>PITA01000301.1:0-251061 GCA_004023965.1 Spilogale gracilis
ATTTTGATGGATTCCTGCCTCACGTTGAGGTCTTTCATCCATTTCGAGTTTGCCTTTGTGTGTGGTGTAAGCGAATGGTCTAGTTTCATTCTTCTATATGTAGCTGTCCAATTTTCCCAGCACCACTTATTGAAGAGACTGTCCTTTTTCCACTGGATATTTTTTCCTGCTTTGTCAAAGATGATTTGACCATAGATTTTGGGGTCCATATGTAGGCTCTCCACTCTGTTCCATTGGTCTATTTCTCTGTTTTTGTGCCAGTACCATGCTGTCTTGGTAATCACAGCTTTGTAATAAAGCCTAAAGTCAGGTAATGAGATGCCCCCAGCTTTGCTTTTCTTCTTCAGCAATTCCTTAGCAATTCGGGGTCTTTTTTGGTTCCACATAAATTTTAGGATTGTTTGTTCCAACATTTTGAAGAATGTTGGTGGAATTTTGATCGGAATGGCCTTGAAAATATAGATTGCTCTGGGCAGTATAGACATTTTGACAATATTTATTCTTCCGATCCATGAGCATGGAATGCTCTTCCATCTTTTTGTGCCTTCTTCAATTTCTTTCATGAATGTTCTGTAGTTCCTTGAGTACAGATCCTTGACTACTTTGGTTAGGTTTATTCCTAAGTATCTTACAGTTTTTGGTGCTATAGTAAATGGAATCGATTCTCTGATTTCCCTTTCTATTTTTTCGTTGTTGGTGTATAAGAATGCAACTGATTTCTGCGCATTGATTTTGTATCCTGCCACATTACCAAATTGTTGTATGAGTTCTAGTAGTTTGGGGATAGAGTCTTTTGGGTTTTCCACATAGAGTATCATGTCATCTGCAAAGAGAGAGAGTTTGACTTCCTCTTTGCCAAGCTGGATACCTTTTATTTCTTTCTGTTGTCTGATTACTGTTGCTAGGACTTCTAACACTATGTTGAACAGTTGCGGTGAGAGTGGGCATCCTTGCCTTGTTCCTGATCTCAGAGGAAAGGCTGTCAGTTTTTCCCCATTGAGGATGATATTCGTTGTGGGTTTTTCGTAGATAGATTTTATGAGGTTGAGAAATGTTCCCTCTATCCCTATATTTTGAAGAGTTTTGACCAGGAACGGATGTTGTATTTTGTCAAATGCCTTTTCTGCATCAATTGAGAGTACCATGTGGTTTTTCTCTCTTCTCTTATTGATTTGTTCTATCATGTTGATTGTTTTGCGAGTGTTAAACCATCCCTGCATCCCTGGGACAAAACCCACCTGGTCATGGTGGATAATCTTTTTAATGTATGGTTGGATCCTGTTAGCAAGGATCTTGTTGAGAATCTTGGCATCTGTGTTCATCAGCGATATTGGTCTGAAGTTCTCCTTTCTGATCGGGTCTTTGTCTGGTTTGGGGATTAGAGTGATTCTGGCTTCATAGGAAGAGTCTGGAAGTTTTCCTTCCGTTTCTATTTTTTAAAAGAGCTTCAGGAGAATAGGTGTTATTTCTTCTTTGAATGTTTGGTAGAATTCCCCAGGGAATCCGTCTGGTCCTGGACTCTTGTTTTTGGGGAGGTGTTTGATCACCGCTTCAATCTCATTACTAGATATAGGTTTATTCAGATTGTCAATGTCTTCCTGTTTCAGTCTTGGTAGTTTATAGGTTTCTAGGAATGTATCCATCTCTTGTAGGTTGTTAAACATATCGGCATATAATTGTTGATAGTAATTTTTGATGATTGTTTCTATTTCCTTGGTGTTAGTCGTGATCTCTCCCCTTTCATTCATGATTTTATTAATTTGGGTCTTCTCCCTTTTCTTTTGGGTTAGATTGGCCAATGGTTTATCGATCTTATTGATTCTTTCAAAGAACCAGCTTCTAGTTTTGTTGATGTGTTCTACTGTATCTCTAGTTTCTGATTCATTCATCTCTGCTCTAATCCTTATTATTTCCCGCCTTGTGTGGGGGGTTGGTTTAAGTTTTTGTTGATTTTCCAGTTCTTTAAGGTGTAATGGGAGTTGGTGTATTCGGGATTTTTGAATTTTTTTGAGTGAGCTTGGATGGCTATGAATTTCCCTCTTAGGACTGTTTTTGCTGTATCCCAGAGGTTTTGGATCAACGTATCTTCATTCTCATTGGTTTCCATGAAGTGTTTCAGTTCTTCTTTGATTTCTTGGTTGATCCATATATTCTTGAGTAGGATTGTCTTTAGCTTCCAAGTGTTTGATTTTCTCCTGAACTTTTTATGGTGGTTGAGTTCCAGTTTCATAGCATTGTGGTCAGAGAATATGCAGGGAATAATTTCAATCTTCTGGTATCGGTTGAGCCCTGATTTGTGACCTAGTATATGTTCTATTCTGGAGAAAGTTCCATGTGCACTCGACAAGAATGAGTATTCTGCTGTTTTAGGGTGAAATGTTCTGAATATATCTATGAGATCCATTTGGTCCAATGTGTCATTCAAGGCTCTTGATTCTTTGTTGATTTTCTGTTTAGATGATCTGTCCATTGCTGAGAGTAGTGTGTTAAGATCTCCTACAATTAATGTATTTGTATCAATATGATTCTTTATTTTGTTTAACAGTTGGCTTATGTAGTTGCCTGCTCCCATGTTAGGGGCATAAATATTTACAATTGTTAGATCTTCTTGATGTATAGACCCTTTAAGAATTATGTAGTGTCCTTCTGTGTCTCTGACTACAGTCTTTAGACTAAAATCCAATTTGTCTGATAGGAGAATCGCTACCCCGGCTTTCTTTTGGGGTCCATTGGCGTGAAAGATGGTCTTGAATCCCCTCACTTTCAATCTGGAAGTGTCTTTAGATTCAAGTCTCTTGTAAACAGCATATGGATGGGTCCTTTCGTTTTATCCAGTCTGCAACCCTGTGTCGTTTTATTGGAGCATTTAGGCCGTTCACATTGAGAGTGATTATTGATAGATACGTTTGTATTGACATCATGTTGCCTATGGAGTTCATGTTTCTATAGATTACCCCTGTATATTTCTGTTTTGTGTTGCTCTCGGGTTCGTTTCTCCTCTATAGAACCCCTCTTAGTATTTCTTGTAGTGCTGGCTTGGTGGTTGCATAATCTCTTAGACCTTGGCGGTCTTGGAAGCTCTTTATTTCTCCTTCCATTTTGAAAGTCAACCTTGCTGGATACATTATCCTTGGTTGTATATTTTTGTCATGTAACTTCCTGAATATATCTTGCCAGCCCTTTCTGGCTTGCCAGGTTTCTGTGGAAAGGTCTGACGTTAGTCTGATGGTCCTCCCTCTACAGGTAAGGGATTGCTTTCTCCTAACTGCCCTTAAGACATATTCTTTGGTTTTATGATTCGAGAATTTTACTGTTATGTGCCGGAAGGTTTTCTGGCCTCATTGATCTTGGGGGGTGTCCTCTCTACTTCTAGGACATGAACATTTCTTTCATTCCCCAGATTTGGGAAATTTTTATCCATGATTTGTTCAACAACATCTTCTAGGCTTCTCTCTCTCTCAATTCCTTCAGGGATTCCAATAATTCTTATATTGGAGCGTTTCATAGGATCATTTATTTCCCTTATTCTGTTTTCCTGGGATTTTAGCTGTTTGCTCCAAGACTTCTCTTGCTCCTTCTTCTTAATCCATCTGTCTTCTAAATTACTGATACGATCTTCAGCTTCACTTACTCTGGCTGTTAGCATATTTAAATTAGATTGCATCTCATCTAAAGCCTTTCTAACCTCAGCTTTCACTTCTGTTACTATTGCTTCCACCTGAGACTAATGTTCTTTTCTAAATTGACTATTGCTTGGACTAATGCTGCCCTGAATTCCATTTCTGTCATATTGTTTATGTTCATTTCCAGTATTTCTGTGACCGAGGTTGCAGTCTCGGGGTTCTTCTTCTGTGGGTGTTCCTTCTCCGAGTCATTGTGGCGAGGAGTGGTTGAGGGGGTGTATGGCTAAATATATCAGCCACTATCTAGGTGGATTGGTCGTTGGAAGGTTTTGGAGCAACCAGAACTCACCACTGAAAAGGGAGGAGAAAGAAAAAAGAAAACGGAAGAGAGGAAGCAAGAAAAGAAACCCCTTGCAGAGCAGGGCCCGATGGTAGGATTTATATGGTACAAAACTGTTACAGGGTAAAGAAAAGGGTTGTCAAGGGTAAATGAAGAGATCAAAAAGCAAAGCCCAACCTATATGACCCCCAAGACCAGTATTTATATAATACAAAAGCAAAGACAATTACAAAAACCCACTAACAAACTAGAATGGGAAGGTGAGGGCAGACACTCCTTGTGGGCAAGGAATGTGTTTCAGACGCTCCCGAGTTTGTTTTGTTATTATTGTTGGAGGAGCCCACTTTAAAAAGATATAGGGAGATTAGAACTGGTTGTATATAGGAGTAGTATTGAATAGGGATGTGGGATTGACTTGAAGCTTATAACTACATGTACACGCAAAAGAGAGAATAAAGGAAAGAGGAGAGAAGAAAGGGAAAAACAGAGAAAGCGAACAGGGAAACAAGAGGGAACAACAAAAGTAGAAAATACAGGAGTGTGTTTGAAAAAATTTCAAGGTAAAAAAGAAAAAAATGTTATGGGGTGTTGTATTGACTATCACGTTGTGATAAGAAGGGGGTTAAAAAATGAAAGAAGAAAAACCGTGAGAATGTATTTTTAAGCTTAAAATGGAAGCTTTAAAAGTAAAAATAGAAAAAAGTTTAAAAAGGTAAATAAGGTGGAAAACTGTATCAATAAGTTGTAGGGCTTTTGGTACTTGTAGTCAGTGCCAGGAGTTTAATAAATTGCCTTTCCCCCGATTTGGGGTTTTGCAGTTTGAGTGTTGTCCTCCTGAGCTTCTGACTTGCTTTCTGGGTGCGGGGCCTGCCATGCAGTTTCAGTCCTTCTACCTGGGCTGTGTCTCTCCGCCCCCTTGCTAGAGGCTGGTCTCAATGGTAACCAGGTTATCAGGTTACAATTCTCTAGTAGCGGAGCGTTGTTCTTTTACGTCTTTTTTCAGATGCTGAGAAAGTCAGGTCGGAGCAAGATGTCTTCACCCAGACCTCCCTCCCAGAGAGAGCCTCTACACAGAGAGGGGCTCTTTCCAGCCTCCCGGTTGGCAGCCTGTCACAGCTGGGCAGGCGCAGATGTTGGATTGATTTCTGCCCACGCCCCTGCTTGTCGCTTCACTCCCGCACCTCAAAACCACAACTCCTTTTGGATCGCACAACCTTGTCTGTGCCCCGGGACCCGCGGCCTCTCCGGTCCCACGCAAGTTTGTAAAATCGCCTTCCCTGGGGGGTCCGCACCTGGCCCACGGGGTGGAGAGAAGCAGGAGAGAAAGTTAGTGACGGAAAAATAGAATCCACGCCCGCCGCTCTCGCAGCAGCTGCGGCAACGGTGGCGGCAGCAGCGGCAGCAAAAAAACTTAAAGAATTTTTTTTTCTCCTTGCCTTGCCACGGGCTCTGCTGTGTTCCCATTTCTGTCTCACCCTAATTCAGACCGTAATCTGCTGTTATTCCTCACTCACAGATCACTTTCGTGTTGGGTTATTTGCTTTCAATGGTTCATCTCTGCGGGCTTCCTCCCCCACACCCCTGTCTCTGGGGGCAAGCCTCCGGTCCCTCTTACTTGTTTCTACCTTTTTGCCGATGGTCTTTGTCTCCCGGGGTGATCCAGAAATGCGAAATATCACATTTCAGGCTGATTTCATGGGTGCTCACAGTGGTCCTGTAGTGTTTTTTTGCTGGAATTGAGCTCTCTTCAGGGAACTCCCCGAAATGCGGTCACCTGGCCTTCCGCCATCTTCTTCAACCCCCTCTTAAATTATTGATGTCAACATCCACTGCGTAAATAAAACAAGTAGTTTGAAGGTATAAATTATTATAAAACCTTTGATTTGTTAGAGCCATGAATCCAGTCAGGCATGGTATAGTTTATTCATTTTGTAGTTTGTTCGGCTTTGGGGGAGTGTTATGTGGTTTTTTTTGGGGGGGGTGTTATTTTTTTTAGTGTCTCCTCTGAGTTATATTTCCCTAGTTAGCAATATCAAATGGGAGGAAGGACCAAACTCTCATTCCTAGTTGGTGTGCCTCTCCTCATGTGCTTGGAGAAGAAATGGGCATGTGTCAAAGTGGAAGACCCTCATTCCACAACTTGACTCTCCCCATCATTTTCTGTACTGCTCCTATCCCCTGCCCCCAATGAGAAGTTTTCTGTCTTGACTTTCATTTCCTAGCTCTAAACAAACATGAAGGGTAGGGGCTGAAGTAAAGGCCCAACACCACCCACAATTCAGCTGTCCAACTGTCATGTTCCTTTCAGCACTGTGAGCACCCACATGGCCCTGATGTTGCCCGTGGACCCAGGCAGCACTGGGCTGGCACCAAGGAGGATTTCTGTTTTTACGTTTGTTGTTGGCTTGAGCTTTGATATTTTTTTTAAGATTTTATTTATTTATTTGATAGAGAGAAACAGCCAGAGAGGGAACACAAGCAGGGGGAGTGAGAGAGGGAGAAGCAGGCTTCCCGCCAAGCAGGAAGCCCAATGCGGGGCTCAATCCCGGGACTCCAGGATCACGACCTGAGCCGAAGGCAGTCGCTTAACCAACTGAGCCACTCAGGCGCCCCTTGAGCTTTGATTTTAATCCAACAGTGGAGGCACAGGTAAAAGTTCTCCAATGTAAAGTAGGAGGAGAGAGAGAACACAACTGGGAAGCTCCCCAACTACACCCACAGATGCTGGTGCCTCCTCCAACACACCTTCTTTTCTCTCCTTCCTGGGGAAACAACCACTCCCTGTCTCCCCAGGGACAGCCCAGTGCCTAATGTTAAGTGTTCAGATTCCTATACTTCCTTGCTACTCCAGGGCATCTCTAAGATTGAGTTCAGAGAAGGAAACAGAAGTAATTGTTCTTCTACCTTCTCCTTTTCATTTCAGGTGAGATCCTCTAAAGTATATACATGTTCCTTAATGTTGAACTTGGTTATGATTTTTCTGATAACTTTTATGGCATCTGATGTGACTTCTGTCTTTAAAAGTTTCCCCTTTTCATTTCCATTTCCTTCATGATCTCTGACAAATTTGTATTTCACATTTTCTGCCATCTTACAACATGTCAGGTTTCAAAAGACTGTAAGAGGAATCAAAAGCATAAATTGGTGGATTTGGAAGAATATGTGATGAGTCAGGAAAAGCATTCCCATTCTGGGATCTCATCAAGATTCCCTGGGTTAGGTTAGGAAGTTAGAGTATGAAAGGTAGCAAGGTTTGCGTAGAAGTTGTGGGTGTCTGAAAAAAAGAAGCTTGACAGGCAAGTGATAGCATCTCCAAACAGGATTCAGGAATCTAAGAGGAGAACCCAGACCCTGAGAGACACAGAGCCAGAGGAGAAAGTCTGGGCACTGTGTCAGCAAAGCCTGGCCCCAGCTGCCTTACAGATGGTCCTTGTCCTACTGGGGCCTGAAAGCAGCTGAGTTATCCTGGATAGCCAAAAGTGGCAGAAGGTTGGCAGGGTCCCAGGAGGTCTCACAGAGGGTCTGGGGGCCTGGCATGGAGCTAGAGCTTCAGATTAAATTCCTGGCACTGGAGAGGGAGCAAGGAGACTCTAGGTACCTAAACAGCCTTTCTGGTAGGAACATGCAATAGCTAGTCAGCAGCCCGCAGAGACAGATCACGGACAAACACGATATGAGTAAGGACATCTCACAAATGTCAGCATCTGTAGAGGACAAAGCATATCATCATCCACCTCCAGCCCAGATATCAGGCACAAATCCAGGGCAAGGGACGAGGGTGGTTCAAATCAGATGAAATTAAGTACCACAATGTCAGTGACACGAAGGCTTGTAATAGAAATTTCTTTCTGTTCTACAAACTCAGATTTTTTTTTTCTGCCCCTTGACTGGTGCTTTGAGATTATCATATGGAGCCCGGTATGTAGTCTGCCACATACAGGAAGCCCTTCCTTTGGCCTCAACTAGCTCCCTCTAAGGAGAAGGTAACAGTCTGTCATAGCTTGAATTCTGAAGTTGCAGGGATGAAATCCTATTGGTCAAGTGAAATTTGTGTTTCTATGTAGCTATCAACATAACTGTACTAAATCTTCTTTATTAGGCCAAAATAGGAAGAAGAAACCTTTTTGAAAACTATAATTTGGTGTAGAAGTTAAGACAACCACTGAGTGATGCCTCTGAGTTCAGTAAAGCCTTCGGACCCTTAGTGGAAGAGGAAGAGCTGCGAGGAGATGGTAGGGCACACTGTGATCTCTTGCTGCGGTGACTCGGAGGGATACAGGGTTGTGGTGCTGCTTGTTTCATTCCCACCTTAAGTATTATGATAGGTAACATTTGGGACACTTATGAAATGTCTGGTATTTTGCATACACTTTGCATACAGTTATTCATTTATTCCTTACACAAACTGTGAGCTAGTGACTATGAACCCCACCAACTTCTCAGGAATCTGGCAGGCAGAGACAAAGGAACTGAGGCAGGCCCAGAGGAGTCAATGACCCTCCCAGGTCTGCAGGCCTCCAAAGACTCTTTTCTTAACCATTCAGCTCTTCTGCCAGCCCAGAAGGACTTTTACCACACCCTCCAGTTCAAATTATCCCAACCAATGTAATGTAAAAGAAAACTATCTGGTTACTCAGGGACACAATCTTTGAAAATGTATTTATAATTCAGGAAGAGGAGGCAGGGGAGGGCATTCTCTCCTAACCATGGCAAGCAATCTGTTCAGTTCCCAAAGCAAGAAGTTGGATTTTCTTTTTATCTGGTTTTTATGTTCGAGGGAATATAAATGTCAGGAATCAAGCATCCCCTCTGGATGATGGAGTAATAAATAACTTTCATACCATTTTGCACAGATGCTGGGACTAAATTAAGACCAGGAAAGATATAAACAACTATAGCAACAGACCGATGATGAATCTATTTTTAAGAGCAACTGTTAAATTAGAAAGATTTGTCCAATTAAAAAACTTAGAAGGAAATAAATTGGGCATCAATTCGAAGAAATTCAAAGGAGATCCAGAGCTCGAGTAAGTGAGCAATCCACTCGGCCCAGAAAGGGCTGAAATCATTTCCCTGTGTTAAGCAAAATACTGATTTGTTTTAAGGCACAAAGGAAAGTTTATACCTTGGAAGACTTAAAATATTACTGAGAATAGAAGAAAGTATTTCTGAAATAATAAAATTCATATACTCTAAATAAATAAAACATGATATAAAGAATAATATCACTTATCTTCCTTAAGGAAATTCATGCTTAAAACTGAAATAAATATTTATCCTAAATTGATTCAGTTTTATCAATTTAGCTAATATTTTGAACCAACACAGTAATACCACTCTTGCTTATTTATCCTAAGGTAAATAGATACAAAAATATCAATAACAACAAATGTCCAGTGAAGCATTATTTAATAATAGCAATGTATTGAAAATGCAATAAAAACACTAATAATTTGCTCAGTGACAATTATTTGTCACACATTATCTGGGTACTTTCCTTAGGTTATTATTTTTAACAAAATACCCTAAATATACTTTTCCTAACTAGGAAATGAGCTCAAAGAGTTTAAGTTGTCTGTGAAAGATTAGACACATGCAGAGGATTTAATATTTAGTTAAAATACACACATCCATAATTGCCTCTATATAACGAAATACATAAAATTATATTTACAAGTGGGCATTGGATAGAACATGCAGACCACTGATATTTGTTATAGCATCATGACAGCCTTTCTGTGGTTTTAAAATTTTCCCTTTTCATTCATTTATTCAATAATGCTTACCAAATGCCTATGTCAGTGAGCAAAATAAAATTTCTGTCCTTGTGATTATATTCTAGCAGAGGAGACAAATAATGGATAAATACACACCTACAATTAGTACATACGTATGAAATCAACTAGTGATAAATACTATGAAGGAAATAAAACAGGGTGTAAGGACCGAGAATGATAGGTTACTCTTTTTAGCAACAGTGGTCAAGGAAGGTCTCCTTGATGAGACAGCATTTGCACAGTGAAGTAAAAGGGAGTAAGCCATATGGAAATATGGAAGATCATGATAGGCGTGTGCAAAGGCCCTGAGGCTGAACTAGAATGCCATACAAACATTTAAAAGATAAAGGACAAAGTTCATGTAGTAATGTTAGCTATAAATAGAATAAGTAAAAAGGCTACAAAATTATAACCCTCACATAACAATTATGTTTTTAAAAAGCACACAAAAAAGAAAGACATTAAAGTAAAAAGTGATGAGTTATCTTGGTATAAATGTAGCTTCTGAGCTCTAAATCCAGGCTGCCTGGGTTCTAATCTTAGCTTTGTGCATTGAGTAAATTTACATAGCTTTTCCATGCCTTATCTGTGAAAGTGGGGGTAATAATAATAGTAGTGCTTGTAGTACTTTAGTGTTGTTGAGAGGTGTAGTGGACAGAATAATATGCCTATTATCTCGAATCCCCAGAAACCGAGTGTATTACCTTCTATAACAGAGGGAAATTAAGTTGTAGATGGAGTTAACATTGCTAATCAGCTGGCCTTCAAATAGGGAGATTACGTGGGGTTATTGAGCTGGGGCCCCAGTACAATCAAGAGGATCCTTAAATGTGGAAGATAAATGTTGAAGACAGGAGTCAGGGAAAGAGATGTGACAACAGAGGCAGTGTTAGAGAGATGCTGTGTGGCTGACTTTCAATAACGAGGAGAAGGAGGAGGCCATGAGCCTAGGAAGATGGACAGTTCCAGAAGCTGCAAAAGGAAAGGAAGCATTCTTTCCTAGAGCTTCTAGAAACAAAATTCAGCCCCACTGACACCTGGACTTTAGCCCTATGGGACCACGTGGAGCTTTTAAATAACTATAAGATAATAAGTTTGTGTTGTTTTAATTCACTAAGCTTGGTGATAATTTTTTATAACAGCCATAGAAAACTAATGCAAGAGGATTCTGTGAGTTTCTATAAGTTTCTATAAGTAAAATATTTAGAAAAATATTGGCACGTAGTGAGCATTCTAGAAACTCTCATAGTATTTTGGGTGGTATTTTCTCCTACACTTTCCTATAAACAATAAGCATGTATTGGCTAAATATTATCTTAAAAATAAGTGGGGAAAGACTACTTAAAAGGAGGAGATTTTTTAATAGATTTTTATTTATTTATTTGACAGAGAGAAACACAGCTAGAGGGGGAACGCAAGCAGGGGGGCTGAGAGAGGGAGAAGCAGACTTCCCCCCGAGCAGGGAGCCCAATGCGAGGCTCGATCCTGGGTCTCCGGGATCATGACCTGAGCTGAAGGCAGTCGCTTAGCCAACTGAGCCACACAGCACCCCAAAAGGAGGAGATATTATCAGCCGCATTAATAATACATGGAAAGGAAATTTTTAATTGCAGAATAACACAGCTAATTCAAATATAAAATAGTAATAAGAAAACAGAAAAAAAAGCTTTCCTAAATTAAAAAGATTTTATATGATAGGTTCTTTACTTGCTAACAAAATACTGACAAGCAGCTGGGGCTGGAGCAGATTAAAGAGGTTTCATTTCAGATGTGTGATTTATAGACTATGAGGAAAACCATGAATCCATCTAGAATCCAGATGTAGGTCAGTAATCTAAGGCATGGAGTCCAGTAAGTTCCTTTACAGACAAGAATCATAAAAGCTTGGAATTTCACTCCTAGTAAAAGCCTCTAGGAATTTGTGAATTTCATTTTCATTCCAACAGAAAAGTGAGAAATCAAATTGTAGCAAGTCAACAGAGAGAATCCTCCCTTAATTCTTGGCTCGATCAGGTCTCCAGAGCACTCAAAAATTTCAATTCCATCCAAACACTTAGTGAGCATCTCCCATATGTATGGTCAGACCCTATGTTAAGTAGCATTGAACTTAAATACAGACAGCACATAATCTATAACTTTTATAGTTGAAAAAATACAGACTCATTATTCTAAAAACTTAGAACATTTACTACTCATACTCAACTTTTTATTCAAAAAATATTTCTTGAATGTCCCTCTGAATATACTTAGGTATTATGAAATACTTTCAAATAGACTGCATGATTTTTCAAATAATTTGTATGAGAGAGGAAAAGGAAACTTTGCAGCTTTTCTGCTTTACTGCTTTGGAATTTTTGTTTCAAATCATTCAGAATGTTTGGCTAAAAAACTCGGAATATTTATAATTCCATAAGAATTATATAATGAGATGCTGGTGGAAATGTTAAATTTTAAGATGGTACTTTTTCTTTTTAAGTTTCATTTCATTCTTATTAATCAAAATAATGTACAAAAAATCAGATACCCGCTCCATCCATCTTCTTTCCCAATTCCAACTGCCCAGAAACAAACACTTTCTATGTTTTGGGCTATCTTTTCTGGTATTTGCGTCCACATGTTTAAATGGCTGGTATAGCTTGCTCTTTTATGAATCTCTACATGCGCCTCACATTGACTGATTGCTACGTGATGGGGGGACGAGATTGCACCTGTGAGCCACACCCCTCATCCCCTCACACACAATCACGTAAGCTCATCTCTTCCTAGTCTTCTGCAAGAGTTCCATCACCCTTTTCAGTTGAGCCAATGTTTATGGTCTACATTTTGTGACTATGTAAAAACAATGCAGAGTAGCTCCAGGTACTGGGCTACAGTTCGTTTCCTTTCCTCCGTAATTTTTTGCTCCGTGGAATTAATCATAACCTCAATTTAGTCCAACTATTTGGTTCAGGGTGTGACTTCACAAATCATTGCCCAACTCTCTGACAGAGCTGAATTCTGGCATGGCAGGAAACTCATCAGCCATGGAATCTTTCCCTCGTAGACATCCCGCTGGATGGAGCTCTCTCTGCCACTGCTCTGAACTGGACCTCGTACTCCAGAGAGCTGCCACTCATCACTTGTCCTGACTTTTGTCCTGGGTCACCCCAGTAATGGCCTTCCCCTCATTCCTGCGTTGTCAACCCTGTTTTCAGGACACCTGGCCTACTCTCTTGGATGATGGCCAGTCCTTAGGGAAGCACATCTTTCAGGAGCTTCCCCCCAAAAAGATACTTGGGACAGAAACACGTTAAGAACTTGCAGGTCCCCAAATGTCTTTCTTCGACCTTTGTGCTCGGTTATAGGTTTGACTGTATCTATATCTCTGTTTTGTTAACTCCGTTATCTCTCTCTTCCTATACCGTCTGCAGGAGTCTGATCCTATTCTGACTCCCAGCCTATCTGCATGGAACCTATCTCCTCCTCTGGAGGCTTTTACAATTTTCTCTATCCCTAATGTCCTAACATTTTTATGAAAATCTGCCTTGTTTTGCTTTCTGTTTTTGTTTTTCATCACTCAGTTTGATGGCCAATCATGTTGCCTATTCTTTGAAACTTAATTACTATGGTCTGGGCAATATTTTCAGAATAGGTCTTTAATCATTCTTTATTACCCATGGTCTCTCTTTGTGAAGCCTGGACCACTTCTGTTTTTTGTAACTCCTCAACTGATTCTTTAATTTTCTTGCCTTTTCTCACTACTTTTGGGAGACCTATTTTGAAATAGTTTCTCAACTTTGTTTTCCAAGCCTTCCACTGAATTTTTTTTTTAAGATTTTTATTTATTTGACAGAGAGAAACACAGCCAGAGAAGGAACACAAGCAGGGGAAGTGAGAGAGGGTGAAGCAGGCTTCCCGCAGAGCAGGAAGCCCGATGTGGGGCTCGATCCCAGGTCTCCGGGATCATGACCTGAGCCGAAGGCAGTCGCTTAACCAACTGAGCCCCCCAGGCGCCCCTTTCCACTGAATTTTTAATTGCTGCTACCACATTTTAATATCCAAGATCTTTTCTTTTTAAGGCAATCTATTATATTTCATGGGCACATTTTCTTCTCTCATTTTTCTGAGAATATTAAAAAGCTCAATCACTTTTTTTTTCCTGTTTGTTCAGTTCATTGTTAAGTCTTTCTTCAAATATCTGGTGGTCTGGGCTTTGCTGCAAAAGAGTCTAGGGACACAGTCTTGTTGTCTGTTTAAAAGCTCACAAAAAGTATTCTCTGTAACTCTTCACTCTTGGGTACATTGTGTTTCCCAAATACACATCTTCCAGTCTCATAGTTTAGGTTTCAGGAGATGGTTGCAAGCTTCGTCATTAGTACTCAAGAGGCCGAGTGGTGCCGGATGTGGGAGGTGTCACTTCCGGCGTGCAGATATCCACCTAACATCCTCTGTTTTCAGTAAAGTGTTTCTGTCACATCCTCAGTTATTTATAACCTCTCCAGCTTGAGAACCTGTGTGACTCATCCTCTCTAGTCAGTAAACCTCAGACCATTGACCAGAGTTGGGGAGGGGGAATTGCTCTGAGGAGGGGGATAGGTCTAACTGCTCATATAAACGGGGGTTTTCAGCAATCCACCTGTTTTTAGCCCTGCTCTGCACCTCTTACTTTTCCAAATAACTTGCTGTCCCAAATCCACATAAGCCTCAAATTCTGTGGGATGAGTCAGTTAGCTTTTTATTGGCTTTCCACGCCCCAGGCTCATGTTTCAGATTTTTCAAGTCAGTTAAATCAGCTATATCTTGTTCCTCTAAATTCTTGCTTCCAAATTTTTTGAAATGAGTTTTCAGATATAAATGTGTGCCTTTCTGAACTTGTAAATGTATATCTTTAAGCCCAGAGTCCCTAGAGATACAAGTGGATGTCCACACCCTATAGGTTTTTCTTTCTGATTTCAAATCCCACTGTATTGCTTCCACTGACCCTCCCCGGATCTCCCAGGCAACTCCAATCTTCACCTCCATGAAACCAAAATGTAAATGAATCCCTGTTTTTTCCAAGTTGTGGGACTGTAAGTGACTTTTATATCTCTCTCTCTCTTCATAATTTTTTTTTAGCTCTCACATAGGGAACATGTGTTAGTTATTTAATCATAAAAAAATCCCATATATTTTTAAAAATATGTTCTTATCAGGCATTTAATTTTTTGGCACTCTCCTCAATAGTCTCTGTAAATTTAATTTAGTAATTATTTTTTTAATCTGGCTCCTCAAATTAACATTTAATTTACAAAAGATCCAAACTGAAAATAGGCCAGGCTGTATATCTTTTAAATAATAAGTCAGTAAAATTGCAGAATGTTAGACTAGAAATATCCTCAGCATCATCTTGTCCAGTGATTTTTTTTCAACTGTTTCTTCATGAATTTGGGGTTCTGTAAATATATGTTGGGGTTACAGTACAGGACAAGGGGGGATTAATTGGTATGGATCCAGATCTTCCACCTTTTTAAAAAATATATATTTTGGGAGCACCTGGGTGGCTCAGTTGGTTAAGCGACTGCCTTCGGCTCAGGTCATGATCCCAGAGACCGGGGATTGAGTCCCACATCGGGCTCCCTGCTCGGTGGGAAGCCTGCTTCTCCCTCTCACTCCCCCTGCTTCTGTTCCCTCTCTGGCTATATTTCTCTCTGTTAAATAAATAAAATCTTAAATATGTATAAATATATATATAATATATGTATAAATATATATATATAGTTTATTCATTTGAGAGAGGAAAAAAAACAAGCCAGGGCCCAGGGGAGGGCAGAGGGAGAAGGAGAAACAGACCCTCCACATAGCAGGGAGCCTGATGTGGGTCTCGCTCCTAGGACTTTGAGATCATGATCTGAGCCAAAGGCGAACACTTAATCAACTGAGCCACCCGGGTGCCCTGGGTGCCTGCACAATTCAGTCACAAGACCTCAACCTAATTATAAGAAAGACTGGGGATTGTAGTCTTCCAGAATGCCCTGGAAAAGGAAGATAACAAAGGAGTTGGTGCATAGTTGATGAACATATAGCAGGACCTCTGCATACCACCCCAGGGCATTTGTTGTTACCTTTTTATAAGATATTCTTTATGTAGTTTTTTGTATAAGTGAATACTCCTCATCTTACAAGTTTAAGCTTAGTTTTAATCTCTGAGAAACCTTCTCCAATAGCTTTCACCAAAGTAGTCCACTTTGGCAGAGACTGCTGGATACCTCTTTTATCCTTTCTCCCCTTCACCTTTGAGAGAACCCTTATGTTAGGTGAGGCTGTTGTCACCAGGATAAAAAAACTATATTCCCCACTATACTTTGCACTGGTCTGGTCATGTGACTAAGTTTGGGCCACTAAGATATAGGAAGTGTTTTATAAAACTTCTGGCAAGTTCCTCTGAGGAAATGGATGGGCCTTCCTCTGCCCCTTCCTCCCTTCTAATTTCTTTATGATGAAGCTTGGATGGATTCAGGCAACCATCTTGAGCTATGAGGCAGCACTCTAAGCAGGATGGAACATGAACCAGAATAAACCTATGTCCCTAGTAAGTTTGTGGTGCCACCATAGTAGACCTTGGCTGCTTATCACAGGATTTCTTGTATGACAGAAAAAAAATGAACTTCTATCTTTTTTAAGGTACTTTAATTTTATAAATGGCAATTTAATGCAACCTCCTTATTATGCAGATAAGGAAACTAAGACATTATGAATATGTAACTATAAATATGGAAGGCCAGGACAGAGTCAGTTCTCTGATCTCTGTCTAGTACTCATCACATCAACAGTCTTAATGTGAATATTTCAGGAAAAACAGGAGCCAAGCATAGTGAATTGCTACTGTGTATGAGGCACAGAAGTATGAAGCATGCATTGTCCTTGCCCTTGTCAGTATGACAACTGCATAAATAATTATGATACAACATGGTGAGTAGTATAATAATAGAGATGTACATATGCATAAAAATGAAGAAAAGAGGTGATTTAATTCTGCCTTACATTATTAGGAAGACATAACATAGCAGTTAGACCTTGACGGATGAGTAGGAGTGTTCCAGCAATAAGAATAGGAGTAAGAGAGGTATAATAGGCAGATGAAAACCGAAGTACAGAAGCATGAAAGGGCATAGTGTGCAATGAATAATCAGCAGAAAGCAAAAAAAAAAAAAATGACAAGTCTATAAATTTAGAAATTTAGGCTCAGGGCAGACCCTAAAGGTCCTTGTATACAAACACTGAACTAGATCTATATGCAAGGAAAGTTCATACTATGATAGTTACTGCACTTGATTTTTAAAATTTATTTTCTCTTCCCATTAGAAGCCAAATTTCTTTTATTGGGATTGACTCTTTGACAATACCTATAGACTGATGAGACCCACCGAAGTTTCCACTCACCATTGTCCATGCAGAGCCATGCAAACCAAGCAAAGCCACTTAGACACTACTGCCTTGTACTCTGAACCTTAAGCAGCAAGAAAATAAAAAAATAGACCACACATGGTTGTCACTTCAGTCATCAACAGACCTTCATCTTCACTGTAACATTCCTGCCATGAGAATATCTAATAGTCTCCTTAACCCAATCTCACCCAACCCAAGCCTCCAGGGTGGTTTGGCTGTTACCCTTCTTCCTGTCCATTCTGAGAGTCCTCATTATTTTCTGACATATTTATTTTGCTTAAGTTAAACAGGATGGTTTCTTAAACAGGATGCCTGAGACAAAGAAATCTAACACATAAAGTATCCCAATATGAATCCCCAAGGTTAGAAGGCAATGTCTCTCCCCAGCTCCATACTGTTCCAGGTAAAGCTGGGGTGTCAGAAGTTATACACTATTGTTGGCTCTTCCACTAAGCTACATTTATCAACATAGCTTTTGTCAGTAAAAGCTTACTGACTCTTTTTATGTTATTTCTCAATTGGTTCAGTGTTTAATGAGGGAAGATGGAGCTATTAATTGGGCTTTCCCAAAAACTCCAACCACCTATACTATCCCAGTTAGCCTACAGGACAACCTAGTGCAGGGGGAATATTATCAGTGTTCTTATAAACAGCTAGAAATAGTGGCCAAGTGACAGAGCCAAGGCCAGAACTCTCAGTTCCTAACTAAAGATCCCATGTTTTTTTCCTAAAAGAGATTGTCCAGCTGGCTTTTGATCCTATTATTACTGTCCCAAAACATTTTCTATTTTACAAATTCAGAGGTGTTGGTAATGATTTTATCTTTGTCAAGGCAGGAAATTCATGCTTCCCATGAGGAGTCTTTTAAGCCTGACCCAGATAAAACTAAATGGTCTTTATCTGGATTCTTGAATTCCTCCGGATTTGAGGAGAAGGGGCATTTGCCGAGAAGGAAGTATGCCTAACACAGCATACAATGGACTTCTGAATCTTCTGTAATTAAAAAGGGATTTGAGAATTTAATTTTATCAAGATACTCAGATGATTCAGAGAACATATTTTTTTGAGATAAATGATCATGTTACTAAGAGTAATAGGAGATATTATTAAGGGTTGCATAAATACTTGGAGAGTGACAAAGAATTTAAATAATGCAGAAGAGAAAAATTTCCTTCTCCTAAAAAATCAAAGTTCGGGTTAATGGAACAATTTGAAAGACATCTCAACTATTTCATCCCAATGTTTCACAAAAATACACACAGGGGTTCTAAGATGGGGTAACGAAAAACATTATCGACCTCTTTTATATTCAATCCTGATTTTAAAGTCAAGTGAAATTCAAGTGAGGTGGAATGTGAAGTGCCTTCCCAGAGTCACCTTTCTAGACTCACCATAAACTCCAAGAGAAGATGCCAGCAGCTCACATTCTCAGCCTTCATGCTACCTTTATCAGTAAGGTTTTGCTCTTGTTTAGGGATTATCTACAGGTTGCCATCTCTGTAAATCATCCAGTCGTGCACTTCAACATAGATCATCTATTCTAATTACTGCACTGAATCAGCAGATAAACTTATACCTAGAATGATATAAATCAGACACACCCACGCCCAAATAGCCAGTTAGGGGCAAAATCCATACCTGTCTCCTACCTACAGAGGACCTTAAAGGGAGAAATTAGAAGATCTTTTCTTTGTTAACCTTGTATATTGGGAACGAGAAGGGTGAAAAAGATCACTTGTCCTCATAGTGATACTAAAATTACTTTGGTGGCTGGCAGAAGAGAAACTGACTTTATTTGAGAAAATACCTGTGTTATCTCAGCCTGCTATAATAAAACACCATAGACTAGGTGGTTTAAACATCAGAAATGTATTTTCTTACTGTTCTAGAAGGTGGAATCTGAAATCAGGGTGCCAGCATTGTTTTGGGGGTGGTGATATGGTGTTGATGGTGGTAATAATGGTGATGATGAGGTGGTGGTGGTAATAATGATGATGGTGATGGTGAGGGTGATGTTGTGGTGGTGGTTGTGGAGGTGGTGATGGTGGTGGTGATGGTGATGGTGATGATGATAGTGATGTGGTGGTGATCATGGTGGTGATGGACATGGTAGTATGTGTGAAGAGAGTAAAGAACAACAGAGAAATGTGGGAAGCCAAAGAAGGGGGGGCCACCAAGCTGATTTGAGGCTGAGGTACCTTAAGACATGAAATGGTCAGGGAAAATCCCCAGGGTGGTGTGCCCAGAGGACTTTCAGGCACAGGACACCTCCTGTTCAATTTTAAGTCTCTTTACATTTGCTTTGGAGATAACTCCCTCTGATCCTCAACATCCCCGGCTGATCTGATTACACACACATTATGCCCTGTGAAGTGAATATTTTTGTGGAAATCAAGAAAGAGGCCTGGTTTTATACCTTAGCCTTCTGTAAACCAGAGGTGGAGATGACAAAATGATTTGTAAACTGAAGAAGACCCCCCAGAGATGACCAGGAAACTGTTACCCCCTCATATATCTATAGAAGAGTAAAGCCAATTTTGTCTGGTTCCCAAGAAGCAGGGGGACCTCAGCTAACATGGGATAAACAGGTAAAAAAAAATATCGCAGGTATTTACTCAATGTACAGTTTATTTAGAAATGATCAAAGCCCATCCTTAGAAGCTGTTATGTGGAGAAAGAAGCCCCTCGTTGGATATATTAAGGTTATGTCAAGGCTCCCAGCTCCCTGCTGAGCACTCCCTAGTGAGGCAGCTGTCTGCTCCTTCTCTCTTAGTCAGCAAGAAGGACTGAGGGGTTCTTTTCTTTTCTTTTTTTATAGTTAACATACACATGGAGTGTTTTCTTTGTTTGAGGGTGGGGGGCAAGGGGAAAAACTTTAAGCACATCATCTTTTCTTTCCTGTAAGTGATCAAATAGTCTACTCAAGTATTTTCAAAATGGTTGTACTTCTGAGGCATGATTGTCTTCCCCTTCCCAACCCTGATGAAAGATGACTCCAAATGCAATAAAATGGGCTCCAGAGACAACCGTTTATTTATTCCAAATATTTTTGCAAATGAGAAAGCAAATTTGAGCTCCCTGTCCTGGGGGCTTTGCAGACAAACTCTCTGGCAGTGCTCTCAGCATGGGCACCCCCAGTCTCCTCCTTCTGCCTCCAAGGCTCCTTGGGACACACTCTCCAAGTTTCTCACTAGTAGGAACTCCATCACTCACGTGGGACACAGAGGCCTCACCCCTGCTGACACTTTTATTGTGTTTGTCTTGCCAGTCTCTTGTCCCCTCCCACACCCCAGCCAGTCCTCCCTCTCTGCAGGACTCCCTCCCACTCTGTCATACTTCTATGGGGCTCCTGGCAAGAAGCTTCCTTTGATGGATCCCACAGACCCCTGACCTCACTTTGAAGTCTCCACAGCTTAATCAAACACACCCACCTCAAGACTCAGCACTGTTCCTTTAACTGGCTTACCAAACTCATTAGGCACCGTGGGGGACCCAGTTTGTCTCCTGTATGACAGAATAAGTAAGTTTAGGGGGAAAGAAGGGAAGTTAGTGTTGTATTGTTGGACATACACCACTAAGAAAGCAGAGTTTCCTCTTGGAAAGAAGTGGGAGAGCTGCTGCTGATGGCCATCCCTCCTCCAGCTCCCTTGGGGACCACAGAGCCAGGCTTTGGGGACAGAGAGATGTGAGTTCAGCATGAGTTTGATCTCAGCTTTGCTGGCTATGGTTGACCTTGGACAGGGCACTTGTCTGAGCAACCACCCTTAAGGTCACTGTCAGAATTAACTAAAGTACTTAGCACAGTATGTGGTAAATAAAAAAAGTATGATCTCAAAAAAAGCAAATTATTATTATTTCCAATGGTCAACCTCAGTGAAAGGTGAAGGGTTAACTGGCCAGTTCATGGAGACCCACATCTTTACTCCCATTGAGGTTGTTAAGGAAGCATGACTTCATGCTGTTTACGATGATCCTGCCTAGTCACATACCACTGGTGATGAGTGCTTGAGGGCCTCAGAGCAGAGAATAATCATAATAAAAACTGCCATTTAAATGGCTTCTCTCTGTTGCCCACTTTCCTTGGACCAGGTACTATACTGAATAATTGAAATATAATACTACCATTTTGGTTGGTATTATATCCCCAGTTGACATTAAAGGAAACTGAGAATCTGGAAATTTGCATGACGTGTTTAAGGGTCTTCTATCAGTCATAGCCCTGATACGAAACAGTACACGCATCTATAAAACATGGCAAAGCCCCCAGAAACTAACAGAAGTGGAAAGCTGTTATCATCTCCAGGCTTGAAGGGCTGGGTAGTGGGGAACAAGGAGGAATGATGTTATCGGTACTCCAGGGAGAGCAGAGCCATAGAAGAGCAGCCACTTAACAAGACCAGTGGCCACAGCAAGGAGGCAGGGAAGGACAGGAATAAGCACTGTGTTAAATACCTCATTAGCTGAATTCAAGAGGAAGTCAGAGGACAAGTGAATGGATGCAGTGGTCCTTAGCAGTCAGCCTCCCTGGGCACAGGGAAGAGCAGAGGGGGGTAAAGAATGGACAGTAGGTACAGGGATGGCATGGAGAATAACCAAGTCACTCAGCCTGCTCAGTGAAAAATCTAAGACCTCACTCAAATTGTTTGTCCAAGAGCAAGTCATCTCCACCACCTGGAAGATATTAGTATAGTCTTTTAAGTACCTGAGCAAAGGCAAATTACAGAATGCTATAAAAGAGAATGATAGAAATGAGTAAATCTGATTTTGAATCCAGGATCTACTACTGGAACACTTTGTGACCTTGTGCAAGTTCACTCAGCCTTTTCAAGGCTTAGCTTCCTCATCAGTGAAACCAGGAGAGTAGTGGTCCCTAGGGCAGATGTCCAGGGTAAGGGGTAAGTGAGAAAAAGGAAAGAAAGTAGAAAGACATTGTCATAGGAGCTACAAGAGCAGACTCGGGAGTCAGGCTGCCTGGGTTCCAGCCCTCACTGTGTTCTCTGAGCAAAGTCCACCTCTTATTGTCCCACACTTCTCTTCTGTGAAATAGAACAATGAGAATGCCGGTGCACTATGCTGATCAAGTGACTCAGTTGATGTAAAATTTAAAGCTACCCAACAATTCATAAGAGCTCGGTACATGTTGGCTATTTTTATTCAGATGCTTAGCACACTGCCTATTGCACAGTAAGTAGTAACCTAGAGCTCACCTCCAGGTGGGTGGGAGCAGGATGAAGAACGTTTGCCTTCCCATGTCTTTGTTTCTCTTCTCTCCAGAGCACTCAGCCCCCATGTCAAACTGAGATTCAAACATCAATTCAAAGAAATATATGCATCCCTATGTTTACTGCAGCATTATTTACAGTAGCCAAGCTATGGAAGCTGCCCAAGGGTCCATCGACAGATGACTGGATCAGAAGGTGTGGTATACATGTACAATGGACTATTACTCAGCTATAAGAAAAGAATGAAATCTTTCCATTTGCAACAACATGAGTGAACCTAGAGGGAATTATGCTAAGTGGAATAAGTCAAAGGGAGAAGGACAAATACCATATGATTTCTCTTATGTGTGGAATCTAAAAGACAAAACAGACAACCAGCCAAGACAGAAACAGACACATAGATAGAGCAAAAAAACTGTTGGTTAACAGAGGGAGGCTGAGGGGGCAGGGGAATAGGTGAGATCTGAGAGAGGAGGAAGAAGGTGCTTTTTAGGCTAACATTTGAGTTTGATGAATTTGGGTTTTTGTTGTTTTGATCCATTAGAGAACCATGGAGGATCTGAGATAAGCTCTGAGCCAGAAGTCACTCTCACACAGGTTCACGAGATCCCTATATTGATCTATTTCATGTTTTTCAAGTGCTTAGAGGTAAGTCTTTCTGTTGTTTCCCCCCCCACCCTGCCCCCGCAGCTTGTCTCCTGTTTTCTCCCTGAGGGGCCCTTGTAGATCATATGGATTCTTCCCCCTCCATAAGCTTATCTAATTATTCTCCTTTGATATTTTCCTTGAGATCAGAAATTAAAACAATTCCCAGTTTCTGTCTCCAGACTTTGGCCCAAAGAGATTTTTTGCTATATTGACTCATGTAGTTCCTACTTGTTTTGAAACATGACAGCTGATAATTGAATAAGGAGATTTTGCATATCATTTTCAAGGAAGTTTCTTTATTAACATTTTCAAGTAAGCAATAAAGAGTTTTTCTTGTTACAACAGATGGTAATGCTGTTTTATAGTTATGGAAGTCAGTGCTTCACACCTCAATGACTCTACCCCTCGGGCACTCAAATGCCTTAGTATTTTCTTCTGGCTTTGCTGAGCATGGGAGAGTGATTTAGTATTTAAATCATGCCCAGTGCTTACCATGTAGTAGGAGCTCTGTAAATACTCACTGAATAACTGAAGGAATTAATCAGTTGATCAAACCTCAAAGAATTTTTTTTTCACACAGCACATGTCAACAAATACAGTGACTAGGCCATAATGTTTTTTTGAACAGATTACGGATAAAACCATTGAAAGCAGAGTTTCTGGAATTCTCCTTCTGGATCCAGGTCTGGGCAACACGTAAGTTGCCCTCTTCCTTGCTTCTGCTATCTGTCAAGAATAAGTGGTGTTACTTCAGAACCAATCTCCTCATTAAGGGTCATTAAGTTTTAGCCACCGTGTGGTCACTTTGTGAGCCCCCAACTCTAGCACACCAATTAGGGCCCATCTAATTGGACCCCATTTCTAGGCAGCTATTCTTTTCATGGCTAAATATTCTCCATACCTATTTGTTGATGTGTCACAGATACCCATACAACAGTAATGCAGAAATGAGGTGTAACACATCTAAACCCATCCAGCATCAGTGAAGCAGACAGTCGAGGCAGCACAGCATGGATGTGGCAGCCCAACACATTCACATGTGATTATTCAAGAGGTAGTAGTATCTGTTGCCTCTCCATGGAAGTTATCAGAATGAAAAATAAAACATTTGGGCACCTTTTATAGAATGCGTTTTTATGGCAACATAAAAGTAAGAAATGTTTATTGTAATACAATAAGCGATAAAATATATGTAAAATACAAACTAAAAGCCACCCTTCAGCTCCTACCCAACCCACTGCCATTCCCAATTCAAATGACCACCAAGATTACCAGAATCAACAGATTGTGATTATCCTTTTATTCATTTTTCTATGTATACACCTTCTTTTTATACAGTTAGACTGTACTATACATTTCCCGCAACTGGTCACGTTTGGTTAGCAGACATCATTCCAAGTCAGTATGAAGAGATATGCCTTTTTCTCTAAAGAATTTCACATATGATATTGTAGGTTGATTCTAGTTGCTTCTTGTTGTTATTATTTGGGGGATTTGTTTTGTTTGTTTGTTTTACTGTTAAAAACAGTACATCGTGATCATTTGTGTACATACATCTTTGTGTGTTTATCTGTAGGATACATTTCCAGCAGTGGAATTACTGGGTTAGAGAGTAGGCACATTCAAAATTTGGAATGATATTGCCACTTGCCCCACTAAATGGTTACATCAGCTTACACTCTTGGAAACTCTTTTACTTGATATTTTTTCCTAAAAATGAGGGTGGAAAAGATGGAGAAGCCAGGGACTTTGAGTAGGGAGATAAAGAAACAGCAAGATCCAGAGTGAGTCCTTTCACCACTGTGTCTCTGGCTGAGCCTGATGCACCACCAAATGAGGGAACTGAAAGAAGGACCTGCTGATGGACACCTCCCACCAAGTCAGGACTTGAGCCAGTTTCTGTCCATTATAGCTAACTTCAAAATAGAAAGAAAGGTTCAGAGAACATCTTCTCATCTATCTGTCTGGTTTTGTTCAAGGCTCTCTTTACCTCACTCTAGGAGATGAGAGGCCTTTCAAATGAGGCTTTCTTTCAAAAACAACAAGGACAAAATAAATGGTGGAAATTTAATTCTGACAGCCTTTTAGAATTCCCAGAAGAAACAGGATCCAGTGCAATGGGTGACTGAGTCATTCCAGCAAAATGGGGTTGGGGAACTGACATCGATAAATTGGCCTTTTCTGGCCGTCCCTAGCTACATTAATAAAAATCTCATGGAAGGTCTTCACCCCATGCTTGTCAAGCTCTGAAACAATCCACTGCTATTTCTCAGCTTAGATTTTTCTCTGAGCAGAACAAAAAGCTATCTGATCCCAAGATAAAATCCAACAAGTACCATCACCTGCTGCCAAGAAACTTTCTCCTTGAAAAGTAGGAACAAAGATTAAGTTTGTAAAAGAAGAACAAAATGCCGTAAGCATGAAGGCTTGCTGTTGGAATGTTCTCAAAAGGATCACCTTCAATATTTGGAAAAACTGGCGAGTCCATTGGCATCCCTTCTCCCATTTCTAGTATCATGGTTTGCTAACTTTTTCCCTCTTTTGAGAAAAGTGTTTTAGTAAATCTGTCTTCGTGACCCAAAGTGGTCCATACCAGCATGAAGAATTGACTTTCACAATCCTAGAAATGAGAAAGTCTATGAGATAGAAGTAGATTCTCATTATGCACGGTAGGTAAAGTCTCTGTGAACCTTAAACTTGAAAATACTGAGTCATGGCTCCCGGGGGAAATGCACATTATGTCCCTGTGAGCCATAAACTCATTTCTATCAACAGATCAATACATAAGCATGTTGGATATCTGTTTCTGTTTAAAGATGCTTTATTATTGGGGTGCCTGGGTGGCTCAGTTGGTTGAGCGACTGCCTTCAGCTCAGGTCATGATCCTGGATACCTGGGATCGAGCCCCACATCCGGCTCCCTGCTCGGTGGGAGGCCTGCTTCTCCCTCTCTCACTCCCCTCTCTCGCTTGTGTTCCCTCTCTCGCTGTGTTTCTCTCTGTCAAATAAATAAATAAAAAGAAAAATCTTTTTAAAAAAAGATGCTTTATTATGCATAAAATTGATCATATATTATGTTCCAATGATTGTGTATATACATTGGATAGATAATTGCTGTAGACAAATACGGTCGCTCATTGATATTAGATTCACAGCCAACATCATGATTAATTCATGACTGAGCAAAGCTTGTCACACATCTTGGCTCCATGGGGCCCATCACAGTCTTCCTGTGCTTAGCAACAAAAGGCTACACTCAGCACTGCACTTTGGGATCATTTCAAGCAATGAAATTACCAACAAAAAGTACAAAAATGTGAAAAACACGGCACTTAATCCACCATGAGAAGGAGGCTTGCCTACCATAGGAGAGCTAAAACAAACCAGCCAAGCATCTCCTTGCTCTCCCTCAGCGAGATAGGTGTGTGTCAGTTGACTCAAAGGTTTTGCTATCCTATGCATGTCCACAAATGATGACTAGAGTGCCACAAGTAGTGATTGGGGATTACAAATAAATGTTCACCAGCATACAAATTTGCAAACATGGAACCTGTGTATTCTGTACATAGGATCGAGTGTATTTCCCACTCAAGCCACATCAGCAGATCAGACCTCCCCACCAAGCATCTTCCCCCTTGTCCTCCCTAACTCCTCTGGGTTGGCCCAGTTTGGTGTGGATAATTCCCACAGATGGAGTCCCTTCATGAAGGCACTGAATGAGGAAATGCTGAGGAGAGAAGTGGACCAGGTTCTGCAAATAACCCTCTCTCCCCAAAGCTACTTATCATCTACTGGGGGAAGAAAAAGCTCACACATAATGATGGGTTAAGACCTACTCTGGTAAGTGGCATTCCAGACTAATGAAGTGGGAGAGATGGTGGGTTAAGAAAGTCGACAAGTACTTCCTACAGTTTTCCTTTGTATTCTTTATTCTTAATTAAAATCCTCTTATACAGCAGAAAAATAATAATTCTTTCGGAGGGGGGGGGTGTGCCGGGGTGGCTAAGTTGGTTAAGTGTCTGCCTTTGGCTCAGGTCATGATTACAAGATCCTTGGATTGAGCCCGGTGGCAGGCTCCCTGCTCAGCAGGGATCCTGCTTCTCCCTCTCCCTCTGCCTCTGCCCCCCACCACCATTCATGTTCTTGTGATCTCTCTTTCTCTCTCTCTCTCTCAAATAAATGAATAAATTCTCTTAAAAAAATAAAAATTTTTTCAAAGGGAATATTGAAAATAGAATTCCAGATTCAGCAAATAATAATACAGGACAGAGAGTTAAATTTGTATTTCAGACAAACAATAAATGATTTTTTCGTGTAAATATGTCCTGTGTTTACACTAAATATGCTTATATGTTAGTGTAAGTATGTCCACTGCCATGAGCGAGACAAACAACTGAGGAGGGGCTAGGGCTGGGAGGTGTGAAACACATGGGAGTCAGGGGGAAGGACAAGAGAAGGGAAGGTCTTTCTGCCTGGCTCCCCTAATTCCTACCTTAAAGTCACTTCTACTTTGCTGAACTTTGTTTTCTTTATCTTTTCCTTGGGGATAATTACTTCTTCCTCGTAGACAATTAGGTTAGCCAACTGAAGTAATATATGTAAGTTTCCTTCCTGGTGCCCCAAAAGAAGCCATTGTCATTACTTGTATTATTCCTGTCTGAGGCAAGAGACAGAACCAGCACTGCTATGACCATCGGATGTTTCATTTCATTTTCATTCCTAAGGCTGTTGTGGCCCAGGAAATGTCACCATAGAAATACATCATCAATTGTCTTTTTTTTTCAACCTAAGAGAAAGCTTATTTTACAGTGGCTCTAATTGCCTTAAGGGTGAATCTAACATGAAAAGTAAAAAGGTCAATTATATATATGCTTGTACCTCATCTCATCCAACATCTGGATGTTTGGAAACGTCTAAATGTCAGTTTTTCCAATTTGAAGACAGGCCCTTGTTGATTTTGTAATATATGGCTATGAAACTCCATTTGGGTTACTTTATACCTTTATTAACATTCCTAAAGTGACTTTCCACACATTTGATTGATTTCTTGCCTACTCCCCTTTCAGAACCAAGCGACAAAGTGTTGGGATGATGAAGGGTTCGAACCAGGAATTCTGGCAACTTGCTTTGTAACTTCTCTGAAATGGAATCGGTGCTCTGGGTTGCTTTTCTTAGTTAATTTTTGTACCTTGAGAACTCTGTGGTGGCAGTGAAGTTTTTCAGTGGTCACAGTGGGATTCATTTGTTCATTCAGCTGATATTTTTAGAGCGTGTGACTTCAGTGGGTCAGCCATGGTGCTAGGCGCTGGAGAAATATAATCGACAACAACAACAGAATAGAAATCTCTCTTCTTTGGGAACTTACAGTCAAGGGGGATGGACAACAAAGGTTGATAAATAGATACTAGTGATTGATCTTGGTTAAATGTTTGTAATACATGGCCAGTCCTCTGTCAGCCAAGGAGCTTAGAGCTCTGGAGACAAACAGAACAGGCTAGGAACATGGGCATAGGTGTGTCCACAGGTGTCCTGCACCAGCATGGTATAGACCACATATACTTCATCTTTAGACTACATACAAATGGGCCACAAGATTGGGCTGAGCTGGTCGGGCTACCAGAGAAATGCAGGCAGGCCAGAGGCAGGACTAGGAGATGTGGCCATAGGGATGAGCATCTCAACCCTGGGTGGTATGCAGAGCTCTTCTCCCCCTCTCCGCTACAAGCCAGGCCTGGAAGAGAAAGCCTGTCTTAGATGGCGTGGGGGAGAGGAGAGGTCACCTAGGAGTCAAGACAGAGGCCCAGGTCCTACCGTGGACTATGAGATAGACAGACTGACCATGGGCCCAGGCATTTGTTCATTCTAGAAACATTTATTAGGCACTCACTACATGCATACACTGTTCTTAAGTCCTGGGATTCAGCAGGCAAAACACTCTTCCTTGTGAAGTCTGCACATAGAGGTAGAAAATAAATACAATACAGAAATGAAGGAAAGAAGGAAAGTAGGGAACATTGAGAAGATGTTAGCAATTTTTTTTTAACGATTTTATTTATTTGACAGAGAGAAACACAGCCAGAGAGGGAACACAAGCAGGGGGAGTGAAAGAGGGAGAAGCAGGCTTCCTGCCGAGCAGGGAGCCTGATGTGGACTCAATCCCAGGTCTCTGGGATCATGACCTGAGCCAAAGGCAGTCGCTTAACCAACTGAGCCACCCAGGCGCCCCAATGTTAGCAATTTTAAATAAAGTGGTCAAGGTAGGCCTTACCAAGATGACAGCTGTGGCGGGAAAGAGGTGAAGGAGGAGGAAGGTGGCTAACCAGGAAGGATAATTGCAGGTAGGGGAAGCAGCATGTGCAAAGACCCTGAGTTAGGCATGGACCACAGAAATGGGAAGATCAGGCTACTGGAGTGAAGAAAGCTGGAGGGAGAGTAGAAATTGCTGAGGTCAGAGAGGCAACAGATGGATGGGTATGCCCAGTAGAGGAAAAGGAGGAGCTGCAGAAGTCAGGGAGAAATGGGAAGCCTGCTGGAGGGTTCTGAGCAGATGACCTCCGTGGTCTGACCTAGGTGGAAACAAGCTTACTCTGGCTGCTGTGTGGGAAGTAGATAGCAGAGAGGCTGGCGAGGTTTCTACGCGGGAGCCATTAGATAGGTCACTGCCGCTCAGTAAGTTCCTTTGTCTAAGAAAGAGATGCACCACAGAGCCCTAGGCAAGGCAGTGCCCGCGGCAGATGGGGACACAGCCATGGGAGAAAAAGGCCAAGAAGCTAGGGGTCAGAGACGGGTGGCTCTCAACTTCAGCTTCACAGACATGGCCTCAGGGACCTTCTGAAAATATCTCGCAAGATGCACTTATTCCTGGGTGGTGTGTTTTTATTATGTCTTCCAGGAGATTGTAACGTGCATCCAGGGCTGAGCACCACTGATGGGGACCACTGCAGGCTGACACCACAAAGACAGTATGTGGTCGCACATCCACACTTCATACATTTCTTAAATATTTATTGTGCCCAGCTGGGAGTCACTCTCCCTAGCGCAAAGGAAGTGCTCAGCAGATGTTCTGTGTTACAGGGACTAACAAGAGGGAGGTCGAAGGCCCTTACCCTAATGGGTGACATGATCCTATCTATGCTTTGGAACTTTTATCTGACAGTGGTGGGTCAAATAACTGTGGCTGGGAAGAGGACCCGGCAAAGGGGAGAACACTCAAGAGCGATGGTTCTTGGTCTTTAGCGAGCATCAGAATCACCAGCAGGACTTATTAAATCAGCTATTGCTGGGCCCCACTCCCTCTGAAGGAGGTCTGGACATGGGTCTGAGAATTTGCATTCCTAACAAGGTCCCAGGTGGTGCTGATGTGGCTGCTCTGAAAACCCAAACTCGAGAACCATGCTGCATTAGACTTGCCTGTAGCAAAGGTCAGGGTCAGGGGAACATTGAGGAAACCCTGACCCGGAACGGAGGTGGCAGAGGGATGCTGCATAGGTCAGTTCAATAAAGACGTTGCAGTCGATTGACTGGAGACAGGGCTGGTATCGGGACCGGGAGAGGAGGAATTCCAATCAGACGTGGAGATCCAGGTGTGCATGGACAGCCCCTCTTTCAAGGCATTTATGTTAGTTTCTTTGTTAAAAGTGGAAGAGCTTCTTTGTTTTCTCTGTGCAGGTTTTTGCTTTGTTTTCCCTGCTAAATTGTACACTGAATTCCACTGCCATGTTTTATCAAAGAAAAGAATGCCTTCCAATATCTCTTAGACTAACATTATAGCTCAATTCTAGAACATCTTGTAGTGGTTCATTTCGAACAGGTTCTGGAATCTGTACTTAGGGTACTCAGTGCCTCAACCAACCCACATTTGAAAATGAATTGCTTGTGCACCAGTTTATCAAGGTTATTATGCCTGCAGAGTAATTTAGAGCAGATGCAGAGCAGCCCACCCCCCAATACTGCAATTATCTCAGTAATCTATAAACTCCCAGGCTGGTGACAGAGCAAGAAATGCTGTGAAAAGTTTCTATTTTTGGCGGACTTTTCTCGTAGATAAAGCAATACAAATGGTTTAAACTGTGCTCCTCACAAAGGGATAAAATGTTGAAAGACCCTGTGATTTTAAAAAACTGGTATCGTGTTGAGCCGTTTAGTCGATTTAATAGTCTGTAATTTGAGGAAATGGTACAGATGAGATGTCCTTTTTTGTTATCAGAATCAAGCATAGTGCAGACCACCTATTTATTAATTGCCCTTTCCTGGGCCTCACCTCAGACTTTCTCAATATTCTGGCCTCAGAATCTGCATTTAAAATAAGGTCCACAGATGTAAGAGCTGCTCAGAGGGGTAATACTTTGGGTTCAAGCAGCGGGTAGTCTATACTAGAAATTAGAACAAAGAGGCTTCGCAACACGGGGGGCGGGGGGTTCCCCACAATTCTATTTCAACAGTCAGTATCCATAATCTTATTTCAGAGCAGAAAACAGAGGCTCACCGAGTCCAACAGCAGCAGCTTGTCTCTAATGTGTCAGAGGAAACTCCAGGCAGAAGTCAGGTGTCATTGACTTCTCTTAACTCAGTGTCATTTTTACCACATTTAATGGGACATTTATGTACTTCATCATTTGTTTTTGTGGCTGTCACCATACTAAAGCCTTTATGGTTATCATACAATTTAACTTGCTTGCCAGCTACAAATTATATATTTGCTAGCTAAAAATATAGGTTAAACCAATTTGAGCAGAGACTATGAAACCCTTAGGGTTCTTTCTGCACATACAATGGGACCTCCCATACACATCTTCTGAAATGCATTCTGTCTTTTCCTGAAGGACGATCTCTTTATTCTATGTTTTATTCAGCTTTATTGAGACATAATTAACATATGATAAACTACACATATTTAAAGTATGTAGCTTGATTACTGGTGACATATGACTGTATCATAATCGAGAATTTATCACCCCAAAAGTTCCCTGGTGCCCTCTGTCATTCCATCTTCCCCTTCCTGTTCACCCCTGTCACCAGAAACCATTGAAGTGTTTTCTGTCACAATAGATTTGTTCATATTTCCTAGTTATATATATATATATATATGGAGTACTACTCTCTTTTTTTTTTGATTCTTAATGAAAGAATTGCTAAATGTTAGCAATTTTGAGATTCATTCACGTCATTGTGGGTACAGATAGTTCTTTTCTTTTTATTGCTAAGTAGTATTCTACTGCATAGATCTACCATAATATGTAGCCATTTACTTATCGATGACCAATAGGATTGTCTGCACTATCTGGTTGCTATAAATAAAGCATCTGTGCACATTTGCACACAAGTTTCGTCTGTACATGTTTCCAACTATGTTAGGTAAATACCTAGGAGTAGAAAAGCTGGATCATTTGGTTAGTATATGCTTAACTTCTTAAGAAATTGCCAAACTGTTCTTCGAAGTGATTTTCATCCTTTTCCCATTTCCGCAGGCAGGTGTAATAGCACCTGTTATGCCCAATCCTCCAGGACACTGAACACAGGCAGGCTTTCTTGCTGTAGCCATTCCAGTGTGTGTTCACAATGACCTCACCATGGCTTCAGTGTGTATCATCTAATAACCAGAACTTAAGACTGGCAAATGATACTCTGGTTTTCAAAGAGAAGGGAAGAAAAGGATATAAATAGAAGCCAGTAGTGCCAATACCAGCCCCTGTCAAAACTCCAGACAATTAATCAACCAAGTCATTAATAAATATTTAGAAGACTGTAAGTATTACTAGCTGCCCACCTGGACATAATATTAACAATTCCTGGTTAGTGATGATTGTTAATATTTTGATAAGACATTATTAGACCAGCAGATAAGAGAGGTAATGTAGGTGCTAATCACCAGATACAGTCATTAAAACATAACAGTTGCTTTTCATTATGGGAAATACTTATGTGTTCCCAGGTTTTCAGATCACTGGCACTTCTGTGTCCTCCTCTGATTGCCAGCCTCATGTGTGCCTTCACTTTCATTCTGCTGCATGGTCTTGGTCTTTGTTGTTGGATTAAATCCAAGTCCCCCCAGAGCCCCGTGTTTGACGACGCTCATTTCTGTTCAGTGTGTACTTTTCCACTTGCGATAGCCCTCTTCCAATCTCCTACATGTTTTTCCATTTAATCTAGTTGTCAACTCAGAATATTTCATGAAAAATCACTTGTACATGTCTTTCCCGTAAATTGTTATAATTTTCTAACTGGATGGCCTATACAGAATGGCCTATCATATATGCTTATTCATTATTCTATCTACAGAATGTTCAATTTGGAGGAAATCTGGTTTTCCTTGTTCAAAGGTCCATATCTGCTAATACATAAGGATTGTCTTTATCCCTTAATATCATGGATGTTAAACTTGATTTCAATTTTAGCCTTATTTTCAATTTTATTTCTGCAAATTAATCCTAAAGCAGTTCTGAATTTAAGCAAATCATAATATATGTAGAGTCTCTTATTATTGAAGTTGAATAACTTCCCAAACCTGCTTCAGTTGTCAGCAGGAAGCAAATTAGAGATTTTTCCTAAGTGGGGGGAGGAAAAAAATCTCCTTATGAACATGGGGTGATCATGGGATTTTTTTCCCTAGAATGGTCCCAAGATGCATCCAGAAATCAGAAGACACCGTGCCTTGCTGCATGTTTCTAGTAGTTTCTAGAGAAGAAAATAATATTTTATCAGGGTCAAAATGAGTAAATTTTTATCTTCTCAGCCAACAGAGAAAACTAAAAAAATTGTTCACTACACTCTCTTTCCTAAACCAAGAAACTAGCAACAAGAAACAAAACAGCCCCCTTCCACAATGGAAGGGATCGGTAAGAAGAATCTGTGAGGTCACTGAGCCTCATATTATTAAAAGAGGAATCCATAGCAGTAAAAAATAAATAAATAAATAAATAAAGCCTTATTTATCCAAAGGATACAAAAATGGTGATTTGAAGGGGCATGTGTTCATAGCAGCAAAGTTCACAATAGGCAAACTGCAGAAAGACCCAGATGTCCATGGACAGATGAATAGATAAGGAAGATGTGGTATACACACACACACACACACACACACAATGGACTATTACTCAGCCTTCAGAAAGAATGAAATCTTGCCATTTTCAATGATGTGGATGGAATGAGAGGGTTTTATGCTAAGCAAAGTAAGTCACTCAGAAGAAGACCAATACCATATGATTTCACTCATATGTGGAATTTTAAAAACAAAACAGATGAACATACAGGAAGGGGAGGAAAAATAAAATAAGATAAAAATAGAGGGATGCAAGTGATAAGACTCTTAACTATAGAGAACAGACTGAGGGTTGCTGCAGTGGAGGTGGGTGGGGGGATAGGATAACTGTGTGATGGGCATTAAGCAGAGTATGTGATATAATGAGCACTGAGTGTTATATGCAACTGATGAATCAGTAAATTCTACCCCTGAAACTAATAATATGCTATATGTTAACTAAATTGAATTCAAATAAAAAATTTAATAAAAATTTAATAATTAAGCCTAAATAAATGAATACATAAAATTGAGCCTTTATGTGGGCATAAAAACAAGGCTAGTTTGGAGACTGTGTAGCTAGAAATGTAAGAAAGTTATGGTTTTTGTACCTTCTATGAATATTATTTCCCTTGGATTATATTAATACATTTTTTAATGTTCTTAATGTATTTAAGAAGTAAATGTGCAATCCCTGAAAACAAGACCACATCTAAATAAGTCTGTAGGCATAGCAATTGTCCATTCCCAGCCTGGGAGACAGTGAGTTTTTTGGATTTGGTCTCTTTATTTATTAAAATCCTATAATTTGAATTAGTAGTGGGTATAGCAGCATTTCTCAAAATACAGTTTTAGTGTCATAATAAACTGAGGGGCTTGTTAAATGTCGATTCTTGGATTCCCTCCAGACCTCTTGAATCTCTGGAGTTGGAGTGTAAGAATCTGTGTTTTTGTCAAGCATCTAGGTGACTCACGTGCTTGTTGAAGTTTGAAACCTTCAAAGAAGATACACTGTAGGTCCAGTTTGGCGCTCAGAGATCAGACGCTTACATTTACAAGAATAAGCTGAACAGGGGCGCCTGGGTGGCTCAGTTGTTAAGCACCTGCCTTTGGCTCTGGTCATGATCCTGGAGCCCTGGGATTCAGCCCCACATCGGGCTCCCTGCTCAGTGGGAGGCCTGCTTCTCCTTCTCCCACTTCCCCTGCTTGTGTTCCCTCTCTCACTATGGCTCTCTCGGTCAAATAAATAAATATAATCTTAAAAAAAGAAAAATAAAAAAGAATAGGCTGAATCTTTTTTAATTTAGAATCAAGTTGTAGTTTGTAAATCATGCTGATCTATTATCTTAAGCTTACTTATAGCCTGGGAATTCCCTATAGATGACTGGATATCTTATTAAGCTGAACTTCTACTATGCATTATAGTGCGCCACATTCAATTGTTTGCATATGAATAGCTACATTATGATTTGTCTATGGTGCTTTGTGAGCATAATTTTGATGGGGTTATGAGACTAATTTATCTTAAACTTAACCTGAAAACTTTCTGGGAAAATATGCCTCGGGGCGCCTGGGTGGCTCAGTTGGTTAAGCGACTGCCTTCGGCTCAGGTCATGATCCCAGAGACCCGGGATTGAGCCCCACATCAGGCTCCCTGCTCGGTGGGAAGCCTGCTTTTCCCTCTCCTGCTTCCCCTGCTTGTGTTCCCTCACTGGCTGTGTTTCTCTCTGTCAAATAACTAAAATCTTAAAAAAATATATGCCTTGTATATTACCTGACATATAATAAGCACTCCAAGTATTTACTTAATGAAGAAATGGATGGTTTGCTTGTTTCATGTTTTCTACCCCTTCTTGCCCTTCACCATATCTCATAGTAATTAATATTGTCATCCACCCAGATTTCCAGGCTAAAATGTGAGAGTTATCCATGGAGCCACCTTCTCCTTTACATATGATTGGTTACTAAATCCCCTCATATCTGTACCATCTAGAATTTTCTCACTTCACTGGTATTTCCCTAGTTATGTGAGATGTTATACATTAGTAAAAGGAATGGTAAATTAAATGTATAAGGACAATGAGCATATATGTGCCTAAGAATATAGCCTGTAAATATATTAGCATTGTCCTACAGAGGGCAAATCAAGTAATTGAAGATTTTAACACACCCTTTCAAAAACTTTTAAATCAAGTAAAACAAAAAAAAAACAAGCAAAATATTATAGACTTGAATAATATGATTGGTAAGCTCAGACCAATAGATATATAGAATTTTTTACCCAACAGAGAATATGCATTGTTTTTGAGCAAACATGGAATATATACAAAATCCAGTGTTAAATTACAAAAATCAGCATCACACAGACTACATTCTCTGCTCATCAGTCAGTAAAATTATAATACAGTGACAAACAACCTTTTTTCAATCTTCTATGCCTGGAAAGTAAATAACATACTATTAAATGACATTTGGATTAAAAAAAACACCATGAGGAAAATTATAAAATATTCATAACTGAGAAACAAGGAAATACTACATGCCAAAATTTTTTGGAACACAGTTAAACAAGTACTTAGTGGGAAATTTCTCGTTTGAAATACGTTTGCTGGCAAATAAGGAAGACCGAAAACAAATACTAAGCATTCAACTCAAGAATCTTGAAAAAGGAGCAACAAGCACATGACCCCAAAGGACCAAAAAAGGAGACAGTAAAGCTAGGAGGGAGAAATCAGTGAAAGAACTAAAGAGAAGTAGAGAAGACTGACTGCCTGAAACTTGTTCTGTGAAGAAATATTTAACAGAAACAAACCATTGGTAGAAAGGGGACGCGATGGGGTGGGGAGGTGGGGGGAGCACAAGGAGGAGAGGGACACTCAGTGCAGAAATAAATAACTACAGAATGAAAGGGAGTAGTAACTATAAATAATATATATAATAGCTTTTAACTTTCAGTTATCCTTGATGTATATTATTACACATATCTTTCTGTTATATAATTGTATTTATGTATTGTAATTGAGCATGTATATAGAAGCCCATAGTGTATGTGAAACAGTGTGTTTTTACCCTATGTGTAATAGATATCATATATTGATATATTGTGTATATGTTATATGTAGTATCTCATATACTGTTGTGTATATATGTCATATACTATCCACTAACTCATAAATTTACTATATATTATATACTGTATAAGTACCCAAACAAACTACTACATTATGAAAGAGAACCGTTAGACGTGGGGGGCGCAATCTGACTACATCTGTCACCCCAGTGATGGATGACCAGAGTTGATTCTGCTGATCTGGCTGGCTAGGCGGCTGTCCCCTCCCTCCTGCTGAAGCAGAAGCTCCAAGAGGGTGACCTTGCCCGACAAAGGAGGACAGTTCTTCAGTCACGGGTATATGAATAGCTGTGCTGCCCCCACTGGAACCTCCAAAGAAGCTCTTGAGAACAGCTGAAAGGAACTAAGGGAATAACAGTTACACAGTAACTAATTAGACTACAGAAACAGAAAGAAAAATATAACATGGTCAGAATTGGTTCAAAAAGAAATTAAAAGCCCAATAAACAAATAACAATTTAAGAAGTGAAATGGTAGTGAGGTTCTCTACACAGCAAAAGTCTCAAGCCTCAAGATAATTTTTATAGATAAGTTGTATCATATATTCAAAGAACATATCCTTATTTTATATGTCATTATAAAATGTAGAAAAATAGGAAACACTGTTCAACTCATTTTATGAGACTAGTTTAACCTTGATTCCCAAAGTAGGTAAGAACAGGTCAGAGAAGGAAAATTACGGGGCTACACAGAAACATTAGTAAAAGATCTTATATAGAAATATTTGCTAAGCAAACCCAAAAGTGTATTAAAAATATTAGACTATGCTTAAGTGAGTTTTATTCCAGAAACCCAAGATTAGTTCAACATCAGAAACATGTCAGTATAATTCACCATATGAGTAAACTAAAGGACATAAGTCATAGGATTATCTCAACTGATACAGAAAAAATAATTTGATAAAATTGAATAGCTATATATAATTTTAAAACACTTCTAAAAACCCAGGAATAATAGAAGGAAATTTATTTACCTTAATAAAGATCAAGTACCAAGAACCTAAAGCAAACATCATTCTTAGCAGAAAAATTTTAAAACTTTCCATTAAGATTGGAAACAAATCGAGGATGTTTACCATTATGTTTTACAAAGTCTTGGTTAATAAATTACCCATGAGACTACAGAAAAAGCTAAGATATAAATATTGTAAAAAAATGCCTAAACTTTCATCATATGTGGAAAATATAATCATCTAATCAAAAAAGCCAACAGAATCAACAAATAAACAAAAAGAAGTGATGTGTGAGGTTAGCTTTATCCCCAGAGAGATCAACTTATAAAATTCAGTAGAATTCCTCTATGCTAATAATAGTCAATTAGGAAATACTATACCACTTAAAAATGGAACAAAACCTATACTATATTTAGGATTTCACCTAACAAAGAATACACAGAATCTCTATAGAAAAAAAAAAAGATGTGATGATATGAAGACAAATAAAACTTTATCCCTTCCAGAGCTAGACTCTGGATCAAATTATAAGCTAAAGACAAAGATAAGGGAGAACTCTTTTGTGACTTAATAAGCATAGAAAGTCTTATTAAATAAAACTCCAAAATTCAAAGTCATGAGGCAAAAAAAAAAAAAAGAGTTTTGTATTTGACCACAACAAACAAGATGTTGAACCCTGAGTAAGTCAGAGGCACTTGGCAACATCACATCTCTAATGCATATTCATAATAACTAATGAATCCTTAGAAAGTGGCTAAAGTGTGTCTTCCCAGGGTTCGGGATCATACATGTCTTGCTCTTCGTAGGTTGGACCTCTCATGGTCCCTCACACATAGTAGGTACATAATAAATATTTACTGAATAAACAAGTTTTATTTTATTTCCTATTCTACATAGTACAACAAGGAAATATGTAATCTGGCTTAGAAGTATTTCTTTAAAAATCCCCAAAATTGTAAGCTTCAGTAATTTAAAAAATATTTGGTTATTTAGAAAATGTACTTGTGCAAAATACTTTGTTTTCTGATTATTTAGCTAAATAAGGAACAACGTTCTCCTTATTTTTACTTATTGTTTTGGCACTTGGGTCAGTTTTCAGTGTCAGTCTGAATCATGTGATTTAGAGTCATTCTCAACGTGAATTGACATTTGCAATTAAGTTTCATAAGACATTATTGAGTAAGTATTTCTCTGAAGCCCAATTATATTATATAATCTGAATTCCTAATTTCTGCAGCTTTGACAAGCCAAAGAGGCAGAAGTGAGAAGACTAATTCATAACTGACTTATGTCTCAGTTTCATTTCCTCTGACTTTACCCTTGCTTGAAAAGGCCCTGACTTACTCTTGACAAGAAAATAAGCATAGTATTCTTGCAGTTAAATAGACACAAACAAATATTGGATCTAGAATCTGTTTGGAATCCTTCTGTTTTATTGGCTGTGATATTTTTCTACTGTGACAGATGCAGAACCAACCTGCTGGCAGACGGTGGATACTGGACAGCTCTCTGTGAGTCCAGAGAGAGAAACAGGGATAACAATCAGGTCTTCAAAGAGAAAAAAACGATTTCAACAACTGAAGGTATTTTCCCTTCTCTCTTTTTTTTTTTTTAAGATTTTATTTATTTGACAGAGAGAAACATAGCCAGAGAGGGAACACAAGCAGGGGGAGTGAAAGAAGGAGAAGCAGGCTTCCCGCGGAGCAGGGAGCCCGATGTGGAGCTCGATCCCGGGTCTCCAGGATCATGACCTGAGCCAAAGGCAGTCGCTTAACCAACTGAGCCACCCAGGCGCCCCATTTCCCTTCTCTAAAGAGGAAGAAATAGGACTTGAAAAATATCTCCCAAATACTGCTACAGAATTATAAAGCCTCAGAGTGAAGCTACTTTAATTTCCTCACCCCCAATCATACATTTCTTTTTGTTTTTCATGCTCTTAACAGTTCTGTTTGCCTAGAGAGGTTGGCATCATGCCTGTAGTGTGAGGTTTCACAACTGGTGCTCACTGATTTCAGGTTCTGCAAATAGTGGCTTTGGTCATAAGCCAAAGGTAAGGATTTGTGTGTGTACCCTGTGGGATAAGACACTTTTCCAGGCATTGACTTTGCTAATTCCTGAATGGCCCTGCCTACCATCATGTGTCTTAAAATCCCAGAGCACAGCTGTAGCTGGCACCACTGAGCCTCTAGTTGAAATTCATGTTCTAAAAACCATAGTTTAACATCTTCCTATAACCAAAGTGGATGATTCATTGCTGAACATATTTATAAAAACTCTTTTTGGTTGTAAATGATAGAAATCCAACTTCAACTAGTTTGAGCAAGAGACTGGGGTTATTGTCTCAGAATCCAGGAAAGATTGAGACAAGACCTCTGAAATAGCAGATACCCAGGTGGTTTCAGGGACTATTGAAACTAGTAACCCTAATGGCACCCCACCTACCTCTTCCCTGTACCCCTCATCTCTCAGCTAAGTTTTCTTCTCTCCCACTAAAAACGGCTTTCACATAATGGGAAACGTGGATACCAAAATCTCCTAGGTACTTTTTATAACTTCTAGCACAAAATAAGGACCGATGTTCTCAGTTCTAGTCAGAGTATGCAAAAGAAGAAATACTGGCTCAGTATGGGTCAGATGCTTACTCACAGGGGCAAGGTCATGTAAGAATAAAGCAGCTTTTACAACCACCATACAGAGTAAAAATATCACAGTTGTTCACAGAGCATCAGTAGTAAATGTAGAAGGATAAAATAAGGGCAATTCTGGCTTTCTGTGAACCTTCTTGAATATCACAAAATATTTTAGTTCAACTCAAAAAAAAAACCTGGTAGATCTAGAAGAGCTATAGAGAAAGATAATGAATAACAAATTAAGACAAAAAGCGTTGCTGCTGCTACAGGGTCATTTCACAATAGCAAAAGGTTTTCTTTAATAGAAAGAAAGAAAGATTCTCAATACATACATAGCTACTAATTTGACATGAAAACATATAAAGCAAAAGTGACACATGGAAAAGTAGACACATCTACAAATTTAAAAATATCTTCCTGAAATATGTCCATTCTGTCCAGATTACCTAGATCACCACTGCCAGAAGCAAACATTTCACCTGTGATACAATCAGCTAACAGTATCACATGAGGTTCTTAAGAGCTTAGGCTTCTGTGGTTGGTAGATAATGCCAGGGAAGTCCTGTCTCTGGCACAGAGGGACGAGCAGTAGGATGCAACATGTTAAGAGCACTTTGTTTTTGATCCAGAGTAACTATCACTGATCCTACTACTACATATCATCTAGTGACATTGCAACATCGATGTCAAAAAGCAACATCGCAAAGAGATCTCTGCCTCACTTTTCTGAGTTGTATCCGAGCAGTTGTATGGCTTGTGCAAAAGCATAACTTCTTATGGAAATGGTCACAGAAACACAAAGATGGCCCCAGATTTGACAAGACTTTCAAAAGTTGAGAGAAAGCAAGCCATTTCTATTTTTTGAGGATTTAATAATATTTTTAAAACATAAGTGCAAAAAAAAGAGATAGAAAATGTGTGGGAAAAAAAAAAGAAAATGTGTGGAGTATTACTTTAAATATTATATTAACAAATCAGTCCTTTTAACACATGATTAAGACAATATCTACAACTATAAAGTGGTGGATCTTGGCAAATGTGAGGTCCAGGCTGAATGCTACCTCATGACTCCTCTCCCCAGAACGAAGACACACAAGAGGCCCCAGGACATGTGCACAAACTACTTTGATTTAAATTCCACAGATCTAATGCATTAGTCTTAGGAATTAACTGTACTGGGATCATATCTTGCTCATATTGAGATCCATATCATTTTCTTAAAAGGTAAACTCCTTTGTATAAGATCAGATAATTCCTTACAAATAAAGCTAGGCAAGGGTGCCTGGGTGGCTCAGTGGGTTAAAGCCTTTGCCTTCAGCTCAAGTCATGATCTCAGGGTCCTGGGATCAAGGCCCACATGGGGCTCTCTGCTCAGCAGGGAGCCTGCTTCCTCCTCTCTCTCTGCCTGTCTCTCTGCCTACTTGTGATCTCTCTCTCTGTCAAATAAAGAAATAAAATCTTTTTTTAAAAAAGCTAGGCAAAATGATTACTGAGGGATAGTTTCCTAGTCAAAATACTTTCTTAAACATAAAATTTGAACCTATAGTGAAACTTCCTTGGGACTGAGCCAACTTTTCATATTCATAATGTTAAAAAGGGATATCCTGGTGGTGGATACTGAGGGCACCTGTTGCATGGAGCACTGGGTGTGGGGAATTGGGAATGAATCTTGGAACACTGGGAAAAAAATATTTAAGTAACAATAAAAAAAGGGGGGGAATAGAGTTAACAGGCAATAAAAGAAGATAATTAGCAGAGGCCAAGGAACCAGCTCTGATGATCAAAATGCATTTTAATTTAAATATTTCACAGATGAAGAAGCCAGCTTTGAGAAGATGTCATCCATGCACATTCCTACAGCTAATAAAAGGTAGGATGCATGTATACTCATGTCTGTCCTATTCCAAGACCCACACTAATAGGTATTAGTGTAGTAGGTATTTTGCCAGATTCAAATACGTTTACTAAATTCATTTATTTATTTCATTCTTTTGTTCCTATAATCTTACATTTAATAAGTCTTTATGTACACCTAACATTAAAGGCATTATGCTAGGTCTAGAAAACATCAAGGAACACAAAGAAATTCTTGTCCTCATAAACATACAGTCTAATGAAGACCCAATACAATGTAAAAAAAAATCAATATATTTGCACAAACAAGACTTGAAGGGGATTTGTTCAGATGAGCACTCTGTACTGTGAGAAAATAAATGTTTTAGCAATAGAAGCTAAACAAATGTGAATGTTGAAACAAGAGTAAAAGTCAGAATTGGCCTGGTTCCTAATATAATCTTATTATATAATTTTATAAGTGATTTCATCCCACTTCATTGAGTAGATAGATGGATAGGTAGCCAGATGATAGCTACATCCATACCTAAATACGTACATAGATGGTAGGCAGATGGATAGTGACAGGTAAATCCATGACAGATGATTGGGGATGGGGTGGAGAAAGAAAAAAACCCATAAGTCAGAAAAAGGAAGAATCTTTGGACCACATTCTTCCTGAAATGCCCTAAATTTTGCTTTCAAAGTATTCGCAGAAACCATTCCTACTTTTTCTGAGAGTGGGATGACCTAAGATGCTCAGCTCCCCTTGTGCTAGCCCTTGAGGAGCCTCACTTACATCCCCACCTTGGCGTTCTTCCTTATTCCTTGCCAGTCAAAGTGGGACGCAGCCTCTGCCAGAGCTGGGACGGGGTAGCAGCGTCAGGGGCCATGGACACTGCAGCTGCTACCTGTTCTCTGGGTTTGGTGTTCTTGCTGAAGCTTTGCCATGAGTTCAGACTAACCTTCTGGCCACTGGTCTTAAGTGAAATTGAGTATTTTATAAGTAGTCGAATGGGATCCATCATCCCTTAACACACACCACATTCCTTCTGCATGTGAGGTGAGGGGTGCACTTGGACAAAGAGATGTCAGAGCTGGGGTGAGTGCAGACCACTCCTTTCTGCGGGGTGTTCCTGCATGGCCTTCGCAGGGCAGAAACCTTGGTCCTAGTAGACCCTTGATCCTCTTCGCCCTCTAATACCTAAGAAAATATATGTCTAAGAAATAGATCTCTTATATCCCCAGGCTTCTCGATCCTGATCATTTTTTAAATTAAAAGAAACTTGATTTAGGGGCACCTGGGTGGCTCAGTTGGTTAAGCCTTTGACTCTTGATTTCTGCTCAGGTCACAATCTGTGTTGTGAGATCGAGCCCCACATCAGGGTCTGCTTAAGATTCTCTCTCCCTCTTCCTCCGCTCCTCTCCCACTCTCTCTCTCTCTCTCAAAAAAAAAAATTGATTTCTTCATTAATCCTCACATAAATCCTTTCAGTCAACAGTCATCAAGCATCTAATGTGTTCACATTGCTAGTGGAGAGCTGGAAAAACAGAAAACAGTGAGGGTCTGGCCTGGAGAAACACTGTTCATGAGCCAGTTCCTGGGTGAGCTGGGGTAGAAAGACATGACTGTTCACCAAGTATTTTGTAACAGTCTTACCCTTCTAAGCAGAATTGTTTATTTAACTTTCTCATATAGCTGCATACTCTAGGTCTCTAGCTTTGTCCAGGCTTAGGTTTCCAGAATTCACATGAATTTTCATAGTTTTATATTTCTACAGCTTCCCAAATGTTTAAGTCTTTTATATGAAATGAAGATAAAGAAGTACCCAGAAAAACAATGGGTCACATCTTTGAAATCTATAAGAAAGTGAAATAGCAGTAGGGGGAAATGGTCTTTTTAATGCCAATTATGTTATGTCATCTCTATCTTAAATAAATGGAAGTGGGAACTAGGGAATAAATTTGGTTTTCCAGAAACAGATGTTCCTCTCACTCGGGTACTAGAGTTTGACACTGTTTTCTAATGCACCAAACCTTTGGAAGCCAACTCTTCTGGATACTTTGTGCCAGGAACCCAGTGATACATGGATAAATTTGACACACTTTCTGTTCTCAAAGAACTCTGCTTATCAGAGTGAATCCTGTGGCTTCATCAGAGTTGGTACAGGCAACTATTTAAAAATATATCTCCCCAAATGACATCATTGTGATGGTCACGCATCTCTGCCTTAAGCCAAAGAACAAAACTTATGAGATCACTGATCTGGAGATAGATCTAAGCAGACAGCTAAGGACATCGCATGGCAGGCTCTAACGGAGTCCAGAGGAAATGTAGCCTGCTGCTTAATCTGGAAACCAAACACAGGTTGCAAACTCTTAAGAAACAGTTACATGTGGTTCTAAAGGAAAGTGATGAACAGAATGTGACTTTGTGGGTAGTGAGGAAGCACGGGGAGTGACAGATCATACCGTCCACACAGATGTCAGGACACCCAGACCTGCCCACCCTAACACACCTCCCCTGTAGAGCCCAGAGAAAAGAGTGGAATCACTCAATTCTATCAGCACACGGTACATCATATTTAACAAGCTTTCTACCATCCTCAAATAACCCCTGTCAGAGAAACCTGTGGTATAAGGAGAAGTGGAAAAGAGCATCGGTAGCATGCTATCTGTCCCAAATACTTGGATCCTTAAGTTTCTCGGTCCACAGTTTCCTAACCTATGAAATGGGGATAATTTAGTCTGGATTGAATTACATAATGGGTGTTGAACACCTAGATGATGTACGTAGGGCACACTGCCTGGATCAATAAATGTTGGCTTCCTGGAGAGAAGATTCTAGAAGATTCCCAGAGCACATGCTTGAGGGTACATTTGTAAAGTATATTTATATGTATAATGATTATACTTACAGCAGCCAGGATATTCTAGCCATCAAGTAAAGACAAATCTGTAAAGCCTCAATACCAAAGACTGGAATATGAGCTGTTTGGGTAACTGGCAAAGGTCCAGCAAAAAGAATAGCGCATTGTATGGGACCCAGCGCCCCTGAGGAGGGGGCTCTGTAAGTCCCTTGGAGGAAGGAAAACTGTCAAAACAAGCAAGAATTCAGTTTATTCATCAAACACAAACTGAGTGTCTACATTGTGCCTACACCGAGTGACATTCTCTTAAGAAACAGGGAAAGAGAAGGAGGTTACAATCAAGAGAAGATTCAAGAGACTCCACCATAGAGTTCAGTCAAAGGTTAGGCCACAGGGTAGACACCCACAGGAGTAGATCTCCTCTTCCATGGAGCTCCCACCTAAATGACCAACTGTCTTACCCTCCCAGGAGAGAAGTCAAAGTTACAAGTTAGGAAACAGCCACTCTGAGCGATGGAGGGATTGCTGGCTGCCTAACTACAAACAGGTTTGGGCAATGCCTTGCACTTCTGAAAGCTTACCAGCTCAAACCCCAGGCCAGGAAGGGTGCCACATGCTACAGGACTTGGAGGAAGAAGAATTTGTTTTCCCCTGAACATGTGTCACCTCACTGTAGGAACAATCTACAGATACATGCTGTTGTCATGGGTTTGAAAAGCAGTTTGGAATGTAATCTGAGTAATTAATATATATATATATATAATGGTATGTATATAATGTATACATTATTATATATGCAAAATAATATATAATTAAATTAAATTATATAAAATTAAATGATAAAATATATAAATATATACTATATATAATCTGTTATATATATAAAATAGATAATGTTGTATCAAGTGCTAGTTTCTGGGTGTAATGCCCTTCTAACCACTGAGCTACAATAAAGTCTTTACAAGCTAACAAAGAAATATTAAATAATCCACCAATCATACCACCTACCAATGAAATAAATTGCTCTTGAGATGCTGCTGAAATAGGGTGAAAAGAATAAGTGGAACTTTATTGTAAGCTCACAGCTCAGTTTGTTCCCGGCAATGATAACACAGAGCAGTGACAATATGTGATTGCTAATTACCTGCTGGGGCTGTTCTCTAACCAGGTCTTTGTGCTGCAGAGGAGGACGATGGTCATCACCATTAATTAAAATCAGCTATATAAAACGTACTAGACAGCAAAGGATGTTTTCATATTAGATAAGGGGAAACAAGTCGTAGAGAGTAGATTGTCACTTCCCTCAAGAAAATCATTCTGCACAAGAAATTGGAAGAAAGCAAGTGTTATGATCAGGCCAAATGCAGGCTTTTTAAGAGAGACTTTGGGGTCCCTTGTGGAAAGGGTTTGTTTCAATGCTGTCAGCATTCTTGTGAATGTATGGGAGTTTTAGATGCTTTCACTGCTTCTCTTAGTAAGACTTTCCAGTGTATGAATTGACTTGTTTTTTTTTAAGATTTTATTTATTTGACAGAGAGAAACACAGGCAGAGAGGGAACACAAGCAGGGGGAGTGAGAGAGGGAGAAGCAGGCTTCCCGCCGAGCAGGGAGCCCGATGTGGGACTCGATCCTGGGTCTCCGGGATCATGACCTGAGCCGAAGGCAGTCGCTTAACCAACTGAGCCACCCAGGCGCCCCAAATTGACTTTTTTTTTACACAGGCTCGTGATGTGCTTCCCTTGATTTACCTACATAACAGGTGTGTAAGAGAGTTTGGGTTTCTGGGGAGATGGCCCTGGACACGGGAGAACACAGGCTTTCCGCGTTTGCACTCAGCTGCCCACGTCCCCACACAATGCTTGCCCTTGCATCCCCACAGCTACCAAAAGGCAAAGAGGCTGCACTCTGAGAAATGTCGGTGCTTCCTCCCCTCAGGAGCTCACCCACCAGCCTGGGTTCTCCGTGCTGACCCAGCCATTTCCCTGACCTCCGCCAAGTGGAACAGAAAATGCACAGACATCAGCTCCTTTATTAGCTTGATGAGTTTTGACCTGTGCGTGCCCATGTGAACCTTCCACGTCCCTCAGCCTGTGGAACTGTTCCATCACTAGAAAGTTCCCTTGTGCTGCTGTGAAGTAAACCCTTAACTGTCCCTCTAGGCAGGATCCTACTAGTCCGATTTCTATCACTAGAGAGTGGATTTGTGTCTGTTCCAGAGCTTCCTATAAATGGAAGAGTATATAGTAGGTACACTTTGGATGTGCTTCTTTCCCTCAGCAAAATGTGCTCAAGCTCCATCTATGTTGTTGAGACCATCCGTCGTTCCTTCCTTTTCACTGCTGAGTAGTAGGCAATTTATAAACACCCTTCAGCCTACTGATCCATTCTCTTAATAATAGACACTTGAGTTTTTTTCAGGTTTTGGCTGTTAACATTTGTGTACCATTCTTGCTTATACTCACTCATTTCCCTTCAGTCAAAACCTAGAAGTGGAATTGCAAGGACAGAGGATAGGCATACGATTAACTTAGTAAGAAGATGGCAGACTGCTTTTCAGAATAGATGTGCACCCCCATGGCGCCACATCCTGTCCAACACTTGGTCTTGTCAGTCTTCTTAATTCTATCATACAAGTGGCCGTGTTGTGGTACCTCATTGCGGTTTTGATTTGCATTTCTCTGACGATTAATGATAATGAGCATTATTTTCACATGCTTATTGACTTTTCGAATCTCTTCCTTTTTGAGCTATGCAAAACTTTTGTGCACTAATAAATTGAGTCGCCTCTTTATTATTGTTGTTCTTCATATATTCTGTTTATAAGCCCTTTGTTAGATATCTATTACAAATATTTTCTCCTGGTCTGTGAGTTCTTTGTTCGTTTTCTTAACATTTTCTTAACTTTCCCTGTTCATATCAGAGCTTAATAGGTCTGACCTTTTGGTAATCAGAAGTGTGTAATTTGATAAAACCTATTTTTTTAAAAAGATCGTATTTATTTGACAGAGAGAAACACAGCCAGAGAGGGAAACAAGCAGCAGGAGTGAGAGAGAGAGAAGCAGGCTTCCCGCCGAGTAGGCAGCCCGATGCAGGGCTTGATCCACTAATCCTAAGTCAAGAGGCTTAAACACTGATCTACCCAGGTGCCCCGAAAACCTATTTTTCATTGCCTTTTCCTTTATGACTTGTGCTCTCTGGATCCATCTAAGAAATATTTGCCTTACAAAAAGTTACAAAAATAGTCTCCTGTGTTTTCTTTTAGAACAAAGTTTCCTGACTTTTTTTGTATTATCTTCCCCCATAGGAGTTTCCTAAGGCTGCCATAACAAAGTAACAAACTGGGGGCTTAACACAACAGAAATTGAGTGTTTCACAGTTCTGGAGGCTAGAAGTCCAAAATCAAAGTGTTGGCACAGCCTTGCTCTGTTGGACAGCCTAGGGGAGGATCCTTCCTTGCCTCTGGCTAGCTTCTGATGGTTTGCCAGGAATCCTTGGCAATCCTTGGCTTGTAACACTTCACTGAAATCTCTGCTCTCCCTTCACATGACCTTCGCCGCTGTGTGTCTCTGTGTCTAATCTCTTCTTCTTGTAAGGACACCAGTCATATTGATCTCATCTTAACTTCTTAATTACATCTGCAAAGATCCTATTTCCCCACAAGATCACTTTGACAGGTACCACGGATTATGACTTCAACATAAGTTTTTGAGAGACAAATTCATACCAACAATATTCCCATGGGAGTCTTTTTAGATATTCTCTTTCTAATCAGCCCAATCCCCTAACATGAAATTTGTTAATATCCACAGATATAATGTATATCTGTTCTTGTACCTTTTGGAGGGCCACAAACTGTTGTAATATCCAAGATTTTTTTTTAACCCTCCAACGGCAGATTTTCATCCCCTTTCACATTCAAATATATTAGCCATCTCTAACTCATTTTTGTGTATAGTGTGAGGTATAGGTTGGAGGTCACCTCTCTATATGGATATCCAGTGGTTCCAGCATTGTTTGTAAAAGCTTTTCGTTTTGTCATTGAATTGCTTTGGTACCATACTCCCAAGGTGTAGTTTTATTTCTGAATTCTTACTAAGCTGTGTGTCTTTATACCACTAGCACATGGTGTTTACACAATGCAGCTTTATAGTGCAGCTCTTCTTTTTAAAGATTATGTTAACTATTCAACATTCTTTGAATCTCTAAATAAATTTTAGAAATAACATGCTAATTTCTTCATACACATATGAAGCCTGCTGTGTTTTGACTGAGATCATGTGGAATGTCTAGATTAATTTGAGGAGGGTCATCATTTTAGCATATTGAGTCTTCCAATCCATGATCGTGGCATAACTCTTCATTTACTTTAGATCCCCCATTGATGTCTCTCAGCAATATTTTTGTATTTTTGTGTTTTGTCAGTATAGAGATTTTACACATCTTTTGTTAATTTTATGTATTATTCTAAATGATATTGAAGCTCATTTTATAGAAGTTTATTGCTAGTATATAGAAATGCAATTACATATTATATTATGTATAATTATACTGACTTTGAACCCTACAACCTTACTGAACGCACTTACTCATTCTAGTGGTTTTATGTAGATTCTCTAGGGCTGTCTTATGTATCTAACATGTTGTCTATGAATAAAGACACTTTTTTCATCCCTTTTCAATTTATATGCCCTTAATTTCTTTTACTTGATTTAATTTGTTGGGTAGGACCACACATGCAATGTCAAGTAGGAATAGCGAGAGAGGACATCTCTGCTTTGTTTCTAATCTTACGGGGAGATTTTTCAGATTTTTTGGTAGATGCCCTTTTTCAGACTGAAAATGTTTCTTTTTATTTGCAGTCTGTTGAGAAGTTTTTTTCTTAAGTAAATAGGGGTTACATTTTCACAAGTATTTTTTCTCTATGGAGATTGTGTGATTTTTGTCCCTTATTTTTCTAATCTGGTAAGTTACAGTAACTGATACCGATTTTCAAATCTTGAACCAATCTTATATTTATGAAATAAATACCAGTTAACCATTAGTGTTAACTTTTTATATGTCAGTGAATTAAATTGCTAGTTACTTGATAAGGTTTGTGGATATATAGTCATGAGGGAGGTTGGTTTGTAGTTTGCTTATAATATCATTAGTTTTGGTGCCAAGGTAATTCTGGTCTCAAAATAAATATTATCGGGGCGCCTGGGTGGCTCAGTTGGTTAAGCGACTGCCTTCGGCTCAGGGCATGATCCCGGAGACCCAGGATCGAGTCCCACATCGGGCTGCCTGCTCGGCAGGAAGCCTGCTTCTCCCTCTCTCACTCCCCCTGCTTGTGTTCCCTCTCTGGCTGTGTTTCTCTCTGTCAAATAAATAAAATCTTTAAAAAAATAAAATAAAATAAAATAAAATAAATAAATAAATATTATCTCCTCTACTATGTTTTTGAAAAAATAAATTGTTTAGGATTGGTATTATTTTTCCTTAAGTGTTTAATAGAACTCACCCGTGTAACCAGCTGCACTTTCCATAGAGAATGAATTGTAAATTATGAATTCAATATTTTTCATAAATATAAGTCTATTCAGATTTACTATTTCTTCTGTCAGTTTTGTTAATTTATATATTTCAAGAAATTTGTTTGTTTTATTTAAGTTGTTGAATTTACTAGCATAAATTTCTATATTATATTCTCCCTTTATCCTTTGATTGTCTGTAGGCATTTGAATTTGAATGCTTGCAGAAATTTTGCTTCATCATTCAAATGTATATAGGCATTTGAATTTTGAAAGTCTGGAGTAGTTTCACTTCTTAATTCCTTATTTTGGTAATTTGCATTTTCTTTCTTTTTTACTTGATAAGTCTTGGTGTTTCTCATTCACTGAACTTTGTCAGAGAACCAACTTGTAGTTTCACTGGTTTTCTCTATCATAAAGTTTCTGTCTTAACTGATTATATCTCATGTTTTTATTATTTATTTTGCTTTGGTTTAATTTGTTCTTCTTTTCCTAGTTTCTTAAAATAAAAATTCATTTCTTCTTTTCTGCTATAAGTATTAAAGCTATAAACTTCCCCTAAGTCCTACTTTAGAGTAATACCACAGGTTTTTTATATGTTCTGTTTTCATTCATATTTAGTTCAAAATATCTTCTAATTTTCTTTCTGGTGTCATCTTTTGTCCACAGGTTATCTAGAAGTGTGTTGTTTAATTTCCAAATAAATTGGAGACCTTTTAATAAATTATATAACTCTGTTACTAATTTTGGGGGGATTTATTTATATTTTATTCAAATTTGAATTAGTCAACATTTAGTGTAATATTCGTTTCAGGAGTAGAATCTAGTTATTCTTCATTTGCCTATCACACCCCATGCTCATAGTAACAAGTGCCCCCACCCCTGTCACCCATTTAGACCATCCCCCACCTAGCTTCCTCCATCTACCCTATTTGTTCTCTATTACTGAGTGTCTCATTGTTTGTTTCCCTTTCTCTTATTTTCCCTTCCCATATGCTCATCTGTTTTTTTATTACTTTTTATTATGTTATGTTAGTCACCATATAATATGTCATTAGTTTTTGATGTAGTGTTCCAAGATTCATTGTTTACATATAACACCCAGTGCTCCATCCAATATGTACCCTCCTTAATACTCATCACCAGGCCAACCCATCTCCCTACACCCCTCCCCTCTAAAACCCTCCATTTGTTTCTCAGAGTCCACAGTCTCTTATGGTTTGTCTCCCCCTCCAATTTCCCCCCTTTCATTTTCCCCTTCCTTCTCCTAATGTCCTCCATGCTATTCCTTATAGTCCACAAGTAAGTGAAACTATATGATAATTGACTTTCTCTGCTTGACATATTTCAGTCAGCATAATCTCCTTCAGTTCCATCCATGTTGATGTAAAAGTTGAATATTCATCATTTCTGATGGCTGAGAAATATTCCATTGTATATATGGACCACATCTTCTATATCCATTTGTCTGCAGGAGGGCATCTTGGCTCTGTCCATAGTTTGACTCTTGTGGACATTGCTACTATGAATATTGGGGTGCATATGGCCCTTCTTTTCACTATATCTGTATCTTTGGGGTAAATACCTAGTATTGCATTTGCCAGGTCATAGGGTAGTTCTATTTTCAATTTGTTGAGGAACCTCCACACTGTTTTCCAAAGTGGCTGCACCAACTTGCATTCCCACCAGCAGTGTAAGAGGGTTCCCCTTTCTCCACATCATCTCCAACATTCATTGTTTCCTGCCTTGTTAATTTTTGCCATTCTAACTGGTGTAAGATGATATCTCAATGTGGTTTGGATTTGAATTTCCCTGATGGCTGATGATGAACATTTTTTTCATGTATCGGTTAGCCATTTGTATGTCTTCATTGATGAAGTGTCTGTTCATGTCTTCTGCCCATTTTTTGACTTGATTATTTTTTTTAATTATGTTATGTTAGTCATCATACAATACTTCTTTAGTTTTTGATGTAGTGTTCCAAAATTCATTGTGTTTGTATAACACCCAGTGCTCCATGCAAAATGTGCCCTCCTTAATACCAATCACTGGGCCAGCCCATCCCCCACCCCCCTCCCCTCTAAGACCTTCAGTTTTTCTCGGAGTCCAGTCTCTCATGGTTCATCTCCCGCTCAGATTATTTGTTTTTTGGGTGTTTAGTTCTTTATAGATCTCAGATATCAGCCCTTTATCTGTAGTGACATTTGCAAATATCTTCTCCCATTTCATGGGTTGCCTCTTTGTTTTGTTGACTGTTTCCTTTGTTGTGCAGAAGCTTTTTATCTTGATGACTTCCCAAAGAGTTATTTTCACTTTTGTTTCTTTTGCCTTTGGGGAGGTGTCTTGAAGTTGCTATGGCCAATGTCGAAGAGGTTACTGCTTATGTTCTCCTCTAGGATTTTGATGGATTCCTGTCTCATATTGAGTTCTTTCATCCATTTTGAATTTATCTTTGTGTTTGGTATAAGAGAATGGTCGAGTTTCATTCTTCTGTATGTAGCTGTCCAATTTTCCCAGCCCCATTTATTGAAGAAACTCTTTTTTCCACTGGATATTTTTTCCTGCTTTGCTGAAGATTATTTGACCATAAAATTCAGAGTCTGTATCTGGGCTTTCTGCTCTGTTCCATTGCTCTATGTGTCTATTTTTATGCCTGTACCATGCTTTTTTGGCGATCACAGCTTTGTAATGTAGCTTGAAATCAGGCAATGTGATGCCCCCAGCATTGTTTTTCTTTTTCACCATTTCCTTGATGATTCAAGGTCTTCTGTGGTTCTATACAAATTTTAAGATTTTTTTCCTGCACTTTGAAAAATACTGATGGTATTTTGATCGGGATGGTGTTGAAAGTATAGAGTGCTCTCACAGCATAGACATTTTATCAATGTTTATTCTTCCAATCTGTTATAATTTCTAATTTAATTCTATTGTAGTCTGTAGGATTTCTTGCTTTCTTCTTTTTAAAATTTACTGAGGCTTATCATATGGCCCAACATATGGTCTCTCTTGTTGAATGTTCCATATGCATTTAAGAATGAGTATTCTGTAGTTTCTGCAGATAATGTTCTATGATGGACTATTAGGTCAGGTTGTTAATTTATATTCTTCTGTTCTCTTTTATGTCTTTTCTGATTTTCTGTCTACTTTTTTTAATCAGTTATTGAAAGAATGTTGAAATCCCCAAATATAGTTAATAGGTTTATCTACTCTTCCTTTAAGTTTTATCTGCATTACTGTCATTTTGTTTTGTAGCTTGTAATTAGGTGCACACACATTGAAGATTGCTATCTTCATGCCATTACCACAATATCTTAGATACTGTAGCTTTATAATAAATCTTGAAATTAGTATTGTAAGTCTTCCAACTTTCCTTTTGTCCTTCCAAAGTTATTTGGCTATTCTAGGTTCATTGCATTTCAAGATGAATTTTAAAATCAAATTCTACAAAAATTCTGCTGGGATTTTGATTGGGATAACTTTGAATCTATAAATCAATTTGGGTAGAATTGACATCTTAACAACATTGAGCTTCTATTTTATGGATGTGTTATATATATCACATTAATATATCTTCATTTATTTAAGTTTTTCATTTCTCTCAGAAATGTTACTTGGTTTTCAGTTACAGTCTTGCATGTTGCCTACTAGATTTATCTCTTTATATTTCCTATTTTGATATGATTGTAAATGATAGGGGTTTTTTTCTGTTTCTGATTGTTCATTGTTAATGTAAAGAAATGTGATTGATTTTTGTATATTGATCTTATATCATGCATTCACTTTAAGTTCTAGTGTCTTCTTGTAAATTCCTAAGGTTTTTCCATAGAGATGATCAAGTATCTATGAACACAGACAGTTTTTTTTTTCTCCCTTTACAGGCTAGATGCTTTTTATATCTTTCCTTTGCTGTATTACATGCCTGGAACCCTCAGTACAATATTGAATAGAAGTGGTAAGAGCAGACATCCTTGTTTTAGAGGAAAAGTGTTCAACATTTCACCATTAAATATGATATTAGCTCCAGATGCCCTTGATCAAATTGAGAAAGTTGTCCTCTAGTTCTAAGTGGCTGAGAGTTTTTATGAAGGATGAATGTTAAATTTCATCAGATACTTTTTTTGCATCTATTAAGAAAATCAGACAGTTCTCCTTTTCTTTTCTTTTCTCTCCCCCTCCCCAAGTCTATTATGGTGAATTATATTCATTGATTTCGAGGTATTATTAACTTGGCATTCTTGTGATAACTCTCACTTGGTCATGATTTATTGTTTTTTATGTATATTTTTGGATTTGATTTTATAAAATTTTGTTAGGAAATTTTTTAACTATGCATTTTTCTTTTCTTGTGATTTTCGTGCTTTGTCTTAAAATGTTTCAGTTTACACCAGATTAAAGCTAACCTCATAGAATGAATTGGGAAATATTTCCTTCCTTTCAATTTCTTGAAGATTTTATAGATAATTACTATTAGTTGTTCTGTAAATATTTGGTATAATTCACCAGTGAAGCCATTTGAGTCTGGATTTTGGATATGTGTGCAAGACAATTTTTAACCTCATATTTTGTTTCTCTAATAGATACATGTTATTGGTGTTACCTTTTAGCTCTTGAATTAACTCTGATAGTTTGTATCTTTCATGAAGTTGGTCCTTTTCATTTAAGTTGTCAAATTTATTGGTATATCATGTTTATAATATTCCTTCATTATCTTTTTAATATCTGTAGAATTCCTACTGATGACAACTCTCATTCCTGATATTGGTAATTCGTGCTTTCCTTTTTCATTCCTCATCAATGTGGTTTGAGCTTCATCAGTTATATTTGATCTTTTTCAAAGAACTTTTGCTTTCCTTGATTTTTTTCTATTGTTTTGCTGTTTTCAACGTCACTGATTTCCATTTTGCTCTTTATTATTTCCTTTATTTTCCATATCTTAGATTTCATTTGCTTTTCTTCCCCCAAGTTTTTTAATGTGTAAACTGAGATCACACATTTAAGGCACATCTTCTTTTCTCGTATAGGTGTTTAGTGTTATGAATTTCCCTCAAAGTAACAGTTTAGCAGCACCCCACACATTGTAATATGTTGCACTTTCATTTTTATTCAGTTCATAATACTCTATTTTTTATTTTTGCTTTGACCCATGGGATATTAAGATATATAAATGGCAAATAAGTATATGAAAAGTTGTATATATGCATACACAGGCTTTTATACAAATGCTCATAGCAGTTTTATTTGCAATAGCAGAGAATTGGGAATGATCTAAATGTGCATCAACAAGTGAATGGATTTTTTTGAAAAACCAGTGTTCATATAATGGTACACTTCTCAGTAGTAAAAAGGAATAACTAGTGATACATGCAACAACATGAATGACCCTCAAAATCATGCTGCATGAAAGATGAGAGATAAGAAGAGCGTGCACTACTTTATACTGGCACAAAGCAGATGATTTGCAAGAGAAAGTGAGAGAGGACAAGGAAGGGCAGGAGGGAAGGATTCCCAAGGGGCAAGAGGAAACTTCTAGGAGAAATACACATTTTTTTTATCTTGACTGTGATGATGATTTCACAAGTGCATACATGTGTCAAAACTGATCAGATTTTACACATTAAATTTTTGTCATTTACTGCATGCGAACTGTACCTCAACATAGCCCTTAAAGAAAAATGCAAGCCAGAAAGGAAGCAGTGGCTCATCACTACTCAGAACACTGTGGCAACTCCAGTCTCTAGGTTATCTTATCAGAGGCTTCCTCTTTCCCTACTTCAAGGGTGTTGGCATCTTTGACTCAGTTTCTGTGTTTTCTTGGTCCTTTCCTACCCCCTCTGTGTCACTGTTTTTTGTTTGTTTTTGTTTGTTTGGTTGGTTGGTTGGTTGTGTGTGTGTGTGTGTGTGTGTGTGTGTGTGTGTGTGTGTGGTTTTAAACCCTCTAAGAGAAGATCACAACTGATACTCATGAAGGAGCCTGGCTATCTCAGAGGTCATGAGATCTCATTTATCTGGAGTAAATGGCTGCCCCTTTTAGATTAGTGTGGGCAGTGTCTTGTTCAATCTGTTATCATCAGGGTGCCATGAAGGAAAGCAAAAGAGCCTGGGTGACAGGAAGTATCTTTGGCTGCTTGCCTGAGAGAAGGCTGTGGCTGAGGGGGTTTCTTGCGCTCATTTCCTCCTCCCTGGATAACAAAGCCAGATCTCCAGGCCAAGCCTGTTCACATGGGCCCCCAGGAGCTCAGGCAACCCTTCATGTACCAGGTCCCTGACATGGGCTTAGCAGCTCCTTACAGTCCTTTTCAGAGGCAAGAGCTCCCAAGGCACTGAGCACTTCGTTGGGCAAGAACAGCAAGCAGAAATGGACACATTGCTGAGCTATCTCTGAAGCATAAATGGTTCTCAGACACAATACATTCCATAAACAGAAAGTGTTCCCATATTCTCCCTGTGGTCAACTCCTGGATTGTAGAAAAGGTTAAGAGTATAATATATTCACAGAGCTGAAATCTTACAGAAACGTGTGACAATGAAGGGGGAAAGGGAGTCATTGTTCGAAAACAGAGATTATGCTCTATTGTCTCCAAAGGTTGCGTGCTAAAGGAAAGGTCACACTCAGAAAGAGGCTCTCCCTGGTCAAACCAGGACCTCGTCATCTCAGCTGTTTTCTGCAAAGTCCGGAAATAACATCACCCTGGTGTGTGAGTTTGTTTTAGTTCTTTGAGTTGCTACTTCTGCCAAGAAACTCCTTGCCACCTCTTTGTCCTGCCTGCTCATAGTTCCAATGGTCATTTCCATGTAAGACTCAAGAGCCCATCACTGAGCGGAAGGGAGATATGGAAGCATGAATGTTTGTTATCATTAAGCTCACTCATTCATGTCCTTCGGAAATGTGTCACACATGTGTAAAAGGACAGACATAGGTGATGGATGTTCTCACTGAAGAAAATTCTCCAACACAAAGGCAGTGGGTTCACAGCTTTGCAATAAAGCCTATTGTCTTTCTTTTTTTATTCCCCTTTCTCCTTTCAAAGATTTTGTTCTTCAGTGACTATTCCAAAACAAGTAATTGATTTGGAATGCACATTACAAAGTGAGGGGCAAAGATGAGGCCAAAAAAGGGGAACAGATGTAAATTAAAGAATAATCTCCCAGCCTACCCTGACGAGCGTCCCAGCCAGCACTGCCGTCGCTGGAACAACATACAGGCAGGGGACCTATGAACAGCAGCAGCTTTGTTCTCCTAGTTCTTCGGCATGAAAGTCTGGATTGGGGAGCCAGCATGGTTGGCAGAGGGCTCTGTTCTCAGTCACAGACTTCTTGTATCCTCACAAGGCAGAAGGGCAAGCTCTCTGAAGCCTCTTTTATTCAGACACCAATCTTACCTTATTCCTGCGGGTTCTGCCCTCATGACCTGGGAAACTCACAAAGGCCCCACCTCCCACTACCATCTGCTTGGGCATTAGATTTTCAGCATACGAATTCTGGGAAAACATAAACATTCGGACCATAGCCATAGCCATTGCTGAAGACTGGGTACTTCACTGTACAGCCGGACACAGAGGACAGAAATCAAGTGACAAAATGCCCAGAATTTAGAATCACGGAACTAGGGCCATGGCTCACCCTTGCCAGTTCTGAGCAAGTCTCTTCAAACTCCAAGTTGCATCAGCAAATGTGGGTAACGACATCTGGCCTACTCATTTCCCGAAGATATTGTAAGAATGATATTATAGAGGCGGCTGGGTGGCTCAGTCATTAAGCATCTGCCTTCACATCAGGTCATGAGCCCAGGGTCCTGGGATGGAGCCCCACATGGGGCTCCCTGCTCAACAGGTCTTCTTCTCCTTCTGCCCCTCCCCACTGCTTGCTCACTCTCTTTCAAATACATGAAATCTTTTTTAAAAAAAGAGTAACATGTCGCTACCATATGCCATCATTTTTTTTCACCTTTGAAAGAGCAACGGTCTTTTAATGAAGGAGGAATTTCCCTTATTCACCCATTTAAGAACCACTTATTGAGTGCCTACTATGTGCCAGACAGTCCTCTTCCTCCTTGACAGTTGTCCTTTCAGTTTTCCAAATTCCAGCTTAAATGAAGATTTTACTGCTTCTACCTCTTCCCTGCAACTTCTATATATATAAACTTCTAAAGAAGCTGTGTATGCATAAAGCACACATGCAGAGAGAAAAACAGATCATGTCAACATTACTGACAAAGGCAGGTGCCAAGCAAGCCAAGATAAAAATGAAAATGTAAGAATAACAGTAACTTATTCAGAAAAATGTGACACTAAAAGATTTTAGAAACTGCAGATCATTGTTCTTAGCAACTTCATAGTCTGTGCTCTGAAAAGGAAAAAGAGTTTTAACCTTCGTCATCACCATTTTATCAGAGCTTTCAATTGTGATCTGTCATCACACACTGTAAATTTCTTCCTGATCTTCCACATTCAGAAATCCATTCCATTTTAAGGACCTTGATCCTCCAAATTTGTGATCCTGCTCTTCAAGTCCAGTTTTTCCATCCCTAGGCCGTCTGTGGTACTAAATCAGTATCTAAGCGCAAGAAGACAAAACGAAGAGGCCAGAACCAGAACTTAAGCTCGGAGTTCCTAGTCGGCTTCATCTTGCACTTTACTTTATTTTAATAGTTGAAAATACCATGGGTGCCCTGCTGAAAGTGCTTCATGAATAAACGGTAAAAACTTCTCTCCAAAATTGGAGGATGATTTAAGATCCACATGTTTCTTTCTGTATAATTTAGAGTTTGAATAGACAAATTAATTTAAAATTAAAACAAAATAATCACCACTTTAGCTTCACGTATTCATTACATGACTTCAAGTAAAATTTTGGGGGAAAAAACTACATACTATAATCCTTTGGTTGCTCTTTTATGTTCCTCATTAAACCGTCTGGGGAATGGCTTCTTTCCCTTTAAGGTGCTTGATAGCACCTCTTGTTTGTATTTTTATTGTATCTGTTTCTTTGCAAATTAGGAAAATGATAAAACAATAAAATAACTTGAATAGACATTGGCAAAGCCGATCCACGAAGCACAGGGAGTCTGATTGGTCAGACCAGTGAGGAGTGGCAGCAGCTGTCAGGAGCCTGGTTTATGCCAACCAAGGTTGGAGCGGGATCTTTTACTCCATCCTTCCCTTCTTGGGGCAGGAGCACAGGGATCCACCGGTGTGTCTCCCTTAGGCACCTGTGGCCACTCTGACTGCAGCCCACCCCTTGTCCATGCTGCCCTCCCATCCCCACTACTTCTACAGCTTTCCCCTCACTGGGTTTGAATGTAAAATTTGCCAGTGCTGAAAGAATGTTTTCCTTCTCCAGCACCCAGGATGTTCTTTGAATACCTGCAAGAGTGGCAGGAAAGACTGGGCGATGAAGCCTCTGACTGTCAAGCCAGAGAAAGGGCACCTATGGTCCCTGTCGTGGGGCAGTTTGGGGAAGACAGGAGGTCATGTCTGAACCCAGCCTCCCATGCACTGACTGAGCTCCAGGCACACGTTGGTTCCCCGGGCACTAATCCATTTGCTCATCACTGGTCCCACTGGAAGCTTGCACCCTCCCACAGTACAGTCCACTTCTCTCACGCCACACTGACCAGTATCAGTCCATCCCCATTTTGGTAAAAGGCAGAGCTCCCAGCTGCTTATAAAGCCATCATCACGGCATCCTCTTTTCATGCAGCAAGCCCCAAAAGGAAAGGAAGGGTGGTTTTGTCTACCTCACAATGGCTGAGCAGAACCAGTTGTTTGTTACAAGCATGAGCTATGTGGGAGGAAGGGGGGGGGCAAGATTTGTATAACATTTTGAAAAGTCTAAATTCTTTGTTATTAGTCCAGATAAATAACCCTGAAAATTGGCTCAGCCTTCTGACCCTTGGATATCTGGGACTATGAATGATTTGAAGCTGACTTTTGGTGGATTGCAAGTAAGAAGAATTTTTTTTTTTAAAAAAGTAATCACATCACAGAAGTGTTAAGAAGCACTAGATTTTGGTCTCGAGCTTTAAACCTGTCACTTTAAAAATGGCAAAAGAAAGCTCATGCCAACATAGCTTATCTGGGACGACATCAGCATAGACCATTTCTTCTCCACATCCTGTGCCTTTATCCTGAGCAGACCCTTCTCTGACTTGGATCACGCTGACCCAACCTCCCATTATCTACCCAGGAACAAGAAGAAATAACAAAACTGTTTTCTGTGATGGTGATTATGATTTGGTTTTTATAATGAGCCTAGAGAGAGATGACTCTGTTTTGCATTCAAAGTTATAAATCTTTTATAAAAGCTCAAAATGCCTTGAACTGGGAATCTGGCTCTCAGGAATTAATTGTGGTGGAGCATTATTAAAATGCTTCATTTGGAACGTCACTTGCATCTTGTGCTTTCTTTTAAATGCATATCAGAACTTATACTAAAAAGTAAGCTTGGCTTATATCTGGGAGGACAACACTGCTCACAGTGGCTATAAATGCAGGTGATTTGTGCCCACTTTCTGACCCAAGAGACCACACGAATTTCTGGACATTCCTCCCAATATAAAGAATTGTGCCATGATTGTTTCCTAAAAAAGATGTCTTGTGAGAAATCTTCACGATATTTTTCCATCGGATTTATAGTCAACAGCATCTTCTGTAAAAAAGCAATAAAAATTTTAAAAACAAAAAATAACAAAAAAACTAGTAAAATTGTTTTTAAAAAATCTTCAAAGCAGAGACTGTTAGTTGTTTTCCTAGTATGTATTCCCTTCTTCTTCCTTTGAATGAAAGCAGAGCCCTCCATCATTGGGTGTGGCAATTTGCCCAACTATAAAACTGCATTTCTAAGCATCCCTTAGAGATGGAAGTGGATGATAAGATATAGGGGGAAGTCGTTGCATGTGGTCTCTTGGAAAGGGGATCAATTCAGATGGGAGGCAGAGTGGGAAAGTTATAGCTAGCCCACCATCTTGTAAGTGGCCCTGAAAATGAAAGCCATTTACTCAGAGCAGTAGAATAGAAAGAAGGAGACGGGGTCAGTGACCATGGAGTCACCATACTTGGTACCTTATTAGCCTACTTCTAGACTTCTCTTGTTAGAGAAAAAATACATCTCATGTATTTTCATTACTTTTACTTTGGATATTTCTTACTAACAGCCAAATAATCTTGTCTCCCTATTCACTTCCCAATTGTGCTGGGCAGATATAATATTGGAATATTAAACTAAATCATTAAAATTTAACTTAGATGATTCCAACTAAGGAGAAATAGAATCTATAGTCCTTAAGCATGACCACTTCAGTGAAGAAGAATCTCTGGAGTACAAGAGAGGCATAGAAAGAAATCATTTATGAGGGATTAAGAATCCTTGAATGTCTCAGTTATCCAAATTAAATACAAAAAGATCCATTATAAAAGGTAAATCATAGACAGTGACCTTCAGACAAGAAAACTCATTCACAAAGTGTGATCAAACCGCACCCCCAAAACAGGCAGGACAAAGAGGCAAAGGGGGAATGTTTGTGTGTGTTTAATTAATTAAAGGGGACACGTGAAATTTTAAAAAATGGTATGGGCAGCTGTAAAGTATAGAAATCTTCAGCAATAAGGAAAAAAATCTTCTAAGAAGACATCCAGATGGCCAACAGACACATGAAAAGATGCTCATCATCACTTACCATCAGGGAAATGCAAATCAAACCACAATGACATACCACCTCATACCTGTCAGAATGGCTAAAATAAAAAAAAAAAAAAAAAACACAAGAAACAAGTGTTGGCGAGGATATGGAGAGAAGGGAACTCTTGTGCACTGTTGGTGGGAATGCAAACTGTTGCAGCCACCATGGAAAACAGTGTGGAGATTCCTCAAAAAATTAAAAATAGAACTACCTTACAATCCAGTAATCATACTACTGGGTATCTACCCAAAGAATACGAAAACACTAATTCAAAAGGATACACGCACCCCTGTGTTTATGGCAGCATTATTTACAATAGTCCATCGATAGATGAATGGACAAGAAGGAAGTGGTGTGTATATATATGTGAATATTATTCAGCCATAAAAAATGAAATCTTGCCATTTGCAACAAAGTGGATGGATCTAAAGAGTATAATGCTAGGCAGAATAAGTCAGAGAAAGACAAATACCATATGATTTCACTCATATGTGGAATTTGAGAAACAAAACAAATGAATAAAGGAAAAACAGAGAAAGAGAGACAAACCAAGAAACACTCTTAACTATAGAGAATAAACTGATGGTCACCAGAGGGGCGGTGGGGGAGAAGTGGGTGAAATAGGTGATGGGAATGAAGAGTACACTTACAATGGTAAGCACTGAGTAATGCACAGAATTGTTGAATAATTATATTGTACACCTGCAACTAATAGAACACTGTATGTTAACTACACTGTATGTTAACACAGTGTTAATTCTACACTGGAATTAAAATTAAAAATAAAATTCTTTAAATTAAAATATAAATTGTAAATTTTAAAAAGAGAGAAAGTCTTTTGAAATGGGAATTTGAGACTTGCAGAATTATAGGATGGATATCATGCTCATCAGGGACATTGAAACTTAGCAGAATTAGTTAAATTCTGGGTCCTGGAAAACAAGGCTCATGGCTAAGCTTCCAGGAACAAGCCTCAGACCACCAGGCAGAACTGGCTTGATGAGACAGTTGCCACCCCAGAGCAATGCATGCCATTCGATTGAAGGTCCCACCACTGCTCCTGTCCCTACATTGAAGCTGATCTCAGTGGCACCACGGGGTCTGAAACAAAGCCTATGCCCCACAATGTTCTGTTCTTATAGTTGTCATGCATCTTCCTGCAAGAAAAACCTGGAGATTTGAGTATTGACTTCTACATTAGGAGGTGAGACTCATAACAAACGCATTTCCCCCAAATACACAGAAAGACTTGTCAAAATATAATGGGGAGCTACGAATAGGATAAATGCGGGCCACACAACTGCTAAAGATGAAGAATTCAGGACATTCTGAATGTTAAAATGAGGAGAAGAAGCAACTGGTTATAGAATTCAGGCAGTTGGTAAAAGTGTCATTTCAGGATGAAATGAAGGCCAGCCCTGAGACTAAGCTAAGAAGGTCATGTTGTTTGTGGTGACCCAGAGCTGTAAGTGTCCCCCCAGTTAGCAAGTGGTTACTGAGTGCAAATACATGCTGGAGCCTGGAGATTGAGCAGTGAAATCCTAAAGACCGATAAAAGTCCTTGCCCTCATGAAGTTTGCATTTCCCTGATAAAACAAGTAGGACCTAGAAAGCCAGATACAGGAATCTGTACCTGTGATTCTTCCAGGCTTATCAAGCTGCATTTCCTAATTCCTTGCCCAGTATCTCCCAAAGTAGGTTGTTCCAACTTTGTGCTTCAAGAATGAAAGAGGCTTGGTGACCAAATACATTTGGGAGATGACAAGAAGACAAGAGTAAACATGTTTGTCAGAGGCAGGATTTCTCCGAGGTTTTAATATATTTAATATAGTCCAGAAGGGGATGGAATGAGTCTGTATGCCATGTGTTCAAATTTATAGGACAACAGAACCTTTTTTTGTGAAGCATTTTTACAAAACTAGAGTACCCAGGAACACTTTATTTATTTTTATTTTTTATTAACATATAATGTATTATTTGTTTCAGAGGTACAGGTCTGTGATTCATCAGTCTTACACAATTCATAGCACTCACCATAGCACATACCTTCCCCAGTGTCCATCACCCAGCCACCCCATCACTCCCTCCACTTCCTCTCCAGCAAGCTTCAGTTTGTTTGCTCAGATTAAGAGTCTCTTATGGTTTGTCTCCTTCTCTGGTTTCATCTTGTTTCATTTTTCCCTCCATTCCCTCATGATCCTCTGTCTTGTTTCTTAAATTCCTCAAATCATTGACATCATGTGATAATTGTTTTTCTCTGACTTATTTAGCTTACCATAATACCATCTAGTTCCATCCACGTCATTGCAAATAGCAAGATTTAAATTTTTGATGGCTGCATAATATTCCATTGTGGGGGTGGGTGGGTGTGGGTGTATACAGCACATCTTCTATATCCATTCATCTGTTGATGGACATCTAGGCTCTTTCCACAGTTTGGCTATGTGGGCATTGCTGCTATAAACATTGGGGTGCACATGCCCCTTCAGATCACTACATTTGTATCTTTAGGGTAAATACACAGTAGTGCAATTGCTGGCTCATAGGGTAGCTCTAAATTTTCAACTTTTTGAGGATCCTCCATATTTTTTTCCAGAGTGGCTGCACCAGCTTGCCTTCCCACCAACAGTGTAGGAGGGTTCACCCAGGAACACTTTAGAAAGTGCTTCCTTACTATGTAACAAAGTTGATTTTACTCTCTTAAAATAACTGCCCAAGGAAGTGGAGAACGTGGCCCCTAGAACAGCAATGAAGCATTGTGTTTGGCTCCAAAAAGAACACTCCTTGCTGCCAGGTGAAAACAGGGGAGGATGAGGCCATGCATACAAAAACACTGTTTTAGGAGATCCTGGGAAGTTTTCACAGCAGAGAATTAGGTTAAGTAGAAAAATAAGAAAGAACATTTTGGCTGAGTTAAGAAGGGAATCTAACAATAGAGAAATATGTAAAACATGGGTAATGAACATCTTATATTCAATTAAGGGGCCTTATTCACAGGAAAAAAATTAAGGATCATCTAACAAAGAAACTTTTTCTCTCTTCCTGGGAGAACAAAATGTACGATCCATATGCTTTTGGAATTACCAACAGGGAACATGGTATTGAAAGTAGTAATTTTAATCCCTTTCTTCACCAAACCTTTCATTACAACCATGAAAAAAATCAAATAGCTCTAATTTTAATATAACTTGCCCATACCCTTATGGGGTGCTGATGAATAGGTGAAAAATCAGAGCACGGCTCACACACACAGAAGGATGGAAAAAACATAAGGAAAGTGTATAACTCTGTAGGGTAGAGAAAAAAGCCTTTAGATAATTGGCAGGTCACAGGAACTCTTAAAGGGAATAATGAGAAGCCTGAGCACAGAAGGCACCAAACATAGGGAAATATTTTTGAAAGATTGTGTGAATCTTACCTCTTCCCCAGAGGCCAAAGTCAGACAAATTGGATCAACGTTTTGAACTCAGAGAGCCTTCCTCCATCTCTGAAGATCCTGACTTAGAATACCAAAGGTTGGGGAAATTTCCCATCCCCGTCTTCCATGTCCATGTATGATGAAAACCAATCAGTTTTGAAGCTCTGCTGAAAGTGGACACAGTAACCAAACCACTAGGGATGGGAGATTAGTTTATTTTCTAAACCTCAAGAGGTGTTTTTATAGGATCCAATGAAAAATAATAAGGCTTGGAATACACAAACAAAATCATTTCTGGTTGGAAAATCTCTCTAGACAACCCCCTCTCCGCATTACTGGCTTTCGTAGGATTCCGTGTGTCTGAACAAGCGTGTGAATCCTGAGGCCATACTGACAAAACCAAATTTCCAAAATTATTGTGGATCAGATTCTATGGCCTTAAAATTATGTTGGTTTTTATGAGAAACGTATTACCAAAGTAACTGGCATAGTCTTGCCTCAGGAGCTGATAAGTCCTCTAGGGGAGATGAGATTATATATGGGAAACAAATAGTTTTGTAACAAATGAGGCCCCAAGGGGGAGTAAGCCTCGATCCTAGCCTAGAGCAATGGGAGAAAAGAGCCAACTTCACAAAAGGAAAGAATCAGTTTGACATATGGCTTTGGAATGTTTGGCCTCAGAGAGGCCAACAGAGGACGGAGTGAAACAGAGCAGAAGTGAAGGGCGCTTTCCGAGAGCCAAAGCTGAAGAGAACAGGAAAGAGAGAGAAAGAGATTACTGAGAGACAATCCAAAGCCAATGTGAAGGAGCATGTGTGGGCAGCCAGAGATTTTCCTCCAAGTGGGATGAAGCATTCACCCCCTCTGCCAATTTAGACATGATTCTACTCATCACAAGGCATAGCAATCACTTGGTATGTCTTTCCCTGCTAGACAATAAATTCCTCCAGGTTGGGGTCCAGGTCATAGTCAACTGTGAAGTAAAAATACAACACTCACAACAGCTGGGTGGGCACCTGATTGGTGGGTGTTTTTTGTTTTGTTTTTTGCACTGCACAGCCACAGAGGAACCATCTAGCAGCCTGGAGATAAGAAGGAGAATGAAAGGCACCCAGAAATGAAGAATCTTGTAGGTCTAGGAATCAGCTCGGAGGGCTGGGTGGATAAGTCTAAAATTCATACGAGAGAAGCTGGGAAGAAAGATACTAAAAACAAACCCAGGTTCCATTTCATGTTCATTCCCCTTTGTCCCCTAAAATTGATGTTTCTGCACAATTGCCTCCTTTAAAAGATAAAAGAAATGGCTTAGAAGCACAACCTTCCTTGGACATCAGCCAGATTCTTCTAGCAAGTATGTTAAAGTCTTCTTCCAAAGAGACTAGCAGAAGTATTTGGAATTGTTGAATAGATCACTAATTATTTTCAATTCCTGCCAAAAGTGGAAAAGGATAGAAAGTGATTCATTTGTTATTTGACCATAAAGTCTTGATCCAAACCACAGTTATTAGTTAGGGCTGGTGTAGTAAAGCCAAGGCCTGCTGGAATGAGGAGTCCCACGGCCGCTCACCCAGGCATGCTGGGATCCTCCTTGTTCTGTAGTGCACAGCCCTGCATGTGGACTTGGCCTCCAAGCTTTGCTATCGAAGATACAGGGCACAGCTGACTCTCTGGATGTGTAGCCACAGACTCACGGGCTCTGCCCCAGTTGGGGCTGCCTGCTCATTTCGTCATCTGGCAGCTTGGCAAGGCAGAGCCTGTACGGTTCTCCTCTTCGTGACATAAGAACTATGAGTCTCTTGTCCATGGTAGTAAAAAATGTAAACCAATATCTTTGTGATGTATCAAAACCACACAGCAATGATTACAGGTCTTCAAGAAGATAAAGAAATAGACATTAGACATAGAAACAGAGACAGAGGCAGAGAATAATTTTCAAGAGGCAAAGACTTAATGGTAGAGCATACATTTAAAGAAATTTAAATGACACGTCCATTCATTTGATGCTGAGACTGTGAATTAGGTGCAATCCCTTAAGGAATCACATCTGGCCTCCTGTGCCTTTCTGAATCCCCGGGACAACTACTGGTCTGCTTGTCTCTCTCTTCTGCTGGACTGCAAGCTGCCCAAGGGCAGGGACACAATCTCATCGGCTGCCTCTGATCATCTCATACCAGACCCTCAACGGCTATTGCTGGAAGAATGATGACTGGCTCCTCCCATTGAGGAGTTTCTGAAATAGTACTGGGGGTGAGGGTGAGGGGCTGTACGTGATGTAATATCTGTAATACAAGAGAGAAAGTAATACATTTTCTAAAGATAGTTAAAAATAAAGGACAGCCGATTCTCACTATTTGCAGTAGTGATGTTCTCTAAAGTCACTCTGGACAAGTTAGCAAATACTGAGCCATCCATGGCTCCTAGGGGAAATAAGGATTAGCTTCCTGCAAGCTGCAGGTCACATTTTTTATCAACTAAAACACATTTGCATTATATAGGTTTTTTTGCCAACTTTCTTATAAAACAAGCGGGGCTCAGCAGCACTGAAGACCTGCTCTTCTGCATTTCCCATTTCCTGTGTAATACGTTGTAATACTTGCACGTATTTTCTTAATTGTTCTTTAGCCTCCCGATCTGCAGAACCGGCCTTGCCTGCAAGCTAAACATTGTCCTTGATCCTTGACATACTGCCTTTTGGGACATGTGGAGCAGCCAAGAGGACCCCAAGAAGGAGGGAAAAAAGGCCTGACCCCAGGTAATGTGACCACATATCTTTTTGGCTTTCAGCATACCCACAGTGAGGCCCATTATATTTTTTGTAAGGTCTTCATCTCATGAAGCCACAAATTGATCTGCTTTTCATTCTTTTCCATAACTTCATCACACACCAAGAGTGTTCCTGTAGCACTTTCTTAGACAGCCTCATATACAGATGAGTGAACATCCCCATTTTTTTCTGGACGTACTGTATTGGTAACTCATTAGCCTTGAATTCACAGGCAACATGCTACCACTCATGCCTGGATGAAGCTTACTTAGCATATATGTGTCGTCTCTGTCAGGCATGTCACAGCCCTATGGCACTTAGGAATACCAGGCAGCACTTTAGCACCTTCTTAGAGCCATTTTTAAACCACCAAGTTACTAATGAGAAATGCACAAAAATGCAAAAAATTGCATGGCACTAAATAACTAAGAAAAGGATACTTGTTTATAGTATGAAAGCTGAAACAAGAGGACAGACTTCGCCTTGTTTGACCTCAGCTGTGAGGTGTGTATGTCAAATTTTTCTCCACTCTGAACATGCCCAAGAATGACCCGATAAGAGTCAGGAGTATTGGTAATGGGATTAGAAATAAAGGTGAGTGGGTGAATTCACAAACAAGAAATACATAACATGAAGAGCTACCATACTGTGGGGATGAGGTCCAGAGGAGGGAGTTTCTCGCCTAGATCATTTCAAGAGTTAAACGAAACAATTCAGGATGCCTGGGTGGCTCAGTCAGTGAAGCGTCTGCCTTTGGCTCAGGTCATGATCCCAGGCTCCTTGCTCTGCTGGGGGGAAGGGGGGCTTCTCCCTCTGCCTGCTGCTCCCCCTGCTCATGGTATCTCTCTCTCTCAAATAAATAAAATATTTTTTAAAAAATGTAAATAATAGGGGCGCCTGGGTGGCTCAGTTGGTTAAGCGACTGCCTTCGGCTCAGGTCATGATCCCAGAGACCCAGGATTGAGTCCCACATCGGGCTCCCTGCTCAGCGGGAAGCCTGCTTCTCCCTCTCTCACTCCCCCTGCTTGTGTTCCCTTTGTAGCTGTATTTCTCTCTGTCAAATAAATCAATAAAATCTTTTTAAAAATGTAAATAATAAGTGAAATAATCTATATAAGCAGTTCAGCACAATGCCCTGCGTATGACTAGCAGTCAATAAGTTCTTATTCTCTGACTGATAAGATGAGGTCCCACTTCAGGAATGAGGTAAATTTTGAGCTGGCCCTAAAAGATAGATAAGGACAAACATAGATGAGCAGAGAGAACAGGCAAAGAGTTAGGACATTAAGAAGTCAGGAACTTTGCAAGAGAGAATTTGAAAAGAGGTCAAGACCAACTGATAGAGTTCCTTAAGTTCCAGGCTGAGAAATCTAGCTGTAATTTTCCATCCAGTGAAGCTGCCATGGTATTCTTTGAGCAGGAAAATAGTGATGAGAGCTGAATTTCCAGAAGAATAAGCTGGTGATGTGTATGAAATGAATGGTGGATGTGAGAGCAGGAACCTAGGCAACCATTCAGAAAGTAAGAACATTGTTGATGGCGTTGATCAAGTCATAATGTGATTTTAGAGAAATTTAATAGGAATTTTTTAAAAAAGGAAGAAGGGAGCTGTTTGCCTGAACTTTTTGATGAAAAATTACTTGTGGTTCTCATAAATAACACAAATTCCTGGGACCCAACCCATCTCTATGGAATAAGAACTTCCAAGATGGTGGTCTAGGGAAGCCATCTATCTTCCAAGCATTTCCCATTTTTTATCTTCTATCAGTAAGTTTGGGAAACATTGTCTCCAAGCTGCGGGAGCTGAGAACAGCTGCTCTGTCTGCTCTAGGTCGGAGTTGGGGTCAACACCCCCTTCCAATGCTGGATGTCATCCACAAGGACATACTTGAGACAGAGACTGAATACCCAGCTTCAGCCACCACCACTGTTGGCTGGTTTTGTCTGGCAAGTCTCTCGACTTCCTAAAGAAGGAAGCATAACTAACAACCAGGGCGCCCACCACCCAGTGAGGGCATGCAAATTGTTTCATGAATAAGTCCACCTCAGAGAGGAATTTTATTAAAAAACAGGGACAACTGACTATATTAATTTGAAATGAGTTTTGTACTTTCTAAACTCTAGGGATAAACTCCTTAATTTGTAATTCTTTTTAAAATTTGATTTGTATAAGTTCATGAATAGTATGAATTCCAACTGCTAATTCTAAAGCAAGAATATAAAGTATTTTTTAAAAAAGGAATATAAAGTATTTTCTATGTTTACACTTAAGTAAACTGGTATGAAGAAAGTAAAAATCTTTTTGAACTGATTTAGAGCCTACTAAGAAACTATGAAAATCTATTTAATGATCCTTGACTTAACTAGTTATATGGAACACAAAAAGAACAAAAAGAAAGAATGAAAATGTTCTATTAGTAGATATTACATATGGTTAAGAAGCCACCAGTATCCAGTGTATTTTTCATAGATGCTATTACCACATTAGTTGAATAGACTACACTATATTAAAGAAGGCTCTAGAAAATAAATCATGGATTCAAAGCTACTTTGAGGACTAGATTAGAATTAATATGTCTCTTTAAAGTTTTCCCTGATATTATTTATGTACTATTTATTCCCCCCAAAAATGTTAAAAATCACATTATATCAGTACCTCAAAATTTAAAGATAATCTAGTCTAATCTCATTTTCTAATGAAGGAAAAATGGGACCCAGACAAATTAAATGACCCATAATTATATGGCTAATCAGGAATAAGAATTTTAGTCTACTGCACTACCTTGCCTATTAGCAAAAGGTAGGAAATCATGATTGCCACTATACACAATCACATTTGTATCTTTTTTTTCAGTGTTCCAAGATTCATTGTTATGCCCCACACCGAGTGCTCCATGCAACACATGCCCCAATACCCACCATCAGTCTCACCCATCCCCTCACTCCCTCCCCTCCAAGACCCTCAGGTTTGTTTTTTAGTCCAAAGTCTCTCATGTTTCATCTCCCTCCTTGAGTCACCCCACTTCCCATTTCCTTTCCTTCTCCTTCTGTTCTCCATATTACTCCTTATGCTCCACAAATAAGTGAAACCATATGATACCTGACTTTCTCTGCTTGGCTCATTTCACTTAGCATAATCTCCTCTAATCCAGTCCATGTTGCTACAAAAGTTGGGTATTTTATCCTTTCTGATGGAGGCGTAATATTCCATTGTATATATGGACCATATTTTCTTTATCCATTCGTCTGTTGAAGGGCACCTTGGCTCTTCCCACAGTTTGGCGATTGTGGCCATTGCTGCAATGAACACTGAGGTACATATATACCCTTCTTTTCACTACATCTGTATCTTTGGGGTAAATACCCAGTAGTGCAATTGCAGGGCCATAGGGTAGCTCTATTTTTAATTTTTTTAAGATTTTATTTATTTATTTATTTGACAGAGAGAAACACAGTGAGCGAGGGAACACAAGCAGGGGGAGTGAGAGAGGGAGAAGCAGGCTTCCCGCCAAGCAGGAAGCCAGATGTGGGGCTCGGGATCAAGACCTGAGCCGAAGGCAATTGCTCAACCAACTGAGCCACCCAGGCACCCCTATATTTAATTTTTTGAGGAATCTCCACACTGTTTTCCAAAGCAGCTGCACCAACTTGCATTCTCACCAACAGTGTAAGAGGGTAAGCCAGCATTACTCTAATCCCCAAACCAGACAAAGACCCTATCAAAAAGGAGAACTTCAGACCAATATCCCTGATGAATATGGGTACCAAAATTCTTAACACGATCCTTGCTAAAAGATTATCCACCACGACCAGGTGGGATTTATCCCTGGAATGCAAGGTGGTTCAACATTCGCAAATCAATCAACGTGATAGAACAAATCAATAAGAGAAGAGAGAAGAACCACATGGTCCTCTGGTTCTCTCAATTGATGCAGAAAAAGTATTTGACAAAATACAACATCCGTTCCTGATTAAAACTCTTTAAAGTATAGGGATAGAGGGAACATTCTTCAACCTCATAAAATCAATCTATGAAAAACCCACAGCAAATATTATTCTCAATGGGGAAAAACTGACAGCCTTCCCACTGAGATCAGGAACAAGACAAGGATGCCCACTCTCACCACTATTGTTCGACATGGTGTTAGAAGTCCTAGCAACAGCAGTCAGACAACAGAAAGAAATAAAAGGCATTCAAATTGGCAAAGAAGAAGTCAAACTCTCTCTCTTCGCAGATGACATGATACTGTATGTGGAAAACCCAAAAGACTCTACCCCCAAACTACTAGAACTCATACAACAATTCAGTAATGTGCCAGGATACAAAATCAATGCACAGAAATCAGTTGCATTCTTATACACTAACAATGAAAATATAGAAAGGGAAATCAGAGAATCAATTCTGTCTACTTTAGCACCAAAAACCATAAGACACCTAGGAATAAACCTAACCAAAGAAGTTAAGGATCTGTACTCGAGGAACTACAGAACACTCATGAAAGAAACTGAAGACACGAAAAGATGGAAGAGCATTCCATGCTCATGGATCAAAAGAATAAACATTTGTATCTTAAGATAAAATGAGTTTAAAATAGTCTTATAATCGTTAGTAACATCCATCAATTTAATGAATGAATGAAAGACAACAATGAATGCCTATGCTTAAAAACTTGTTTGATCAAAACTTTGTTTTGTGAGCAATATTACAATCAAATATATTCTCAGTGCATGAGTGTTTAGACTATCACAGATTCCTGGTACTCACAGACTCCTAGGGAATACACAAATCCAAATAAAGAAGTACCCCAGAAAATCCCCAGGCCTATAGGATACTGGCACTCTCTCATCTGTGAGTTAAGGACTTTGGTCTGTGTAAAAGATCTGTGCACAGCCCGCAGGGAAGCTAGAGGTCTCACACATCCCCGAGACAACATCTGGCAAGTTATGGGTATCTGGAGTTCCCACGAGAAGTACCAGTCCATCTTCTGAAGTTAGTGGCAAACAGCACACACATACACACCCCATAAATCTATTTGCCATCACTACTTTACTTGGAAACTGGGATCCTCACTGTAGTAAATGCCTGACAGTGTCCAGGACTGGAGTTCAGGTGTTCACATCTCAGCTGTTTGTGATGGACCAGCATCTAAGATGCAGTGGAGAGCACAGTAGAGGAAAGAATTGAAAAGAAAATTTGTAGGCAGAGCAGATCAGCAAGAAGGCCTGGAAGGTCACCTTCAGATGCAGGTTGAGTCTTGAACCCTTCTTACCCCACTGTCCTAGCAGCACGTTGGCCCTGGAGAGAACAGTGCCTGCCAGGGGAATGGGAAGACCCGTGACACCAAACCCTGCAAGATGAGAGCCCATCCTGCCTTGAGGAAGTAAAAGACAGAACAGGGGCCTTTCTTGCCCCATGCCAAGAGTGGTTGATGGCACTCATGACCAGGATGAACTAACAAGATCTGGGCCTAACGGGGACAGAAGCCTATGCAGAATGAACAAAACCAGCTGGAATCACAGTGGCTCTAATTGGTGTGGCAGAGTTAATCAAGATTGAGCTGGACATTTGGACGCTGGTGAGGTACCCCCTGGGGACCCACAGAAATACTTGAGAGAAGGGTTTTAGCATCAGCAAGAACTCCGACTGTGTGTGTGTGTGTGTGAATTACAAGTGAGCAAGCACAAATTCTCTCTACTTCCTTGGTTCTTTCTTTGATCCAAACTCTTCCTTCTGGTTCCATTCTTACCAGCCTCCTAGTCCAAGAAGCTTAAGAAAACAGGCTCAGGGGCCAGAATACTAGATTTTGATCCTAAGGCTCCCATAGAGTGCTTTGACTTCTGGCAATTGTTTTAACTCTCTGTGCTTCCGTATTTAGGCATTAATGTCTGTGTGATCCCATTCATACATACCCACCCTTAAGATGTGGGGCATTCAAGTAAGAGATGCAAAAAAGACTTCTCTCTGCTGTATAATAGATGTCTAAATCATTTTCTAGTCATTTCTAAAGTATTTTAGGATTTTAGAATTTTAGAAATCTGTAAGTCATTTTAAATTAATTCCTCCCATCGCCGTCTGGGAGTCCGCAACAACAGTCCTGCTGAGCGGGCAGCCAGGCTATCAGCCCCCTGCTCAGCCACAGCCAACCAAACACAAGTACACATGGAACACAAATGTCAGGTTCTCTTCCGTTCAGAGTCTGGGTCAGACTCCGACATGAACCTCAAGTGATATACGAGCTTAAGTCAGAGTCACCTATGTGCGAAGAAGAAAGAACCATTTTGCAAAAATAGAGAAATGATCTAGGCCGAGACGTGCAAGCCCCCCACCCATGAGAGGGGGAGGGGAGAGGAGGCTGGCTGCACTTCTCACCCTCTATTCAAGGCGGTACTCCTGTATCTTCTCAGTGATGTTAACACATGCTTAAGAGGACCCACGTGGCATTCTGATTCTTGGCAGCTGTCTTAGTCCATTCAGTCTGCTATAAAAGGAATGTTATGGACTGGGCAGCCTAAACAATAAACAATTATTTTTCACACTTCTGGAAGCTAGGAAGTCCCAGACAAGGTGCCAGCAGATTCAGTGTCTGGTGAGGGCCCACTGCCTGGTTCATTTGCCCACTGTGTCCTCACATGGAGTTGACAGACCTCTCCAGGGTCTCCTTTATAAGCTCACCAACCCCATTCACGAGCACTCCACTCTCAGGATCTCATCACTTCCCAAAGGCCCCACCCCCTAATACCATAATATTGGAGGTTAACTTTCAATATATGAATTGTGGAAGGACACAGAAGTCATAGTACCGAACAATCCCCACATGGATGTACATAGGTTAGTGTCTCTCCAAGCGTCATCCTTAAACAACCTGTAACCACAGACAAGACCAGAAGCCAGACCCCAAGATGTCACAAATCCTCACAGTGTTGCTATTGAAGTAGTATGAGGTCAGGAGTTCCAGACCACCTCAGGGGGCAGTAGGTGAAAATCGCATTGTTCTCCAGCTCAGACTGAAGAGCCTCTGGATGGTCTTCAATGTGACCCTGTACATCATCAGACCAAATCATCCACCAAACCCTTCCATTCATCTTGTATTTTAAAGCTAACTTTTCCTATCTGTCTTAAAGTGTATGGTAAATAGCTATGACTAAAATTACCACATTTCAGAATTCTCCTTTTTAATCTATATTTAGCTTTAAGCTAAAAAAATCTATAGATGAGAAAAAATATAAAAGCAAGTGTGATGACACATTGTTCCTATTTTGGCTTGCCAAGGTAACATCAGGATGCTGTTACTGGAAATGAGAGGGTTTCTTCAAAGGCAATATCCTACCATGCCCTTTACCATCTGTGTATGTATGTGTGTGTGTATGTGTGTGTGTGTGTGTGTGTGTGTGTACAGGAGCATGCATGTGTGTACATATGTGTGTGCATGAATGTGTGTATGCATATCTGTGTGCATGAGCATGTGTATATATGCATGTGTGCACATATGCATTTGTGTGTACATGAGTGTGTGACAATGCATGTGTGCATGTATGTGTGAATTATGCATATGTGTGTATGTGAGCATTGTGTACATGTGTGCACGAGAGCATGTATGTGCATAGGTGTGTGTGCGTGGTTGTGCATATGTGCAAACATGTTCATATGTGAGCATGTGTGTGTGTGTGCATGAGCATGCATGTGTGTGAAAGTTATAAGTGAGCAGTCACAAATCCTCTCTACATCATAGGTTCTTTCTTTGCTCCAGGTTCTTCCTCCAGGTTTCATTTCTGCATCCTGGTCCAAGAGGTTTAAGAGAACAGGCTCAGGGCCAGAGTTCTGTGTTCTAATCCTGACTCTACCACATAGGGCTACAACTTAAGGCAATTGTTTTAACTTTTCTGTGCCTCAATTTTCTCATCCATAAAAAGGGACTACTAATAGTACCTATTTCATAGTTTTGTCAAGATAAAATGAGTAGATATGAAATTTTTAGAACCATGCTTAGTACTGAATAAATACTCACAAATTCTAAGTGTTTGTTATTAGTTATACCCCTTATTTGTCAGAAAATAGTTTCTTCTTTGACTTAATCCCAGATCTATGCTTCAATTTCAGGTTAAAACTGTTCTGTTTATTGGTGAAATCCTGGATCAGCAAACCCAGAATTGAACATAAGATTTACTGGTTTTAAGCTCTGCAGTAAAGATCTATTAGCCCCTAGGGGGTCATCATCTCAGGGCTGCTTTCACTTTTAAGATTTTATAAGCTGGCCTCTGCCTCATGTAAACCCCAGCATTCCAGATTATCTACCTTTTCTCTCAAGAGCTCTAACCTCTCTGTTTCTGACCCCCAACAAGCTACTTCACATCTTCATCATCCTAGAGATTCCCTTCTCTCCTAGAAAAGACTCTCTGCTTCTGCAAGGAGTAAGTCAGCATGTTCAAGGTTCATGCCAAGTTGTACAACCTGTTCTAGTGTATCCTCTCTAGGCTGGCGTATTCATGAGGTCCCATTCTGATCATGACCAGGCCTATCATCTTGGGTTACACTTCAATCCACATAATTTTCCAGGAAATTTGAAGACATTATGTCATGTGCAGGAAGGGACTGTTCAGGAAGCAGCAGCAGTTTTGACATAACTGGGGCATAGCCTGTGTGGGAGGGATAACAGGAAGAGCTAGAGATGGGGAAAGATCTTAATGGATCAGGTCAAGGAGCTCAACATTGTTTGATTGTCAGTAAGGAGACATAAAAGAGTATTAAGCAGGATTCAGTCATCATCAGATCTGCATTTGAGGACTAGAGTTCTGATTGGAACAGAGAAGAGGGATAAAAACAAAAGTGACCATATATATGGAGGACAGGCGAAAGGCAATTTTCAGAACCACCTTCAAGAATTGGTAAGGAAGTGGCTTCGAGGATAGAGAAGAGGGACCAGCTGTGAGAAGTTGGATACACTCAACAGTATTTGAATTTTGAGATTTTGAAGGTGACAAGTGGGTGGGTGGAGTAAATCTAAGATGACTCTAAAGCTTCTTGCTTGAGCAACTAGAATAGACATGCCTTTGACTAAAGTGAGCAATATAGGAGAAAAACAAATTACATGAAAACGAGTTCAGTTTTAGATGCTCGCAGGCATCCAAGTAATTACGTCTACTAGGCACTTTGAAGTTCAGGTCAAGTTAGCATAAAGATGGAAGTTTGAATCCCTGGGAGCAAAGAGATTAACTCAATACATTAATCAAATTGGGCATATAGCATAAGAAAAGAAGATAGTCAAACATGGACCCTAAGGAAGACCAGCATTTAAAGAATACACCAAAAAATATGGATACTGGGAGGGAATACCAGAATGGTTGGAAGGCAACCAGGAAAGAGTAATAGCTCGAAAACTAAGAAATGACAAGTTTAAGAAGGAACTGGTCAAAAGTGTGAAATGCTACCAGTCAAGTAAAACCAGTAGAAAAGGACTAGGGGGAAAATGCCCATTGGATTTGGAAATTACATAAGAAAATAGAAAACCTTAGATAGTGATTCTCAGTAGTGATCCTCTCTTGAAGTGGGGGGTAGGTGGGGTGTTTGGATTCTCAGTTGTTTGAGTTAATTTCAACATTAGCCTGTTACAGATGACCTTTGATAATTAGAGACTTTAAAGTGTGTGTGTGTGTGTGTGTGTGTGTGTGTGTGTGTGTATCTGTAGAGAAAGTCACAGAGCAAAAGCCTAAACTACTATGATGCCAGGCAAGGAAGGACTCCAGTAAGCTCAGGATAGTTAGATGTATTGGTGCTAACTAACATCAGGTCCTCAGAGTCAAAAATTCTAAATATGAGGAATAATGACTACCTCTAACAAAAGAAAAACTGTGGGTGGTATTCTAGATGACCTCACTTTGAATGTAGAGGAATTGGAACACCACAGCAAGATTGTCCATTTTTAGTGTGAAAAAATGTACACATCTAAAAGGTGAGAAGTGGAGTGGAATGTACCAAGAGCAAGTCAAATACAAGAGCTCAGCAGCCTAGGGACAAATAATAAATTTGTGTGCATGGCTCCAGGAGCAGTACCCTGAGCATCAATGGACAGGGAACTTATTCTTTACATCTTGATGTCAATAACCAGAGGAGACAACATCCACAACACCAAAATAAGTGAGAGTAAAAATCACATGAGACAGGTGGTGTTGACCATGGGGACTAGAAAGTCAGTCACAATGGAGCAGAAATGATACATCATGAACTCAAAAAGATTCCAATAAAACTAAGTCTTGGGGATGTGAGGAACAAGTCATTTTTGTGGCGAGGACTTGTGATTCAGATACACTGTGAATATAACTTCATTAACTCAGCATCAGCCTGCTGTTATCTGGGCAAATGTGTGTCATCTGTATAAATATATACTCTTCCACCCAGCAAACTCAAGCCACACGAGGAGCCAAGTGCTATGGGACAGACTCTAAATTCTCTGAGGCCCAAAGGATAACCTGTTACCTGTCTTACTATTCCAAGGACAGTGTCCTGTATATAGTCTCTAATGTCAAGGAGCTAAGGTTTCATTAGAAGTAAAGTCCATGTGTATATGGCGGGGGGCAGGGAGGAAGTATAGTGGGTGGCTCAGATTTTCATTAGAGAGATAAAGAATTGAACAATGCTGGGACGCTTGGGTGGCTTGGTGGATTAAGCGTCAGACTCTTGACTTCAGCTCAGGTCATGATCTCAGGGTTGTGAGATGGAGCCTGTGTCAGGCTCTGCGTAGAGCGTGGAGCCTGCTTAAGACTCTCTCTCCCTCTCCCCCTCTCCTACTTCTCCTCCCTCTCTCTAAAAAAGGAAGAAAGAAAGAAAGAATTGAACAATGCATAAAAAGAGAGAAAATCAAATAAAAAGAGAGAGAACATCATAAAACACGTGTTGTACCTGGCATGTAGCAAACATTCAATAAATGATTGCTATTCTAATATTCAGTTTGCTCATTTTAGACAACTCCTCTGAAAATAAGGTATCTTGGGGAAATCCTAAAGCTTTCAGATAGATTTGTATCCAGCCATGAATCTGGTTTTGGGTACAGTTTCAACCTCCCTAAAAGAGAATAATGTAGCCTCTTCATACAAGCAGAGTATTTTTAAGACAGATGGTTTAGATCAGATACCTTATTATTCAAAAGTCTGCCCCTCAACAGGAACCCATAGAAGTTTAAACTGAAGAGGAGTGGTCATTCTCAGCTAGAGTCATCCCCCATCTTGAAAAATATCTCTTCCTTTGTGTTTTGGTTACATTTTCCTTTGATGGACAAACAGCTCCAGCTGTTTCAACCCTTGAAGTGCCTCAAGCCTTTCTGGGTAGGCTTTGTATCCCACTCTTCCTATGGAGACAAGGGGATCCACATTCAGCCCCTGAGGAGTAGAAAGGACCCACGTTTTTCCTCTGATCTTAGCCTAATTATTTTTCTAAATGTAAATACAGCCCCTTAGACTGTACTCTGTGGATCTCGTTCACCCAGTGAAAGGAAACATCCTGGATTTGGGTACTGAGTACAATTCTGAAAAGAAAAAAAAATCAGAATTTTTAACACACTAGTTGTTGAATATGCAGATGTTCGCAGGTGAACAGAAGAAAGTTCACCGATAGCTGGGGCTTTTCCTAAATTCAAACTGACAAACATTCTGTGATATCACCAAAACATTAATGTCAATTTCATTTGATTTGCTTTCACATGCAGTGTTTTGGGTTTTTAAGATAGTTATACTTTTTTTAACCTTCTGGCCTTGGTTTATAGAAGATCATGACAAGTTTGTAATCCAACAAGAAACTGGGAATTGATTCCCTCTTCAGTGAGGGATGGTATGTTTGGAACATCAAAATAAAGACATACATCAGTGTCACAAACAAAAAGACAAAGTTACTTTCAAATGAAAAGGCTGTCATGGTATTTCTCATTCTGTCGGATGTGGTAGCCTCCATTTTGTAGTTGGATCCTTATATTTTATTCACCAATTTGATATTTAAGATGAAAGGTTCAAGATTGAAAAGTCTACTGTCCACTAGCCTGGAACCTGATATATACACCTTGGTTCCTTTCAGTCAGGAGGAGCTATGTGTTGTCTCCTAAGATGTCCAACAGCTTGGACCAACTGTGTCAGCGACATCCCTGGAGAAAAGAGCATTTTTCTTGCCAACAGCAATTCCACTGGAACTAGCTTTTTGGCTTAGGTAAAAATAGCTGTTTTCATCAGTCATCACACTTCCCGCTCAGCTTTTTTATACATACAATTTCTACAAATGGAAAGAATGTGGTGAAGTGGGGCTTTCGATGTTACGAAATTCATAGGCTGCATGTATATTGAAGTAGAGTTTATTGCAGAAATTATGAGGAAGTAAGAAAGAGCAAGGACTTTTCAAATGTCAAAAATACTGCCAATTTCAGATGCTTCCCCTGATTGAAGAAAAGACCAGCTCTCACAGGTGCAGTGAAATATGTACATCCCAGTTCATTACCACCTTGAGATGTCCACCAAGAGACATCACTATTCGGGGAAGTATATGTAGAAATAAAGTACATTGAGTTCTGACAGCTTCTTTGAGACAGCTAATGATAAAAAAAAAAAAGTGAGAAGTCTAAGATATGGTTACTCAGGCTTATCCCCTCACCCCACCAGGGAAAACACTTTTATACTGAGGATGTTTCTCCTTGATACATTCTGTAAAGTTTGTAGATGTCATTGGGGTTTTTTTTGGTTTTGTTTGTTTGTTTTTTACTTTAAATTTATTTTATTTTTTCAGTGTTCCAAGATTCATTGTTTATGCCCCACACCCTGTGCTCCGTGCAATACATGCCATTGTTTTTAGATAACAATTTTTATTGAGATATGGTTTACATATAGAGCAATGCATGAACCTCAAGTGTACTGTTGGATGAGTTTTGTTGTTTTAATTGAATACATACAGTATTATATTAGTTTCAGGTATACAACATGATAATTCAATATTAATGTATATCATGAAATGCTCACTACTATAAGTGTGGCTATCGTATGTCACTATACAAAGTTATTGCAATATTATTGACTAAATTTCCTATGCTGTACTTCACCTCTGTGACTTGTTTATTTTATACCTGGAAGTTGTGTGACTCTTAATCCCCTTCCTCTATTTTGTCCATCCCCCACACCCCAACCACCAGTATGTTCTCTGTATCTATGAATCTGTTTCTATTTTGTTTTGTTCCTTCATTTGTTTTCTTTTTTAGATTCCACATATAAGTGAAATCATATAGTATTTATCTTTCTTCTTCTGACTTATTTCACTTAGCATAATACTCTCTTGGTCCATCCTTTTTGCAAATGACAAGATTTCACTCTTTTTTACGGCTGTTTTTAACAGTGTCTGCATCAATTTACCTTCCCACCAACAGCCCCCACAGGGGTTCCCTTTTCTCTACACTCTCACCTACACTTGTTTCTTACCTTTTTTATACTAGCCAATCTGACAGATGTGAAGAAGCATCTCATTGTACTTTTCATTTGCATTTCCCTGATGATGAGTGATGTTGAGCATCTTTTCATGGCCTCAAGATGTCCTTTTTTAATGCCCTAAAATTACCTAGATATAGAATAAAGGTAATAAAGGTGGTTCACACATTTCTAAAACATAGACTTCCTTTACTATCTAATTTCTTGTCAATCCCTGGCTTAAAACAACAACAACAACAAAAAAAAACCCAAACAGTTTAGGACTAAATGACCAAACTAATTATGTATTTAACAAAAATATCATATTCCGCCCCCAGTTCATGAGGCAAGATGTTAAAATCATGGAACTTCAGGGCTGGAAAGGACCTCATAAGGTTTGAGAAGCCCGGTTGGTTCCAACATGCAGTCAAGTTTGAGAAATTGTCCCAAATTAGTTCTCAAATATTAATGGGAAAATAAATCACTTGAGGATCTTGTTGAGGTGCAGATTCTGACTCTGTAAGTTTGAAGTGAGGCCAAAATTCTGCATTTTTAACAAGTTCCCCAGTGAAGCTGATGTTGCTATCCATGTTACACTCTGGGCAGTGAGGTCTCGGAGATCTCCCAACCTCAAGGTCATTTGACCCTGTTCTTAGAACTCTAGAACTCTGTGTAGTTTCTGCAATCCCAGATTTGCGTTTGTTAGAAACTACACTCATCTGAGCTCATGTCCTTCATTCATTCTTCACCATCACCTCTCCTAAGTTAAATTCTTTTAATGCCATTGTCTTTGGCTTTATAATGTGTGAATATTATAAAGGTGAACAAAAAAGATATAGAGACCTATTTTACATATAACATTTTGTTTGACAAGGGTGCACACTGCTAAGAAAATACTTCTCTGTTTATTATACAGATAAGGAAACTGAGACCCAGAGGAGATGACTGACTTCATGGAAATCACATCACACGTAGGCCAGCATGATTCCTTGTCTCACCACCTAGTTTCCTTGTATAATTCAGGAGAGACCAATCTAACTGAGGCCAAAGTGATGGAAATGCAATCTGGGTTGCACATCTGCCCATTTATATGCCAGTGTTTATACTAAGAAAGCAAAGAAACTCAGGAATGCCGACATCGGCCCTGGGCTTGCTGCGTACAGCCCACTAGTTTGGAGGTTGGTCCCAACCAGGGCTGTGTTGGAAATGGAAGGAAAACATAGTGATGTCTCTCTTCTTTTGAATTCGTGTTTCTGGATTCTTTGGGTAAATACCAGTAGTGTAACTACTGGACCATGTGGCAATTCTATTTTTAATTTTTTGAGGAACCATCATACTGTTTCCACAATGGTTTGCATTCCCACCATCAGTGCAGGAGGGTTCCTTTCTCTCCACGTGCTTGCCAACACTTGTTGTTTCTTGTGGTTTTGATACTAGTCATTCTAACTAGTACGAAGTGATTTCTCATTGTGGTTTTGATTTACATTTCCCTAATATTGAGTGATATTGAGCATCTTTTCATGTGTCTAGTGGCCATCTGTATGTCTTCTTTGGGAAAATGTCTATTCAAGTATTCTGTCCATTTTTACCTGAATTATTTAGAGGACTTTGGTGTTGAGTTGTATAAATTCTTTATACATTTTGGATACTAACTTTTTATCAGAGATGTTGTTTGCAAATATATTCTCCCATTCGGCAGGTTGCCTTTTAGTTTTGTTGATAGGCTTTTTTTTGCTGTGCAGAAGCGTTTTATTTTGATGTAGTCCTGACAGTTTATTTTTGCTTTTGTTTCCCTTGCCTCCAGAAACATCTACCAAAAAATGTTGTTACAGATAATGTCAGAGACATTAATGCCTGTGATCTCTTCTAGGATCTTTATGGTTTCATGTCTCACATTTAGGCCCTTAATCCAACTTGAGTTTTGTGTATGGTGTAAACAAGTGGTCCAATTTCATTCTTTTGCAGGTAGCTGTCCAGTTTTTCCAACACCATTTGCTGAAGAAACTATCTTTTCCCCATGGTACATTCTTGCCTCCTTTGTCAAAGATTGACCATATAAGGATGGGTTTATTTCTGGGCTTCCTTTTGTGTCCTATTATCTATGTGTCTATTTTTCTCAGTTAACACACTGTTTTGATTACTTCTGCTTTGTGGTTTACTTGAAATCTGGAATTGTGATATCTCAAGTTTTGTTTTTCTTCTGCAAGATTGCTTTGGTTATTCAGGGTTTTTTGTGGATCTGTACAAGTTTTAAGATTGTTCTTGTTCTGTGAAAAATGCTACTGGTATTTTGATAAGGACTGTATTAAATCTGTAGATTGCTTTCAATAGTATAGACAAAGAATAGGAAAACACTAATTGGAAAATATGCCACGCCTATGTTTATTGTGGCACTGTTTACAACAGCCAAATTATGGAAGCTGCCCAAGTGTGCACTGGTAGATGAATGGATAAAGATGTGGGGAGGTATAATATATATGTATATACATATATATATAAATATTATTCAGCCATAAAATGGAATAATATCTTGCCATTTGCAACAACATGGATGGAGCTAGAGGGTATAATGCTAAGCAAAATAAGTCAGTCAGAGAAAGACAAATACCATATGATTTTACCCACATACGGAATTTAAGATACAAAGAAACAAAGGAAAAAGAGAGCGAGAGAGAGACTAAGAAACAGACTCTTACTTATAGAGAACAAACTTATGGTCACCAAGGGGAGGTTGGTGAGGAATGAGTGAAATAGGTGATGGGGATGAAGGGTACACTTATCTTGGTGTGCCCTGAGTCATGCACAGAATTATTGAATCACCATATTGTACACCTGCAACTTATTTAGCACTGTATGCCAGCTATATTGGAATTGATGTAAGACTTTAAAAAAGAAAATGGAAGGAAAACCAAGAGCAACTCCTCCAGAGCTCTGTGACCAAGAAATTCGTGGAAGCAGAGCTCTGACTGCTCAGAGGTCTGTAGAGACCACAGCTTTGATTTGGAACCTGAGTAAATTTGGGGGCAAGGCCTTGATTATTCAGACATGAAAACAGTGAATGCAATACTCCCATTTTCATCTGGTGAACATACTAAAGGTGAATCCAATTTCAAACCACAGGCATCATTAAAGATCTGATTGTTGCATTACCTTGTGTCAGTTTGCCATGATTACCCTTTGTACCTTTATATTCTTTTATCCTGGGATCTACTTAGAGTTAGTTTTTGCATTCTGAGTGGCTGAGTGTGAGTGAACTATAGTATGGAAACCCCCTGGGGGCAGCACACTGCTAGTGAAGTGAAATGCAAAGGCACAGATCACGGGAGGAGAATTCTAGGAGAGTCCCCTGTTACTTGGCTGCTAGCAAAAAGAACCAGTTGAGGAACTTTCTATTTGGGATCTCCCTAGAGGTTTTTGTAGTTCTTACAATGCTAAACATTAAACGTAATGAAAGACATCTTAAGGCCAAATAATGTGATATAGCTAGATAGATAGAGATAGAAAGATAGAGACATATAGCATATCTTTAACATATATACATATATGTGTGTGCTACCTTTTTATTTATCTGTTGTCCCAGCAGGAAGCAGATAGCACACTCAAACAGGATAACTGAGGAGACTTGAATGAAGGGCCAATCCACAAAGAAGGCCACAGGATCAAGGGAAACCAGGATTGCTGGAGCACCTTGGAGCTAGTAATAGTGGAGAGCTGCCACCATCCCTACATCCGATCAGGTCAGGAGAACAAGCCTTTATAGAAACTCTGCGAGACCTACAGCTGAAGACAAGGGCTGCCCAGGGCAACAGCAGGCTTGACCTCTGGTCCAACCACTGCCAACCCACAGCCCAGCAACAGGGGCTTCCAGGGGAATAGATACCTTGATCTTCTTGGTCTTCGACCTCCACTGTCTGTTAGGCATTACTGGTACTCTCATTGGCTGAACCTGACCAGATGCCAAAGGACAAGAGAGCTTAGTTGAGTCAGTCGAGGGAGTCAGCCTCTTGGGACACAGAGTGAGAAAGTGAGTGAATCTGGAGCACCCAGAGACCTTGCTGTTATGTCTGGACATCTGGTAGTCACTGGGTCCCCTGCCCTCCCCAACACACACCACCCTCCTTTGTCTCCGTGCTAGAGTACCCTGTTGCCACCTCTTCTGTGGATCTACATCCTCTCAGCCATAAAGGCTCTGGTTACACAGGTGGTTTTCACAGTAAACCTTCCATCTTAGGTACAGTTGTGATGTCCCCTCAAATGACAGTAAGGTTCTGGAAGGCCAAGGCCATGACTTTCTAGCAGAAAAGGCAGCCTATTTCCAGCAGCCTACACAGCAGAAACCATCACGTGACCCTCATTGCCCAGGGCTGATCCTTCGCAGGCAATCAGCATACCGTGGAATCCGAGAGAGGCAGCATGCCCACAAGAACCCAAAGCTGCCTGTTACATTTTTGTCCTGCCTGCCTGTCCCCTACGCTCCACCCACATACCTCCCCCACGAAGTCTCATGATCCTTGAACGACATGGTATCAATCCAGCCTGCGTAGGGACATGTAGTCTCTACAGTGCATTAACACTTGTCAATTGGCTGCTGTCATTTAAAATTCAGGAGATGCCACATAATCTCAGTGTGCTGGGTTTTTTTTATAAAATAGGACAATTTGGCAACACTGCCTCCCAGTCTCTTGTGATGGTAACCAGCTGGAGCAGCATAGTGATGCTTCTTCAAAATGAGCACATGCTGTCCAGTCCATTCATTATACTCCCCATCTAGCCTGCCTTCCTCCCTGACAGTAGCTGACCTTTCCTCCAACTATCCAAGTTTGTAAGCCCTGCCTTATGGGCATCTCACTGCTACAACTCTCCCTCCCCACTTCCTGCCTTCTGACCAGTCATCCCTCACAGATCCTGTGCCTAATCCTTTCTGCTTAATTCTGTGAAACCCTCACCCTAGTATAAACAAGCTCATTTCTTCCCTCAGCCCCATTTTACAATGTCTCTTCCATTCCCTTCTATTGTGTTGAATTATATTCCTCCAAAAGATATTTTGTAGTCTGAAACCCCATGTATGTGAATGTGACCTTATTTGGAAATAGGGTCTCTGCAAATATGATTATATTAAGATGAGGTCATAGTGGATTAGGGTGGCCCTTATAAGGAGAGAGAGGTTTGGACACACAGAGAATACACAGAGAAGGTCATATGAAGTTAGAGGTGGAGAGTGGAGTTATGGTGTCATAAGCCAGGGAATGCCAAGGATTGCCCACAACCACCAGAAGATAGAGGAATCCAGGAACATTTTTCTGGAGACTTCAAGGGGGATCATGGTCCTGCTGACATCTTCATTCAGACTTCTCACCTCCAGAACTTAGAGGAAATAAATTTCTGTTGTTTTAAGCCACCATGTTCATAGTACAGTTGACCCTTAAGCAATACAGGTTTGATCTGCTTGGCTCCACTTATACATGGATGATTTTCAGTAGCTATAAGATAGCACTATAAACGTATTTTCTCTCCTTTATGGTTTTGTTAATAACATTTTCTTTAGCTTCCTTTATTGTAAGAAAGTAGTATATAATACATATGATATAACAAAGTATGTGTTAATCCACTGTTCATGTTATCAGTAAGTCTTCTGGTCAACAGTGGGCTATTCGTAGTTAAGTTATGGGGAAGGTCAAGAGTTATCCACATATTTTCGACTACAAGGAAGTTGGGGGACCAGTGCCCCTCCCTGCCATGTTGTTCAAGGTCAACTGTATTTTGCTGTGGCAACCCTAAGAAACCATTACTCCTCTCTCTAACTGAAAGTTGGATTTCCTTTGAGATACTCACTCAAAGGTGCTTCAAGGATTGACATTCTGTTGGTGTCAGGTGTCTCAAGGTAAATAAAGTGAAAGTATTTCTTGCTCCTTGGTCTCAGACTTTGACCAGAGAAGACAGCTGGAAGCACTAGGGTACTGTGAGAAGACCAGGAAGCAGGTTCTCTGCATAGATACATTTCAGTGCAGAACTTAAGCTTGAAAGCAGGCATTCATGAGAGTTGTTTTCCCTGCTGTATTGTCAGCATTTCTACAATGCTGGCATAGAGTTGGCATCTATTGAATGTTTGTTGAATGAATGAGTGTTAGCAATTAGAGCCTTCGAAAAGCATGCCACTCTGTCTCTGGCTAAGTCTCAAGGCCTTGCATCCTGACCGACTTGACCCAAAAGTGTGAGCTAGATGCATGTTTACTCCAGTGGAAAAATGTCATTTCTCTGAACTGTTTTAAATAAAAAAGCAATTTCATGGTAGAAATATAGGAAAATTAAAGGGTAGAACTGAAGATTAATTGGACTAAGACCTACTGTTCTCAAATGATGTTTCTCTAATTTCTTACAATAGTTTTTATTAAACCAAATGCTTGAATATTTAAATAAATATTTAAATACACATTTAAGTATTTAAATAGATGCAGTTACAAAAAAAATGTGTTATCACAATCTGGGCAAAGGCAGCAGACACTCAAGACAAGAAGCCACATGATGATGGGCAAAATGTGGGAACAAGATGTGCCTTCCCATCACCAGTGCCCCATGTGACATGGGGCACTGGGCCAGATGGGTTCCAGTCTTAACTCCTTGTCTAAAGTCACTGCTGACTCTTGGCAAGTTGGAAGTCTCCACTAATTACCAAGAAATTCCAAGTACTATATTGATTTAGGTTTATGATTTGGCTATTTTTCAAAGGCCTGCAACTGCTTTGCTGTTACAAATTTGATACAACACAACAGCAGAAACCTTATTTTTTCACTAGCACCAAATTTTGGTAAAATGTAGAAAATTTTACTTTTTTTTATAAACATCAAGTACTCCTCGTAACAAATCCCCAAATATAGCCCTTCAATTGTAGATAAATGTGCATAAAATAAACACACTCTACTTTGTGCAGTATTCGAAGACAAACAATCTCTGAGTCACTCAGAACCGATGTTTGCATAGAATATAATCCCAGTGGAAAGCCATGTTTAAATAATAAAAATATTTTCCTGTGAAGTTTCTGATAAAGGCTGAACTCAAAACAAAATAACTCATATTTATACAGCTAAAACAGAAATATTTTTTAAATCCTTTTTGGGGAAGCTCCTTAATGAATTTTATTTCTAAATTCCAAATTCCTTTTGTGAACCCTATTCTAAAAGCAAAGATTATCAAGTGCTTCTAGCTGTAGGCTCTGGGTGCCAATAGTTGGGTCTCCTAGCAGACAGGAAGCATAGGAAGTGTTGGCTCAGACAAAGGCACCATGTTAAGTAGTTGGGGCCCACACGTGAGGAAGAGCAACAAGCCTAGACACTCTCCCTGGAGCAGTCCTACTCTCAGGGGAGGACCATCTCACTGCACAGGCTTCTATCCTCCTCTAAAAGAATCCTGCCATGCCTCATACCCATTATCGTCCAAATCTCATCTCCATCCTGTTCCCTCTGTGACTAATTCTAACCAAATCATTCAGTCAGATCCTTGGACCTTCCAGTCATCAATCAGCAAACTCCCCTGTGTCTTCTACTTATTTTCTTGCCTCAAATGAAAACCTGGCTGTGTTGTTGAAACTCTCTGGCCCCCTGCCCTCTTAGCCCTCCGGAAGTAGTCCCACATTCTTCTGCTAGAAGTCTTTGGGTTCCTTGCATCCCCTCTCAGACCACTTTTTCCATATTCTTCATCCTGAGACATTCTTGAGACCTTCTTCCTCTCCTCACTGCTAACGTCTCCTCAACTTGTAGTCACTTCCCTCATTTTTTGAAAAATTCGACTCCTAGCCATGGAAACCTTTGCTGCACCCACCCCCACCCCAGCTCATTATCATTCCCTATTATCTCATATGGCCTTTAACACATGAAGGAGGCAAGAATATATGGCCAGCTATTCTATGTGACTAATAGTCAAGCAAATACAAACAAAACCCATCAATTCCAACACTGTGGGATTGGCAACTATTTTGACATGATGAGCCTGGTATTACTGAGTGTGTTAAAGAGCAGAATCTTCACACTGAGGAGACTGTGCATTGGTGTAGCCACAGTAGAGAACAATTTTGTAATAAAAGCCAGGTTGGAGATAAACAAACCCAGAAATAGTGCTTCTAGTTAAATGTGCATGGAAACAAACATTGCAAAGTTGATTTCATTATTGTTTATACCAGAATGACAACCCAAATGCCATCAACAGATGGATGGAGGATTAACTCAGCATATTCATACACTGGAATAGTACATAACGATTAAAATATACACACAAAACAATCAACACACAAATTTGGATGGAGGTTATCCTCAAAACAAGATAATGTGGCTGGGGAAGCATACATATGGGTCTTCATCTATACCTATTCTATTTTATTCATTATATTAAAAAGGAAGAGAGAAACAGGAAACAATTTACCCTGAGTAACAAGTGAATTTTTTAAAACGAAAGAAAATGTTCAGTCAATTCCTCTTGGTGACAAGATTGGAGACCTTAGATGACATAAGAACACTGAAAAAATAAAATAAATTATTAAAAAAAATTTTTTTCAAATAATCATTCAGCAATATAAATGCTTTCCACAGAGTAAGAAAGAAAGATGTTTGGTCATTATTCAACTAATTGTATCGGTGTTAGACATCTAAGCTCAAAATTTACATGAAATTAATTCATGTGGGGAATCACTTATTCTTGGGTATTTAATATTACTCACAATTACCAAAGAGCAGTCAGACCCCCACCACACTTTGTACTATATGGAAACAATCTTATGCAATTACAGATTTCCAAAAGTTTTCAGCAAAAAAAGAAAAAAGTAATTTGTTTCTACACCTGGCCTTACTTAAGGAGAGCAATGCTTTATTTATTCAACATCATTGTGAAATGAAGTGTTTCAAATAGTTTTACGCCTTTAAGTGCCAAGACTTTTTTTTATTGTTGTTAATAATTTTAACCACTTGGATTCAAATCACTTTTAGAAAGCTGTTACACATCTGGATGATTTTTCTCCCCTTTCTTAAGACAGTAGATGGAATATGCTTAAAGTTTTCATTCTAACCTGGGGTCAAGATCAGTTAGGCTTCTAATCCCATTTTGTCATATAATCCCAAAGGCCCCTTCTCCACCTTTGTCTCCCAGAAATACATGTGGTAGCGGTCCTTGGGGATGCCCAATGGTTGGTGAGTGTTTTCTCCAGAAAATTGCCCTTCTTCATATGCATTGAAGCCATGACTTCAGTTAGCTTCCCTGAGCCTGAGTCATATCTATTCACAAACACACAACTGACATTACCCCTTTATGCCCACAATGCTTCTGATTGATTTTATCCATATTTCATAATTATCATCACCAAAATCAATAGCAGTCATCCGTGCATAAGGATGGTTGATCCCAGCCATAAATGACTACAAGGCTGGGGCTTTGAGTTGTATCTGTTTTCAGCTCATGTCCCCCTTTTCTTGCAGGTTGTCAGCCTCCAGCAATGACTTATCCCTTCCTAATTTGCTGATTGTCATCCATCCGGGACTAAGGAATTAGGTGATGTATTCTAAAAGAAGAACAAAGATGCCATTCCTGACAGGGTAGAGTCTTTCCTCTGAGGGAAGTGTGTAAGTCTGGGTGTACTCGCTCCTCTGCGATGCCCCCCAATAACCAAGTTGGGCTCCCTCTAGAATGACAAGGGTTTGCTAAGCGCAGGTCACTCTTTGCCAGTCAGGCAAACCCATGCCAGTGTCTCATTAGCACCATGACAGAACTTGCCTTTGTTTTGATTCCATCCAAGCACACAAGATGGCATTTGATATTAGTTCTTACTTATTCTTAAATATTTTCAGATAAAATTCTAGTAACCTGGGATATTTTCTTAAAGGATTACTGACAGATAGCAAAAGCATCTATTGTAATTACTACTCCATGCTAAATGTTATATAAGTTGCCTACTAGCATTTACTTAATTCCACTTATCTACAAACAAAGAGCAAGTTTCAAGTGGACATGCTACTCTCCAAGCCAAAGGACAGCCTGTAGGCCAAATGCTGACAGTTTTATAAATAAAGTTTTATTAGAACCCCCTTCATTAGTTTATATATTCTATGGCTGCTTCCACGCTGCAGTTTCAGAGTTGAGTATTGAGACAGAGATTGGCCCAGAAAGCCTAAAATAGAGAAAAAGTTAACCTACTCCTGATCCAGGTTAACCAGTCATTCTCAGCTAAACTGTTTTATTCCACAAAGAGGTGAATCCCAATAATCGCTTTCTTTTTTGAAAGGCAAACATGGAAAAAATGTAAAATAATCAGGTTACTAAACAAGAGGTTAATAATTTCTGAACTACGTTAATGTTGTCAGTCAGTTCTTCATGGCTGACATAGTTTGCCCTGGACAGGGGGCTTCGAGGCAGTCAGGGACACTACATAAGCATCTGTCAAGAACACCACTGATGAGACTCTCCAACTGCAGTGTCCCAGAGGGTGCTCATCATTGCTTTGTCTTCGATATTAAAGTGAGAGAAGAGATAGAAAATACCTTAAAAAGTGCTTGTTCTTTTCAGAATAGGACATAATAGACATGGTGTTAGACCCATGGTTTGGGAAAATTGCAAGCCCTGAGGAATGGCTTGTAATTATAGACTGTAATGTTATTAAGGAAATCTAAAGTATATGATTTTTTTAATGAAGCTGAAGACTTTATTGCTTATTTAAGGTCCCCCCCAAACAGGAGAAAATATCGTGCTCTTCATCCTAAGCGCCATCATAGCCAAAGTAATCTTTCTTTTTTAATCATTCAAGTATTTTTTTTAATTTAATTTCAAGTTAGTTAACATATAGTATAGTATTGGTTTCAGGAGTAAAATTTAGTGATTCATCACTCACATATAACACCCAGTGCTCATCCCAATAAGTGCCCTCCTTACTCTCCACCACCCATTTAGCCCATCTCCCCATCAACCTCCCTTCCAGCAGTCCTATTTGTTCTCTATCCTTAAGAGTCTCTTTCTTTTATTACCATATAATGTATTATTTGCTCAGGGGTACAGGTCTGTGAATCATCAGTCTTACACAGTTCACAGCACTCACCACAGCACATACCTTCCCCAATCAATGTCCATCACCCAGCCACCCTATCCCTCCCCTGCCCTCCCCTCCAGCAAGCCTCAGTTTCCTGAGATTAAGAGTTTCTTATGGTTTGTCTGCCTCCCCAGTCCCATCTTGTTTCATTTTTTTCCTCCCTACCACCCACAACCAAAGCCTCTCAAATTCCTTATATCAGAGAGATCATATTATAATTGTCTTTCTCTGATTGACTTATTTCACTTAGCATAATACCCTCTAGTTCCACCCACATCATTGCAAATGGCAGGATTTCATTATTTTTGATGGGTGCATAATATTCCGTTGTAGATATATACCATACCTTCTTTATCCGTTTATCTGTTGATGGACATCTAGGTTCTTTCCATGGTTTGGCTATTGTGGACACTGCTGCTATAAACAGTGGGGTGCACGTGCCCCTTCAGATCATTACATTTGTATCTTTAGGGTAGATTCCAGTAGTGTGATTGCTAGGTCATAGGATAGCTCTATTTTCAACCTTTTGAGGAATCTCCATACTATTTTCCGGAGAGGCCACACCAGCTTGCACTCCTACCAGCAGTGTAGGAGGGTTCCCCTTTCTCCACATCCCCGCCTACATCTGTTGTTTCCTAACTTGTTAATTTTAGCCCTTCTGACTGCTGTGACATGGTATCTCACTGTGGTTTTGATTTGTATTTCCCTGATGCTGAGGGATGTTGAGCACTTCTTCATGTGTCTGTTGGCCATTTGGATGTCTTCTTTGGAGAAATGTCTTTTCATGTTAAAGTGTATACTTTTAAAGAAAAAACAGAAACATTATTTGGAACTACTCACATTGTATTTGGGTTATATGTATAAAATATTAAGAAAAGGAAATGCAACATAATTCTTTCCTAAATGTGGCACCAGAAAATTGAATTAACATTTATAATTTTTTTATACTTGATGATACATTTCAAGTATTTACTTGTTGGATATACTTACAATGTTTGAGCATACATGATTTGACCCATGCTAACCTGAGTGTATTTATGTGCTGGACACATGTGTTGAATAGGCCCATTGAGTGGGATTTCATTGAAACTCAACTTTATTTTTGACTCCCCAATGCCCTTGAAACTATTCAGTGAATGAAGCTTTGCCCCTACACTAGATAAAAACTCAGCAGGTCTCCTGAGTTTGCTTTTCATTCTAAGGTAACAGACACTGCCATAGTCACTTCAACAAAATATGGTCAAATTTCAAAAATTAAGAGTCCAAGTCAGGACATTAACCAACACTTCAGTCTCCACTCAATCTTACATATGTACCTAATACTTACATAGTCCCTACTAAGGACAGGTACTGTGGATTTTACCTAAAAAAATGAAATAATCAAATAATCAAAACAGCATGGTGCTAGTGAAAGAACAAGAACATACAGATTAAAACATAATGTCAAGTCCAGAAACAGATCCAAACAAATGCAGTCAACTGATCTTTGAAATACAAGCAGCAGTTCAATTGCAAAAGAATAGTCCTTTCAAAAAATGGCACTGGAACAATTAACTGCACACACACACTCACTCACACATGCACACACACACACACACACTCACACATGCACACACACTCACAAGTGCACATACACACACACACATGCACAGACCTAGACAGAGACCTTATATCTTTTACAAAAATTGACTCAAGAATAGGCCTAAATGTAAAAGGGCAAACAGAATTTCTGGAAGAAAACAGTAGAAAATCTAGATGACCCTGAGTTTGACAAGTGAATTTTTTTTTTTAAGATTTTATTTATTTATTTGACAGAGAGAAACACAGCGAGAGAGGGAACACAAGCAAGGGGAGTGAGAGAGGGAGAAGCAGGCTTCCTGCCGAGGAGGAAGCCCGATGTGGGGCTCGATCCCGGATCTCCGGGATCATGACCTGAGCCGAAGGCAGTCGCTTAACCAACTGAGCCACCCAGGCGCCCCAACAAGTGAATTTTTAAATACTATATCCAAAGCAAAAATCCATGAAAGAAGAACTTGATGATAAGCTGGAATTTACTAGACCTAAAAACTTTTGTTCTTTGAAAGATGCTCTTAAGAGAGTAAAAAGAGGGGTTTCTTAGAAAGTTAAATACAGTTTTTTCTTACAGTCTTAGGTATTTACCCAACTGACTTGAGAAACGTATGTCTACACAAAAATCAGCACACAAATGTTTATAGCAGCTTTCTTTATACTTGTCAAAAACCAGAAGTGACTGAGATGTCCTTCAACAGGTAAATGGATAAACTTTGCAACATCCATACAATGGAATACTATTCAGTAATAAGAAAAAAATAAGCTATCAAGACACAAAAGACACAGATGAATCTTAAATGCATATTGCTAAGTGAAAGAAGCTGGTCTGAAAAGGCTACATTCTGCATGACTCCAGTTGTATATTTTTTTTCTCACATCTCATTTTAGTAAACAGCATATTTTGTATCTTAATGCCTTCGTTGAAACTTCAGTGTTAATGTCCTGCTATCAATTTGTATAAGCAGTTATTCAGGGGCCAAGAAATATTTATCCATAAAATAATTCTAAACATAAACCTACTAACTTTGTAGGTTACATTAGCCAGATTACATTTGATCCTTGAGCAACTCAGGTTTGATCTGTGCATATCCACTTTCACACAGATTTTTTTACAGTATGGTACCATAAATCTATTTTCCTTATGATTTTCTTAACATTTTATTTTCTGTAGCTTCACTTACTACAAAACTGTCATATATAATACATATAACAAAATATGTGTTAATTGACTGTTTATGTTGTCCATAAGGCTTCTGGTCCACAGTAGGTGATAAGTGGTTAAATTTGGGGGGAGTCAAAAGTTATGCCAAATTCTCTGTGCAGGGGTCGATGCCTCTAACCCCATGTTGTTCAAGGGTCAACTGTAAAAGTTATTTAAGGGCTGCAATCTTATCTTCTACTACTTTGGAACATACATACATACACAAACACATTCTTGCATGAAATGTCCTTTTAATTCCAAAATTGATGCAATAAATCCTGGTAGCTGACTTGTTGATGATATATCTGTGTGTATGTAATTCTGCAAAAGCCATCAAGCCTGAGTCTATCATTGGGACACATAATTTGAAGCCAGGACTTGAATTTCTGAGTTTCCAGCTAAATCACAGTTTGATTCCTTGAAAATCTGGCATAACAGAGAGAACCAGATCAAATGGTCAATGCTGAAGATCAATGGGATGACCAATGTCACAGTCAGCGCAAAGTGAACATGTGAAGAACTATCATAAGACCCAGGTAAAATATTACCTCTAAAATGTAATCTGTAAAATTAATGTTTTTTTAAAGATTTTATTTATTTATGTGACACAGAGAGAGAGAGAGCACAAGTAGGCAGAGAGGCAGGCAGAGAGAGAGGAGAAAGCAGGCTCCCTGCTGAGCAGCGAGCCCGACATGGGCTTTGATCCCAGGACCCTGAGATCATGACCTGAGCCAAAGGCAGAGGCTTTACCCCAGTGAGCCACCCAGGTGCCCTAAAATTAATGTTTTTAATTGAGAGTTTAACCCCTCTAGGATTAGCAGATGCAGAATTTAAAATTCAGGTGAAATGCATCATTTTTATCCACAAGCTAACAAACCAGCTCAGCTCATCCTGAAGTATGTAACAATGGGACCACGACCTTAGTTTCTTTTGGTCAAAGGGAGATCCAACAGGTTCTAAATAGTTCCTCTTCCGTGAGGGGATAAAGTTTTCCCTTTATAGCCCCTTCTCTCACAAAGTGTCCCAAATGCTTCACCTTCTGTTGACAGGCTTGCGAGGATCTAGGACCGTGTGTTGTGCATAAGCAGTGGGCAGATTCGTGGATGACAAGAACCAACCATTAGCTCCAACCATAATGCTTGCCCAACCTGGGTTTTTTCCCCTCCCCCTTTCAAGAACTTCTAACTCTCTAATATGCCTAATCCTTCTACCTCCTCTTCCTTTCCCCTGCCTCTCGCTTACTTTGCCTTCGGGGGTGGAAACTCTAGCTAAATATAAACGTGCAGGGGAGTCTCCTCTTCCTGAAATAGGCCAGCAGCTCTTTTAATCTTTGTTTCTGCTTCTGTGTGGGCTGGGGTGGGGAAGACAGCCCCCAGGGCACCAGTGCGAGAGCGGAGGGAGAAAGATATACTGAACTTCGATCAGAAAACACAGATTTAATACTGCAAGATACAGCCCTGCCATAAATGCTTTCTGACTAGTATCCTCCTCTTCACAAAGTCTGCTGTCCTTACTCACCTGCCATGTTGTGTTCTTAAATAGCAAAATGGTTTTAAAACAAAATGTGATACAGTTTGAAAACGTTTCACCAAGATAGACAGCGGAGTTTAACAGGCAGAGCAAAGGTCTTAGCCAAACAGGAGAATTTAATAAGTTAGGCTAAGTTGAGGTCATGGTCAGGGGCATTGAGAGGGGAGTCTTATTCTAACAGGTCTTAGGTCACAACTGATGGCCAATGACCAGGCAAGCAAAGTCCATAGGCTGAGAGAAGTTATGCCTGGTGTTCAGACAAAAGTGATGACCAACACCAGGAGGGTGCATTTTTCCTGACTTGGTCGTGGGGGGTATGGGATGGTTACTCAAGTTTTGTAGCAATCATTAGTCCTAAGAGAATGAATTGAAGCTCCTAGATCCTGAGTATTTGGACAAATGAATATAGATTCTAGAATAACTCTAGAGATGTTCTGATAATGTAAGGCTGCTCCTAGGAGTGTTTAATGGACATGAATTTTAGAATGCTTGGTGGACTCTGAGCCTCCTCTGAGAAGGCTAGCAAGAGAAGTTCACGTCAATAATCTTTTTTTTTTTAATTACAGTACAGTTGACACACAATCAATAATCCTTAATCTTAACCCTCAAGTCTTACCTCCATGTGTGTGGAAATTTATTAAGCCCTGAGGGCTGTCTTCCCCCTCCCCAACCAAGTGGACTTTTATAATTTGCTTTTGATTAAGAAATTGATGTTAGGAGGGGCACCTGGGTGGCTCAGTTGGTTAAGCGACTGCCTTTGGCTCAGGTCATGATCCCGGGACTCTAGAGAGCCCCGCATCTTGCTCCCTGCTCAGCGGGAAGCCTGCTTCTCCCTCTCTCACTCCCCCTGCTTGTGTTCCTTCTCTAGCTATGTTTCTCTCTGTCAAATAAATAAATAAAATCTTAAAAAAAAAAAAAAAGAAATTGATGTTAGGAAACTTTTGTGTCTTATAACAGAAACTTTTGTCATTTCTGGCTAATAAAGGTATCTTCAATTTATAGTAAATATTTCTTTTAGAGATGCCCCTATCTCTTTTAGGACACATCATTTGTAAACAGTTTGTAATTAGCGTATTACTCTGCCTCCTCAGTAGTGTATGAACATGGTGGCGTTTATTTTTCCCTGATTGCTGCCTTCCATCGGTCAGATCTGCCCTTTGCATTCCTTAATGACATGCTAGGCAGATTTCAAAGCTCTTCTGGTTATTTTTCTATTATTAAAACTCAATCCAGTTGAAACTCTAACCTCAAACTACACTTGCTCCTCATATCTCCTCCCATCAGTATAGTTTTAATCTGAGACAGGCAGAGTTGAGAGAGGGTGAGGGCCTGGGAAGGGCTGAGCCACCTTCCCCTACCCTTCAAGGCTTGGTCTCTCCAATATGCTGGCAAGAGGGAGGCAGAGAGAGGGGTCCTCTCCGCAAAGGCTGCTCCTCTTCTCTGGGTGACATTAACTAACTATAGACACACACACACACACCCCCATGGTTGGTGTTCAAACACCTGCTCTTCCAAAAGCTCATGTGGGAGCTCTGGCTTCTCTGACTCGGGAGACCCAACCCTGGCTCCACCTCTTCCACCCCTCCCCTTCTCTCCCTTACTCTAACCCCTGCTACCCCCAGCTCATACCTGCAGAGGACTTGAAGACCATGCCATAGCACCATGCCCCCCTCTCCAGAGCAGCTCTTTTAAGTGATGCAAGTGCATATACCTTTCAGGGTGTTCTCCAGGCTCACAGGAGACACGCATGACCTCACCGTGGCTATACCTCTCAACACCCCCATCTTGCGGTCCTCTTCCCGCTGTGCAGATGACATCAGATGGGACTGGCCAGCACACATCAGCAAGTCACCGGCATAGAACCCAGGATGTCTGCCTCCTGTTCTCCAGCTTCTACAGGTGACTTCCTTGGAGTCTCCCTGTGGCCGGACTTGAGGAGGGAGTGCCATATAACTCCTTCTCTCGTCCGGGGGACAGAGAGGGAGTAACTTCTCAACACAAATACTGCCCAGCTGTGGCTTCTTTTCTCTCTTTCTTCACTCCTTAATGATCTTGTATAGATGTGGGGGTACAGGGTTGGGAGGGTGGGGGGCAAGGGGCTGGTGGTAGAGAGACTATTCATTACTCCCTAATAAGCCTACAGGAAATGGCTTCCCGGGGCTTCCACAGGGGATGGCTCTCTCCACAATGACAGATAGTTGTCACCTGTTGTTGTCAGCTCTGGGCCCTAGCTCCCATTTGGGGTATCAGCAAAAAGATCACTCAACAGACTTCAGCCTTCAACAGAAAAAGGCACAAGCTTAAAAGAAAAAAAAAAACCACAGTATCTTCACCACAGAATCCAAGGCACAAATCTGTCAGGGATGAGGGGGACAGTGTGTCTTTTTCCTGTATGCCCAGAAATCCTCTCCTATCTGAAAAGTTCATTGCCTTGTGAGCCAGTCAGGAAGGAAGGACTGTTTGCCCAGCTGAAGAAGCCAAACAGCTGCTTGGTGACAGGGAAGAGACCCCCACAACTTCAGGACCCTCCAGAGCCGCCTCTGATACCTGAGGAGGTCATGCTCAAAATTCCTGAGCCCAGGGAGAATTCAAACTCTCCTCAACCTCCAGCCCGCACTTAACCCCAAATTCAGTCGATGAGTCACTAATTGGAGGACAAATCTGAATAACGTAAAACACAGACAATTCAGGTAAGTTTGAGGTAAGGAGAATCATTATCAATAGAGACTAGGATATTTCCTCTGCGATTTTCAGAGTAGACCACCTCCGGAGGAGATGTGGGTTTTATCTTACAGCCCGATAGAGAGAAAAAAGGGCTAGTGTGTCAAAAGCTGTTCTCGCCCTTCACAGCTCTGCATCCCTACAGTCACCCAATGCACTGATGACACCCTGATGGCTTTGCTTTCCCTGCTGTTCACTAGGAGCCGAGGGCTGGTTCCTACGCCCAGGCTGCTGGAAGAGACACACTCGGGAAACGGTACCCCAACAGATACAAAATATACCAACCAGGGTCTGACCAAAAGAGCCACTGGAGAAATGTTTTTAAACCAAACCAACTTCAAAAGTTTTATATCGAGCAGAGGACCCAAAAATGTAAAGAAAAAAAAAAAAAAACCAAGTTAGATACAAGATAGTTACAGAGAGAAGAGGTGCCCAGGGCTGGCTGACAAGGGTAGGAGGATCTGCCTTGAGTTGGAGCCAGGGCGTATGGTCTGGGTACTTTCCCTCCAAGGGTGTGGACCACTAAGAAGCTCCAGACCAGATGCGCAGGCTCACTGTCTTCTACAAGCCCTGTGGTCAGAGGTAGGGCTCCCCCAGCCCTAGGGGCAGGAGGCTTACCAAAGTCCCCTGTTGGAGAAAAGACTAGAAAGGGTCTTCTCTCACCAGAGCCAGCAAGTTGGCAGATTGAACCTACCAAACACTAAGGTTTGCTTGGTTTGATCTAGTAGCTAACCTGGGCAGTGTTAATAAATAAAAGCTACACGACCACAGTCAATCCTGAGGCAGGTCACTTTCTTTATCCCCATTTTATAGATGAGCAAATGGAGGCGGGGAGAAGTTATGTGACTTGCCCATGTTTACATAGTTTGTAAGTAGAGTCAGGTTTAAATCTGATCTGATAAGTTATCTAGAGTCTGTGCTCTTCACCACGTGGCTTTGCCTCTCAGGAGCAAAGAGAAGAGTTCCCACCCCAGGACCACCCAAAGAAAGAGGCTCCTCTGAATGTCCTATTTCCTACTCCAATGAACAGCAAGGGGCAGGTGGAATGAGTCGGGGGGGAAAGACAGGGACGTTGGGAAATGGCCTCCTTCTTCCAGGAAGTCATGGAAAGAATATTTAGGTTGACTTCCAAGGTTTTCAGGAAGAAAAGAGTAACATTCTTTCCATCTCACTGCAGTTCCCAACTCCACCCCTCAAAATCCTCACTCATAAATCCACTCAGTGCCAGCCATTTGGTGAGTGACTGATAGGGTTGAAGCACCACCTAGTGGCTTAAGCTGAAAATACCCCCAAAGGAGGTCTGGAGAACCCGAGGCAAGGAGGGAACCAGTGACCTGAGGAAAGGGTACTAGAAAGCAAAAACTACCCCCGTCAAAGACTTTCTGCATTCCCTGTAGCCCATAGCCATACATCATTAAAAGACATTTTTTTAATGCCAGCCTGTGTAAGGATTTACCCAGCATATTGGGGACAAAGGAAGAGATAGAATCAGGAGACCTGAACCCAAGATCTCAGCCACTTACTGTCCAACAAATAGGAAAATTGCATCTTCAAAGATCTCTCCCCAGGACTGTGCCCACCCGCTGGATATCCATGGGCCGTATTTGGCGTCCGGGGGAGATTTAGTACAGAAGTTAGTGACAATGAAAGAGCTGGGAAAGAATGGGAAAATGGGAAAAAGAAGTCCTTTCTTCTCAAAGAACAGTTTCTGCTGAGTATTTTGCAGAAACCTAGAAGTCACAGAGGGGAGGAGAGCAGAGGGCACTATTGCAGGAGGGACCCCTCCTTCCTTGACATTCCAGGAATTATTAGTGGGTATCCATCCCTTGTCCCTTACTTCACACATGTTAAGGAACCATCCAAGGAGACCAGACCAAGCAGGAACACGGCTTGTGCAGGAGAGGGGTTGGCAGATCAGGTCAACCAGTGGAGTTCTAGTGTAGACCAGGCACATGGACAGAAGGGACAACTAGGAGTTGCAGTCTAAGGGAACAGGAGGACGTAAGTACATCTTCTAGAACGCTGGGCAATGTTCATGCTTTGGTGCCTGGTACCGATGAGGTTGATAACTGGTGAAATCAAGGCAGAGAGGTAGGGCCCAGCCACAGAAAACCTCCATCCTACTTCTAGAAACTTAGAGGGTTTGGATGGAGAAATTCCAAGCAAGCAAAGGATCAAACAGGAGAGGTCTGCACAGACCAAGGCAGATTTAGGAAGCAGCCCAATGCAGTGCCTATCAATGCCAGGGTCAGCGAGGGTCCATCTACACAGATTGGTCCCAAGTCCATCTAGGCTCGCATTGCACTTGGGGTCGTAGACTCTTGAATCTGCAGAAACCAAGGTTCTGGTACATTTATCAGAATGAACCTCCAAATGATCTTTTCAGTTCCTGGGTTTTATTATATACACCTATTCTCGAACATCCCAGGACAAGCCCAAGACTCAGACCAGGGCAGAGCATAATATTTCCCCTTTTGAACCTCAAGAGTTCTTGCCCTTCAGCACAGCTGGACCGGCATCTGTCATCACCTTCCTGTTAGTCTGTCTGCTCGAGTTCCTGAAGCTCCAGGCTCCCCAGACTCCATTCTTTCTCATCTATTTTGGTTCGCCTCATTGTCATTTTCCAATGTTGGTTCTATCCTTGGGTGAAGTGTGGCTTCTTCCACTGTTTTTCTAAGCTGAGCTCAGGGCTTAGTCTCACCAGTAGTCGTGTGGCCATACTGGTCAGGGTCATCCCATCAGGCGCCTCTCCAATCTCCATCTGACCCCTCCCATGGCTGCCAGACCACTGTTTCTCCCTATTGCAAAGGCTGAGATGAGTGCAGAGCTCCCTAAACTCATTCCAACCAGAGGAGTCACCCTGAGGCTGTCATCTGTCGTGCAGATGCAGAGCTGGTTTGCATGCTCTGAGATCAGCAAATGGATGAGCCTTGCTCTGTAGAGGTCAATGGCATCCACCTACTTGTCTATGTTCCCCACTAGATGCATGTGAAAGTCTAAAGTGCTGTAGAAAAGACCTTGAATTCCAGTGGCTTAAAAATCAAATGCGTTCCTCCTTCATGTTATAGTTCAGAAAGGTGGCAAGCCATTTGCTACACACAGTCTTTCGAGGACTCTTCTAATTTATGTCTTCCCCACATTTTTGAGAATTTTCACACATTCAATAAATATTTGAGCACTTGCCATTTAAAAGGTGCTGGGTTATGTTCTGTAGGAGACACAGTCTGAGCCTCCTCGGAACTCATTATCTAATGAGAAGATGAAGCAAGTTAATGAAGAATGTTCAGGAAAGAGAAACAATCACAATAGAGTCTGTAGGGATGAAAGAGTGGAGGAATCACCGTCCAGTCCAGGCAATGGGAAATCCTTCGCTGGGGAAGCCATACAGGAGATGAGATTTTTTTTGTATTTATTTTATTATTTTATTTTATTTTTTTATTTTATTATTTTATTATTTTATTATTTTGGAGATGAGATTTGAAGGACTCACAAGATCGCAGGATGTAAAAAAGAGGAGAACAAAAAGTCACCAGGAGAGAGAACAGCAGGGAGACAAAGCTTGAAGGTAATGAAATGTGGGGAAACCAGGAAGCGGTGAGCATGAGAGTTTCAGGTCCGAGCCCAACAAGATTCCAAGAGGGAAGGCAGAGCCTCTTGCAGAGAACCAAATGACGAACCTGTCCTATATTTGTTGGTCTGTGGGGTATCTTTTGCAATTTGAGGTTGGGAGGTGAATGATCATAACTCTGAGGTTGGTTGAGATAGGCGGAGTAGAAATGGTAAACTGGAGGTGGAGAAACACCCAGAAAGTCAACGCAGCAGCCAGGGAGGAGAAAATAGAGGCTGGAACAGGCTGAAGGTACAGAGAAGGAACCTGAAGGGAACCACAAAGGAGGCGGGACTGACAAGATCTTCTGGCATCTTGAACGTTCTGGTCGAACGCACAGTGTCAGTGACACGCTAAATCATGGAGTATCTTATAGTCGTGAGCGCTTAGCGTCAGTGAGATAGGATACTTTGTCCAAATAAATGCAAAAACCTTCTCATCATTGCAAACCAGGCTGTATCTGACCTGACAAGAAGCTGCTTGCCGGGCGGTTTATCAGGTCCTCTCGGCTGTCCTGGAAGTGTGCGGGGCACAGCTCCTGCCAGGGAGCAGGAATCCCGAGGTGGGCTCACCTGCCTTTCCGCGGCTAGGAATTCACCTTTAGCACTGATACACCAACTGGCCCAGCTTTCACCCCAATCCCTAAAACCCCCTCTCTAATGGATTCTGGAACAGGCTCAGGGAACAGACTGATTTCTTTAGGTATAAGGCTCAGAGTCCAAGAACCCTCTTCCCCAAGAACCGTCAGCCCCTAGCACTGCTCAGCACATAAACGCATCCCCCTCCCCCGCTGCAAAGAGCTACTTTCAGCAACCTCAGGCTTTCTGGACGGTCCAGTGGATGTCACAGGATGGCACAGCCTGAGAAACAAAATAGCCACCTGCCCAAAGGCTTCTCAGACCATCTCCTTCACCCTGCCCTGTGACTGTGGCCCAGCCTCCCCTGGAAGGATGTCCTGCTGGAACCCCTGGGTTGGGGCCTCTCTCCACATGCCTCCAGCCAAATGCCCAGGACTGCATTTTCTCCAGGCAGACTGAGGAATACGAACTGCCTGCTTTGTGTCCCCTCCCATGGAAACTCTGTCATCCACAACCGAGCTCCCATATGCCCACAGCCAGGGTATTTGCCAAACAGTGATTTTCAGATTTGATGGAAAAGCTACTGCCATGAAACTGGCCCGGTGCAGAAGGACTGGATGATGAGCACCCAGATCCATGCTTACAGATCCTGGCAGATCTCTCTACATGACAATCCAGCTGGCTGAGAGTGGCCGTATCTGGCACCTTCCCTGTCCTCCTCTGTATGTCAGGTCTGCTTCAAGCCATCTGCACCCTTACTCAATAAACCACAGTGGCCAAGGCCCCTCCTCTCCGCACCGTCTACGTCGGAATCACCACGAACCCCTCCATGAAGCAGAACCCATAAACAGGCATTCACCGCAGTGGACACAGCGACCCTGAGCCACACCAGTCTCCACTCCAGCCCAGTTGTATGGAGAAAAGAAACATCGTCTGCATGTGAGAAGTCCAGTGGGCCCACTGGGCAGGTGCTTGTTCATGCCTCAAAGAAAGAAATGTTTCTCCCTTCTCCACTCACAACATTTGTGACCCCAAATGTGTGGGTTTTCACCCACCAAGCAATTCTCCAAAGCCAGATGGACATCCTACAATTTAACTCAATGTTGATGTTAACTACCCAGAGTTTGTGCTGCCCACAGGCTAAGGGCTCAGTCCCATAACACTGTCTCCCATTTCAGACACCAATTACAAGTCACAGGCTGTCACCTGTATGTTTGAGTGACAGGCTATCCATCAGGAATTCCCATGACCCCATTCTTGGATTTGATAATTTGCTAGTAGTGTTCACAGAAGCAGGGAAACAGTTTACTTGCCACTCCTGATTTATTACAAAGGATGCAACTGAGAAACATTCAAATGGAACAGATGCCAAAGTCAAGGAGTGGGAAGGTATTATGCCCTCTCTGTGGTCCCCCCTTCAGGGCACCTCGATGTGTTCACCAACCCTTCAGCTTTCTGGACCATATTAATTTAGGGATTTCCATGGAGACTTCATTATACAAGCAAGATGGATTATTAACTCAGTCTCCAGTCCCTCTTCCCTCCCCAGATGATGGAGCATGGAGCTGAGAAGTCCAAGCTTCTCATCATGGCTTGGTCCTCCTGGTGACCAACCCCCACCCTGAGGCTACACAGGAGGCCACCAAGCTTTACCTCAAACAGAGCAAAAGATGTTCCTGTCATCCAGGAAATTCCAAGGGATTTAGGAGCTCTAGGCCAGGAACTGGAGTCAAAGACCAATATTTGAAAAAGCAAAATGCTTCTAGCACCCCTGTCATTCAGGAAATTACAAAGGTTTTAGGAGCTCTGTGTCAACCCAGGGCAGACACCAAATATATATTTCATATTCTGGCACAGTAGCCATTCCATTTAAGAGGCATGTGTTGCTAGCCCATTTCTCCTCTGTCTCGCAGTAGAAGCCTCCCTGCACCCTAGTAATAAAGGGGCCCCTATGTGTTATGCCAATGGGGCCCAAACACTGAATCACCCGCTCCCTTCAACCATCCCTCAAAGATAGGCCAGACGAAGAGGAATGTCCTGGAATAAAGGAAACAGAAGGTGCCTTGGTCCCCACTTCAGCATGCCTGCTCCGGGGTCCCTTGCACCTGCCACGTACACCCTCAACCACTAGAACTACCTTATAGCAAATTTATCAGTGAAATCCCTGCCAAGTTGTCAGGAGCTACCCAACCACACAGCAGGTGCCCAGCCCCGGAGTGAATAAAAAAGCTGATACAGGAACATTGTGGTTGGAATATCTGAGGGGTGTTCCCGATACAAGATAAAGGAGACAAATACTAATCGTGCCTGTGCTATGTGGATTTGTGTTTATTCTACCAAAACATACCCTTGTTTTGCCCTCCTTAACAGGCTGCCCCAGACCATCATCAGCCCTCGCTTTGACCCAACATCCTGCCTCTGTCTGTGCCATGTTTCTGAACCCACCAGCAAATGAAGCAAACAGACAAAACTTATCACCAACCCACACCCTTCCAACAACAACCGTCCACTCCAATCTGCAAAGACTTGTTTCCTTGGAATAAGAAAACTGCCTTTCTAGGATCTTTTTAAAAAGTGTATTTTTTCCTAGGTAAACGATTATGGAGTTGTGCGCAAATACAGCAAGCATACAAAATAAAGGGTATTTTGAAGCAGAACCAAGTATTTGTCGCAAAGGAAAGCATTTCAACTTTTCCAATGACGTCGAATATCCAAAATGCCTCTACAAGATTCTGGACATTTCTACATTAACTTTGATCTAGAAAATCATTATGTCTTTGAGTTTTGGATACAGGGCCAGCCCATAGGGAAATGTTACAAATGCCAGTGGTGTGTACAGCTCGTGGAAAGAGAAAGGTATACACGTGGTAACATTTCTTTACCATGCAAAATAACGGGATCCCCTCTGATACACTTTATGTTTTCTGTCTTGCTGCTTGTACCAAGAAACTGTACAAGCAGCTGGATTCTGCATGGCCGGCGGCTTACCATAGCAGCGGCCTGCTGTAGCGACCACTCACCGTCTACACAGCTGAGTGCCATGGGGTTACTGAGAAGAAGAGAAAGACAACCTGGCTGGGGATGAAGGACGATTATGCAAACCACTGACCTGCATGGAAAGCAGCATGAAATCATTGCCATTAGAGAGATTCAAACGAGAAGCACCATAAATCCATCTTGGCAACAGTGGCCTTGATACTGAATCTTGAAAAATTTGTAGAATTTCAATCACACAACGTGAGGGAAAGGTACTTCAATCTAAGAGACTACTATGAACAAAGGTAGACAGATGGGAACAACAATGACTTATTTGAAAACCAACCGTTATCATGAAAGCAGGGGCCCCCAACCTTCAGTATTTATTAAGAATCATATGGGGGCAGGGAGCTCGCTTAATGTAAGGATTGCCCAGCCTGATGGTCAGATAGTCCAACTCAGCAAATCTGGGAGACACTACATTTCCTAAGCACTGCAGGTGATTCTGAAGCAGGTGGCCCAAGACCCCCATGCTGGGGGAGCGGCTGTGTGGAGGGAAGAGGTGACAGACATAATGGAAGGTAGGCAGCGCCCAGCTCATAGGGAGTCACAAGTGCTGAGCTGGGAAGGTCAGACTCTATCAGCAATGCATGTTGTAGCCGTGTTTTAAAATGGTTCCATCCTACTCAAAAGGTTTAAAATCTTCCAGTGCAATGTTGACAAGAATCAACATGCTTGGGGAATGTATTGCAGAAATAGTAAAGTTTACTCATGAGTGTTTATTTTACTACAGAGCTATTCAGTTAGAGGAGTAAGAAAGAATGAGTTGTGATGACCCTGCCTGGAAACAAGTACAAATCATGCGGAGCATCAGATCAGTGTGACTATGGTTCTTCCTTGTCTCGTTCACTTAAAGGAGTAAAGAAATGGGTGCTGGTAACTGGGAAATTGAGACAAATTTTGTCTTTTTGGTTTTGTGTTAGAAATGGAGAGACCACAAGAGGTGTATTCTCTCCACAAGAGAAACGCAGATACAAAGTTCTCATATCTGTGCATTAGAACATTCTAGAAACTCATTTATACTACAGACATTCTTCCAGAGGATCAGGTCTCAAAACTTGTGGTCTTGGAACTCCTTTACTCTCTTGTAAATTATTGAGGACCCTGCTTTTTGAAAATATGACTTACATCCACCTATATATTTTTTATATTGGAAATAAAAACTAAGAATTAAGAAAAGATATTTCTGTTCATTTAAAATAACAATAATGAACCATTACACATTGGTGTAAAAAAAAAAGGCCTTTTAATTAAAAATAGCTTTGCTTCCTAAACAAACAAAAAAATTTTTGTGGCGCTATTTTATGATTTGGCATATCTCTCTTGAATGTCTGGCTTCAGAGAAAACTGCTAGACTGTCTCTCATCTGCTCCTTCGTTGACGTACCCCATGTCACGTAACCTCTAGAAAACTCTTCTTACAATCATGGGAGAATGACAGAGTAAAAGGCAAAAAAGTTATTAGTTTCTTCTTCAGTCTGATGCTTTCCCAGCTGAGCTATTTCGGCCAACCAAGTTATTAGTTTCTGAAATTGGTTTACCAATTCAGACCTCCTGAGTGAGTGTTCAGGACCTCTGGGGAGCTCCAGATCCCACTGATCTGAAATGGGGTAAGAGCATGTGAGACAGAGCTAGGGTAGAGGATCACCAGCCAATATCGACTTCAAGCCCTGAAATTCCAAGTCTCATCCAGACTGAACTAATTCTGTTCAGGACTGGGAGACAGAACCAAAATTAGGTCAAGTGGCAATTGTGGGTCCTTGAAGATGAATAAAGGAAGTATCAGAAAGTGCCTAGAATTTAGTTGTTTAGGATTTTTGGTTTTGGTTTTGGTTTTGCTTGTTTTTTTGTTTTTGTTTTTGTTTTGTTCTTTTTTTATTCTAAAGTAGGTCGTGACGCTGAATAGTTCTCAAAAAGATTGTTTTTTAAAAAGATTAGTAAGCTTGTTTTTTTATTATTTTTAGAGGGGGAGGGGTATAGGTAGAAGAAAGAGAATTTTTCATTTGGAATCAATTTAATTAACATATAATGTATTATTAGTTTCTGAGGTAGAATTTGGTGATTCATCAGTTGCATATAACACCCAGTGCTCATTCCATCAAGTGCCCTCCTTGATGTCCATCCCCCAATTACCCCATCCCCCACCTACCTCTCCTCCATCAATCCTCAGTTTCTTTGCTATGGTTAAGAGTTTCTTAGGGTTTGTCTCCCTTGCTATGGTTAAGAGTTTCTTAGGGTTTGTCTCTGATTTCATCTTATGAAAGGGAAAATCTCAAGTAGGCTCTCTGCCCAATGTGGATTCTGATGCGGGGCTCGATCCCATGACCCTAAAATCATGACCTGAGCCAAACCAATAGTCAGATGCTCAACAGACTGAGGCACCCAGGCATCCCCGTATTTCAGAAGCTTCTAAATTAGAATTGGCTGGGGCCAGGCATATGTATTTTCACCAGATCCACTGCTAGTTCTGAGGTGCTTCCAGGTTTAGGAGCCTCTAGTTTAGATCATATGTTTATGTTTTACATATAATAAGAAGGCTATCCAATTGCATTATAATGTATTCATTTTGTATTCATTTTGATTTTTTCTTCCTAGAATTCTTTCTATATCTGAAAGATGCCTATCTTTAAAAAATTATATACCCATAATCTGCATATTACAGGGATAGAACATATATTTCCTACGAGGACATAAGAGCTTTCTCATATGAGCTATTTTTTAAAACCTAGCTCTAAATAAAGGAATAGAAATGCCACTGCTATTCACAAAACAAATAATGGATTCCTTGTTTCCATAATAAACTTTTAAGAGAGTCTGTTCCTAATGGAAACTCATTGTTACTAAATAAAAATCTTCTTGGAGAGGAAAAAAGTACCTTATATATAATCTACATCGGGGATGCAAATTGTAGAGAAACAGACACCAAAGGATTTGCATGTAATCAAATCTAAAGCAATTCATTTCAGAAGCATCACAAGCATGTACAGAGGCCTTTCCCATCAGGATCAGTCTTACCTTGCCAGAGACCGGGATCCCTTATCAAAGAGAACACGACATTCACCAGATATCCGACATTGCCGCTAAGAAGGTCACCAGAACCATCCAGAATGGAAAGTGGTGAGTCAATGTTAATTATTACAGTGTTTAAAAAAAATTCATAGTCCTAATGTTTATTTTTGACATCACAAAGTCATAATGTGAAGCAAAGGACAGGAAGAAATACCCCTAAACTCTGGCTAGAACATAGAAAACTATAAAAACACAGACCAGAGACCGACAATTTAGAACTCTTGGTAACATTTTCATAATTCTGGTCGCACTGAATTACTAATTGTTAGGTTTACCTTTGCTTCCTAGAGTTTAAGCAGGTATTTATTTTGAAAGATCAACTCTACTGAACATTATTTTTATAAAACAGAAACTTCAATATTGCAGTGTTCCTTTCTATCATGGCGAAATGTTAAGTGGAACAAATTCTGGTAAGCTCTCGATTATAAGGAAACGGCAGGAGAAGAGTCCATATTTATATAGAACTTGAAATACCTTTTATTCATGCATCTTGTTGTAGGTTCTTAGTCTAAGAATGAAGGACTTCCCATGTGCATGTGATAAGGAAAAGACTCAGATCTCATTTCATGAAATTCATAGAATTTCATGTTCATACATCTTTCCCAGTTTGTTCACTCTGAGGATACAGATTTTAGGATCAACGTAGAGTAAAATCCACCCATTCAGGAACAAATTTGAGATGAAAAAAAATGAGAATTTTCAGTGTTAATTAATAATGACTGAAGATTTCAAAAATGCCTTGTAAAGTAACTTGAAAGAAAAATTAATATTTTTTAAATGCCCTAGCTTTTCAAAGTCTGATCTCGAACAATAAAATAGAGCCATCACATAAGAGCATCTCTATACTGCAGCCTGGAATAGGTAATTGAGAGAGTGCTAAGTTTTGGATACAGCTGTGAGACTTCCAGTAGGAGGAAGGTAGCCCTGGAGAGGGGGCTGTGGGTCTCTGCAGTGGGCCAACCAAACCCCTACAGAATCCTAACACACTTAACTAATTTGGCCTCACTTTAAAAAAGTTCAGTCTTTCTTTTCAGTTGAGGCTTTCATAATAGTATATATTATTTTCTGCTTAGTAATTAATATTTGCACATTTTAGTATTAATCATGGAACTTGCCTTTCTTGGTATTCTCCTGGAGGTTTCCTATAGTGAAACTAATAGGACATCAGCCCGACAGATCAGAAGTGGAAGCTCAAAACACCAAGCCTCTGGTGGGTGTAGAGCTAGAACTTTGTATTCCTATGTGGGTATCTGCCTCCCCTTTCCTCCCCAACAAGGCAGGCTGAGCTGGTCAGCGAGGCAGAGAGGGGCGCGAGAGCCAGAGGGTGAGCCAACAGTCTGTACTGATACCCAACTGTCTCATTCTTGGCCCTTCCCTGACAGGCCGGGACATGGAACAAACATGGATACCGTCCATCAATAATCCATCTTTAGGATTTTATTCTAATCTCTCTTGAGTGGGAATGTGCCAATCCATACCATGAGGGACCATGGTATGGATTATTTATTATCTAATTTTTCCATTGTCAAATGATGTCACTCAAAATATGAATTGCTCTTTCCTAAAGTTATGGGATGGTTTTCCGTTCTATTCTTTTTTTTTTGTTTCAAGCTCTCTCTGTTCCCTCACCTTAAATAGCAAGCACCTGCTTAGAAAATGCAAGGAAATGTATTCCAGAGAATGTCATCCAAAATAGTAAACTAAGAAAGTGCTTCAAATAAACACCATAAATGTATTTTAATTTAATAACTAGAAATAATTTACGAATCACCTGCATTTTAAGTATTCTATTTCAGAAAATCTGTGCTGCTTGTGATGTAGAAAATGTTTAATTTCCAAAAACAATAGAGCAACGGCACTATTCAGCATTCTGTGGGTCAAATTCTTTATCAAAATAAACAGCAGTAAGGAGAGGATGTGACGGAGACAGTTTGCTGAATGTACATAGTCACAATACAGCAGTACAATTTTTTTTTCCAAATTCTAAAGGTTAAGTTGATTCTTCTTAATAAATTTGCTTGTGCTTTCTCTCCGGAAACACAGGTCTTTGTTTTCTCAACAACTGATCAGAATGCAAGTTTGTATCTAGAGTATTTGAATAAAAACTCTTAAGCAGCTCCTGGTTTATGCAGGTGTGGATTCTTTAAATAGACACAATGCACAGGCGGAAAGAAATGTTTGGGAAAAGGAATCCTGGTAGAATTTTTAACTCCTCTTTAAAAAGGGAGGATAGGACAGGTCAAAGAACTTTCAGATTTCTCAAAGGGTAAAGAGTGCTCTGGGTGATAGTTTAAAGAAGTTGTACCAGGTTCCATTGTTTAATTTAAATGTACTTGGAATTTTTTTGTGTGTGTGTGTGTGTGTGTGTGTGTGTGCGCGCGCACGCGCTGTGTCAAATGTATTTGCTTTTTTGTAGCACTGCTTCAGAGCAGGGTTCATGCCCCTGTTTCCCCATCGCCCTACTGCCCACACCCCTGTGAAGCCCTAGAGAAAGGATTTTTTTCCACCCCTTTTATGAAAATGCTGTCTCCCACATTCTGAATATCTCCACCTTTCCAAACCTTCTAGTCTTTCTGTGCCTTCATTTTCCTGTAAGTCATTTTTTTACTCCACAAGTATTTATTGATCATATATAAGGTGCCAGATGCTTGACACCACCAATTATTTATTCCTTTCTCTATGCTGTCTTTTTCACACTTCCTTAATGCTAATGCTCTGGTATGTAACATACCTCCATTTCTGACCTCTTGTCCCTGCTCCCATCTTCCCTGTCCCCTGCCTTCCCCTGGGCATCAGAACTGTAGCGGCTTCTGAGGCTCCATGCTTGGATGTCTACTCTTCTATTGCTACAAGGTCTTCCTTAGAGAACTTTATTTTTTAGTTCTAATTACCGTAGATTAAAAGGAGTTTCTTAAAAGGGCTGGTCAGAGCCCCCATCTTGTCTATAGGATGTCTGAGTCTGATAATGCCCCCACAATCTCAAAGTCAACATGTTCAAAACTGAACTCTTACTTTCCCATGAAAACTGACTCTCTTCCCTGTCTTGATTTTTCTTCTTAATCCTGGAACTCATTTTTATTGTGTGCATGTATGCATGTATGTATGTGTACATGTGTGTGCTTCCTTTTGAACGTTCTCTTTAATCTGCACTTTCCTGGTCATTTCTACTGTTTAGCCTCTGTTTTATTTTCCCCTCCTCCCGCTTCCTCATCCCCAGCCCATCCTAAAACTCCATCCTCAGATTGATCTTCCAAAACAGTATTCTAAACCATCCTCCAAATCAACAAAGTCACAATACTCTCCTGTTCAAAAGGTTGAGTGGTTTCCATCACCCACAACATCAATCATAATTTTTTACACTCTGGTTTTCAAGATCTTCAGCATGTCCATTAATCTCAACCACCTCCCAAAAAAGGATGCTTTCAACAATAATTATGAAAGCCTACTATAGGCCAGGTATCATTCTAGGCATTGGCACTTGAGATGTTTCAGTGAGTAAAAACAAGCAAATATCCCCACCCTCACAGAGCTTACATTCTAGCAAGGAGCAGAGAGCAAGCAATAAAACTTAATAAATAAGGAAAATACATAGGTCATTATAAAGTGACAAGTGCTACATAGAAAGGAAAGGTAAAATGGGGTTAAGGGGATTAGGAATATTTTATGGGAAAGATGCAACTTTAAATATGTTTGATATTTGAGCCAAGACTTGAAGGGGACAAGGGCACATAGCCATGTGGATAACTGGGGGAAGAATAATCCAGATGGAGTGGATGGCCAGTGTGAAGGTCCTAAAGTAGAAGCGGTGTGCTTGGTGCATTTCAGAGACTGGCAGGAGTACCATGAGCAAGGGGAGAGTATTAGGAGGTGAGATTAGCGGGATCATGGATCAAAGTTCCATAGAGCCGTTCTAGGGACTTGACTTTTACTCTGAGCGAAATGGACAGCCACTGTATTGCTGTGAGAGGAGAAGTGACACAACTGTGCCTTCTTGCCTGGCTGCTGGGCTGATGACAGACCAGGTGTGGAGTGAAGGGCACTGAAGGCTGCTGCAGTAATCTACATGACGTGTGGCCTGACATTGACCAGATACTAGCCATGGAGGGGAGGCAAGTCAGCAGCTTCTGCATCTTTTTTGTAGGTAGCCCCAACATGAATTCATAAAGGACAGTTTGCAAAGTAGAACAGAAAGAAAAGAACCCAGCATGATGCTTGTAGCTTTGCAGCCGAGCACCTAGGTGGGTGGAAATGCCACCAGCTGAGAAAAGGGAAGTTTCCAGATAAAGCAAATGCAGAGAGGAGAATGGGTTTGGGTTTGGACATGTGGAGTTTTCGATGTCTCCTAGACATAGGAATGAATATGGATATCCAAAGCTAAAGTCCAAGCTATAGGTTATGTATTTGAAATTCATATACATGGGAATGGCATTTAAGCCCATGAACTCCCATTACACTAGTTCCTTCCCTTCCCGCATGTGCCTTCCTCCTTCCCACCTCTGCGATTTTTCATGCTGTGCCCGATGCCTGCAAGACCTTTGTCCCTGCCCCTAACACATCTGCATCCTTCTGAGTCTCACCTGAATCCCGTCCCTTCCCACAAAACTGTCATCGACCACCCAAAGTGTGCTCTTCCCCTCCCCTCCCCTTTCATGTGTGAATATCTCATTTCTCTCCCTAAAAAAGGAATTCTTTGAGGACATCTGCTATATGTTCTCAACTTACTTTGCATCCCCTGTGGCTTTTGGCCCATACTTTATACCAAGTCGGTGCCAACTGGTACATAAGACTGACTGTTTATGACAAAACTTCAGAAGTTTTCATCTGGTTATTTGCCATCTCATGAACTTTATCCCTCTATCAATTACCATGTGGTTATTTATTAAACTTATTTAAAATAGGTATATTTCTTCGAGGCTTTTTGGCATGCACATAAAGCACAAATTGACGAATCAGACTGAAATCATCAACTCAAAGCCCTTCAGGGAAAAATGAAGCCAAGGTTGTCTGTAGACAGACAAGGGATCAGGCTGGATCTCTTCAGCTCCCACCCCTTCTCTGTCTCAGACCCTCAACCATGCCCACCGTTAATCACCAGCTGTTCCCTCTTTTCACTCAACCAGGAATACCTAGGTTACAGTTGGCCCCCAGCTGAACAGGAACCTTATAAAGTCCTCCCTATTATCTATACCTGTGGTTCTCAAACTTCAGAAAACATTAGAATCACCTGGAGGGTTGTTAAACCATGGCTTGCTGAACCTCAGCCCTAAAGATTCTGATTGAGTACATCTGGAGTAGGGCATGAGTCTGTATGTCTAGCAAGTACCCAGCAATGCCAGTGCTTCTGGTCCAGGGATCAATCACACTGTGAGGATCACTGGGGTGTCTTCTCACTCTGACCTGTCTCTGGCTTTGCCACCTATCTTGTTCTGTTAGTTCTTGAGTCACTATGCTAGTCCAGGATGCTTCCAGGCACATGAGAGCTCTCTCAGCCACAGATCAGGCCACCCGGCCACCACCACTCTCTGGTCCTTCTTTATCCCTGTCTCAGGGATTGAGAGACAACCTGTGTCCTTGCCCCCAATTTCTTGCTTCCTCTTCAACCTCCTTCCATCAATCTCTTCTCTTTCCCTGAATCTTTAATCCCTTCCTCTGACCTGTTCAAATATCCTCAAATCTCTGCCATCCACAAATAGACATAAAAATATAAGCAAGCCTCTTTTTGACCCTGTAGATCTCTCCAAATATCATCCAACATCAGCCTCTCTTTCTCATTCAAACATCAAGAAGAAACCCCCACCCCTGTCTTGACCCTTGACTTATGATCTAGCTTCTAGATACACTTCAAAAGCTTTTCTTGCTAAGGTTGACATCAACCCCTGAATTGAAAGCAGTGGATGTCCGGGTGTCCTTATCTTCCTGACCACTCTCTCCTGCCTTTCATACTTTTCCCTTCTTTCTTGAAATCTCTTCCCCTGAATTCTGCAGATGCCTTATTCTGCTGGTTTTTCCTGGTTTTTCTCCCACTATTTCTTCTACGTTATCTTCTTCATTTCTCTCTTCCACCTCTGACAGTGCTTCAGGCTTTCATCTGTCACTTCTATCTTTACCCCAGAGCTTTCCTAACCAGTGTGTCAGGAGTCGGCATTACAGGAGTTCCCAAGATCTCAATCCTCTGGGGCCTTGAGAGCAGCCTGCCTTGCCTCTCCCAGTGTGTGGGACACGAGGTATTGTTCCTATGTGTGCCATCACATGACTCAACCTTTCGAACACTCCCCCAGGTAATCCCATCCTCTTTACTGGTTTCATTACCACCATATCATGATGGCTCCAAAACTTATGTACCCAGACCAATCCTATAGGGAAAACTCAAAAATCACCCTTGAAGCTTCCCTCTTCTTTCTCTGGCACACAGAAGTGATTTTCCAATGTCTGCTCCTTCCCCTCCTATCTACCACTACTCAGAACCCATTATCTCCTGGGATGGGGAGGGTTCAGTGGCTCAGTCGGTTAAGCATCCAACTCTTGATTTCAGCTCAGGTCATGATCTCAGGGTCATGAGATTGAGCCCCAAGTAGGGCTCTGCACTCAGCGTGGAGTCTGCTTAAGATTCTCTCTCGCCCTCATCTCCCTTCCCTCCCTCTTTAAAACAAAACAAAACAAAACAAAACACAACAGAAATGAACCTATTATCTCTTGCATGAGTTCTTCTAGAACCCTCCTGACTGATCTCCCTGTGGCTTTGTGATTCTTAAATCCACCCCCTACACAGCTGCCAGAAAACTCTATCTAAAATGCAAATCTAACCATACTGGAAGCTTAAAACCTTCCAATGACTCATTGCCCACAGGATGAAGTCCAAACTCCTTTGCCCACCAGAAACTTCATGACTGAGCTTATTCGTTTCCCCTTCCAGCCTCACTTCCTCCCTCATACACCTGGCTCTGTTCCTGCCTCCAGGACTTTGCCCCTGAGGTCCTTGATGCCTGGAATGTTCTTGCCCACTCCACCATCACCCTCCCCAGTCTCTCTGCACGCAACACAAGGAATTGATACGTATGTGTTCTTCAGAATATCCTAGGCATAATTCTGTTGTTGCCCTTAACACCTTTACATTGAAATTATCTTCTAAGTTTCTCGAAGTTTCTCCTCCCACTAGATAGCAAATTCTTTCATATCCCCAATTCTGACACAGTGCCTGACACATAGAAAATACTTAGATAAATCATTGACAGGTAAATGTGGCCTTAGGCTTTTCCAAAAATGAAAGTATCACATATATTCTAGAAGCAGCACCTAGATTCCTTTGGAACAAACATAAAGTCCTCAAGCTTTAAACTGGAGGCCAACTTGAAAGAAGTATTTCAAGCCTATTTCATTAAAAGATATACAGACCAAAATTAGATCCTGTAGAAATTAGACCCAAAGGACCATTCAGATAACTTTATCTTGCTGAAATCAGGTTTCTGTGCAGCTTTATTAGAACTAAATAATACATTGCCTTGTAACCTCGATTTTTTCCCCCTCCTTCATTTTGTCCAGGCATTTTGTATAAAACTTGGTAGTTCCACGTATTTCCACATTCCTGTCTTAGAAAACACTGCAGAGAGATTTTATGAACAAAAAAGCTGGGGCTTAGAGGTTGTGATGACCCTGTCCCTGAGCAGAGGAACACATGGTCTTGGAGGCAATGGCCACTGGGCCTGCAGGCTCCTCCATCTGATAGGCCCCTTGGCCTCCAGTTTGGGCTGTGGTTCTTTCCTTTCTTCCTGCCTTTTACTCTCTTTGTAGTGAAGTTTGACTCAGAAGTAAAATATATCCTACACTATCCACAAATTTAACCAGATTCGAGAATATTTTTGATGATATGCCCATGCATATACGTGTGCGAACCTTCCACCATGCACACACTGAGACTGAACAGATACCAGGTGAAATGGCTAGTAAGCCACAATGGCTCAATTAAGGTGAACTGGAACCATCCAACCTACTACGGAAAAATGATCTTGGAGTTAGAAAATATCTTTTAGTTCCTGCAGTTCGGCTACAATTCAGTGCTTGAATGCTTCTGTAATTGTCCAAACAGAAGATTCTCCTGTTGTTGCTTGACTGTCCCCTGTGACAAGGAACTCACTATCCCTAGGAGCAGTGTTGCCAATTTCAGAACCTTGGGGAAACATTTTTCTCTGTAGTCTTGTTCTCTCTCTCTAATTTCCTGACAGTCAAAATAGCCAATGATTCCAGTTGTTAGAGCTACAATCTAACCTAAGTCTGGATCCCAACTCTGTTGCTTATTAGCAGCTATGAGATGTTGGCAAACAACTCAGCCCCAGACCTCAGTCTCTTCATTGATAAAATGGATCAAATAAAGTAATACAGGTAAATTATTGAGCATACTAACATGTTCAGTAAGGGCTCAATAAATATTTGTTAAATGAATGAATGACTCTTCCCTTATCCTTAGCCTAGTTTCAAAGCAGCAACTCTCCATGTTGAAAGACTGTATTTTCGATAATAAAAACTGCTTAATTTAATGCAGTGAACAGATGGCTTTCTTCTTACGAACATAATCTTAAAACAGTCCGGTTGACCAACTCACCCACATCAGTCTGGTTGACCAGCTAACCCACATCAGGTAGGAATATGATATGGCAGGAATGCTGTCACTCTGCAAACTGAATCATGCAAATCGACCTTTTGCATCAGGTAGTAAGAAGCATTATTTCAAGGTGCATCTGATTCCTGATCCTGCAACTGAAATATAAATTGTAAGTTTTCCTGGAATAAATTTTGACAAGTCAGGGTACAAAAAAGAAGACATTCTGAAGAGCTGTTGTGTAGAAGGTGAAATAGTAGGTGGGGGCGGTGCTTCCAGGTAAGCAGAGCTTACGTGAGTTTCTATCAAAGAAAGAGACTACGTGACTTCTATTGAAACCACTTCAAGTTCAAGAAGTCTGTCATCTTAATGAACAAACAGCATCAAAATGACCAGTCTTTTCATACATACCCTGGGGAGGTTAACCTGTCACTTCATCCACCTTTGATAATTGTTCTCATTTGCTTAAGTCCCAGGAGACTACAACAAACGCGTGTATCAAGGCGTACGAGTGAAACACACAGTCAAAGATCTCCTGGCAGAAAAACGATCCAGGCAGACAAGTAACTCAAGATTTAATGTAAGTCTCAATTTAATGCATGCTAAAGTCTTTGCAAGCCTAAGTTCTCTTTTAAGGCTAGTTATTACCCTCTCCCTTCTCTAGACATTGGGTCTCCCTTCTCCAGTCTGATGTTAAGGGTCATCAGCATGTTATTCTAAATCTGGTAGAGACAGCCTAGAAAAAGCCTCTCTGTAGCTTGCAAAATTGGATTGAAACATTCTAGCTAAAGATGTCTTCCATCTGAAACCTCTGTCTGCCATCGGTGTCTTCATAAATAGCTCCACCCTATGCTTAAAAATGTTTCAGTAGTTGCACCCAGATCTCCAAAAGCGATTTGAGAGTGGGAGGAGTGGTTGGCTACGAGGGTGGGTTTGTGATTTCTTAGTCTGTTGGTCATACGTGACAACATGAATGTCAGGCATCTGTTGTGCATTGCTGGGTGCAGGACACAAGAGCATGTAGTTGGCACTGAGAACAGGGCCTGGTGCACCAGAGGCAACAACAGTTCTTGGGGGCAGGGGGTGGAGGAGGGCACTGCTCAGAACATGGGCTCGTCATTCAACACCCCTCCACGATCAAACTGCTGGGACATGTTTCAAGTGAACCAACTGCAGATTCTACTTCCTCCTATCCAAGAACTTTTATTGCACATCTTCTATCTTCCTTTATTTTAAAGCATCCCCTCTCTTCTAGGTCAACAAATGGAGCTTAGTTGATAAAAATAAAACCAGAGCAATTGGCTCCTTGCTGTTCCTATTGCATGGTTCTTAGTGTCCATTCAGAAGTCATGGGGTGTGCATTTGCAATATCTATAACACTTAGTCTCTTGAGGGAGAGAAGGGGGGATTCCATTTTAATTTTTTAAGATTTTATTTCCTTATTTGAGAGAGAGCATGAGCAGAGAGAAGGAGGGGCAGAGGCAGAAGCAGACTCCCCACTGAGCAGGGAGCCTGACCTGGGGGCTCCAACCCAAATCCCTGAGATCATGACCCGAGCCAAAGGCAGGTGCTTAACCAACTGAGCCACCCAGGCAGTTAAGAGAGGGAATTGAGAGTCTATTCCAAATGAGCCACAGCTTTGTGGAAGTAATGCAGATTGGCCACAGCTGCAGCTAGAATTGTGAGCTCTAATGGACGTTCCAGTCATGCTGTCAATAGGGAAAGCAGGAGTCCCACATGGATTGAAGGCATAGTCAAGGAACAGATATGGTACCTGCCCAGTGTAAGGCTCTCAGTCACTCCTTGGCATCATCATCAATACCTCCATACAGTGATAAGGCACAATGCCAAACAGAATTACAGAAAAAGACAGGAAAACATAATATTTCCAAATGGTGGCTATAACCATATTCTCCTTTTAAAAATTACCTAACTTTTTTGCTTAAGACCTGTGACTGTCACATAATATATTTTCATTATTTTTTGATGTTTCACTCTTTCAGAGATGTAACAATAGAATCATAATTCATAATAGGCCATATTGTTTGATTTTATTTTAAAGTGCAGATTCCTGATCTCTGTCCCATGTCGATTAACGTAGAGATTTTGAATGGGATCCAAGAAATGGTCATTTTTAACCTGCTCCTTGGGTGATTCCTCTGCACATCAGAGTTTGAGAACTTAACCAGAGAGCAAAGAGCAGGGGTTGAAGCCTCACACAGCCAACGTTCTCATCTCTACCCAGATCACAATTTGCTGAGCTATTGCTGTTGGCCCAGTGACTCTGACAGTCTTATAGTGAAAATGGAGACAAGAAATACATAATACACACTCAATGCCATTAAACACCAAATAACCTGGTGGGGAAAAAAAGAAAAAGACTTCGACATTTAAGAAATGCAAGACTACATGACCAAGCTCTAAACTAAAGAGAAAGGACCAGGCATCATGACCATGTGACATGGAGAGTACAATACTATTTGCATAAATACAGTTTAAAGTGCACTTCCTTATGTTGTCTCATTGGATGGACACACTAATCTTGTGAAATTGATATTTACCTGGTTTCCCATTTTACAGATGGAAACATTGAGAAGAAGAGGCAGGAAGTGATGGTTCTCAGGGTTAGCAGGTGGCAGGTCTTCTGGCTCCCAATTCAATATTCCTTTAAAAGGGACAGATCTATGCAGACTGGGGTAGAACAATCTCTGACTCATGCTCTCTTAGTCCATTTGGGCTGCTATAATGAAATACCACAGATGTGGGTGGCTTATAAGCAGCAAGCATTTATCTCTAACAGCTCTAGAAGCTGGAAGTCCAAATTCTGGGGACCAGCATAGCCAGTTCTGGTGAGGACCCTCTTCTGGGTTGTGGATTGCTGACTTCTGATTATACCTCTGCTTGGAGGAAGGGCCTAAGGAACTCTCTCTGGCTCTTTTATAAGGGCAGTAATACCGTTCATGAGGGCTCCACCTTCATGACCTACTTACCTCCCAAAGGCTCCACTTCTTAATAACCTCACATTGGGCATTAAGATTTCAACATGGACTTTGGAAAGACATAAACATTCAGACCATAGCACATGCAAACAAGGAAAATCAAAACATAGAAAAATATATCATGTGGAAAGATCTTCTAGAATAAGAAAGAGGTACAAACCCACCCTAACTATGGTAGTTATTCTCAAGTGCCTAGGCAGCATGAACATAGCCTTGTCTACAGGTTCACATATATTACCTATTATCTCAACACTCATGTCTTATTCTCAGCCTTGCTCCAATGCCCTGTTAAATTTAGGTAATCAAATGTATATTTTCCCAAAATATGGTTATTTGGGCTTACAGTATCTCCAAAAATTGATTTTACTGTCTAGCTGTTAACCACTATTCTAGATCTGCATATCTCAAGAAAGACACCATATCCCTTGCAAAACCTATTTCTGTCCCTGTGTCAAGTGCAACCTGGTGAGCAGGAATCATGGAGAATCACGTTGCCGGGGGGTACTCAGGGTTCTAATTGCATGGATAATACTGAACCTCCCTTCTCTGTTACCCCAGGCAACAGTGAAGTTGAATGTCTTGAATAAGTTCAGATGTGAAGCCATCCTTAGGCATGTTCAAACTTTGCTACTGACAGCACGGGTAATAACCAATAAGAGGCCAGCTCAAGGAGATTGTAGACCCTCCCATACAGTTCTGTCATATAGAGTGTTTTGGCCAAGTGCCAAAATCCTGGAACCTGTAAATGTTCCTTTCTATGGCAAAATTAGTGATTCAGCTAAGAATCTTCAGAGGAGACCCCTACTCTAGTTTATCCAAGCAGATACTGCCTCACATTACCCTGAATGCAATCACTTGCACCCTCATTAGAGAGGCTTTCAGAGAGACATACACATTGCACAGAGGAGAAGACACACAAACAGAAAGAGGCAGGGCAGTCGGGAGGCAGAGGTTGGAGTCATGCAGACACAAGCCAAAGAATGTGGACAGCCACCGAAAGCTGGAAGATGCAAAAGGTAGACACTCCCTTCAAGTCCCATAGGGAGCACAGCCCTGCCCAGCTGTTGTTTTGGGCTCCTCACTCCCAGAACCATACAGATATATATTTCAGTTTCTTTAAGCCACCTAGGTTGTGGCAATTTCTTACAGGAGACCTAGGAAGTCAATACATATAGATGATGAAAAGGAAGTCCCTCTGGATAACTCTCCTTCAGGAAGTATCCATTGATGCCCATGTTGGTACTCTACTCTTTGTGATGACACGTTGATAAGTTTACACTGGCTGTGTTAATCCATCTTTACCACAGTGTCCTTCAAGAACAGCTGTTTTTGATACCATGAAATGTTTTCTACATTGTTGCAGTAGGAATCAAAAGGAGAGAAATCCCTTCACCAAAGACTGAACTTAAAACCACTTCTGTACATCCTAGCCATGAGCCTGTGGTTTCACACTACAATTGTGGGCATCGGGTTTTAAATCATAGTTTTTCTCTTTCTTTCTCATTTTTTTTCTCTGTTATTCTTTACCACACTACTCAATCTTCTATCAGAATATTTAAAATATGAGCCATTCACCATAGCTAGTACCAGAAATATATATATATAATTAGACTTTTTAAAAAGATTTTATTTATTTATTTGACAGAGAGAAACACAGCTATAGAGGGAACACAAGCCGGGGGAGCGGGAGCAGGAGAGAGAGAAGCAGTTTCCCACCGAGCAGGGAGCCCGATGTGGGGCTTGATCCTGGGACCCTGGGATCATGACCTGAACTGAAGGCAGATGCCCAACAATGGAGCCACCCAGGTGCCCCTATAATTAGACTTTTGACGTAGGGTTTTTTTGCTTTTTTTTTCAATTACAAGATTTCAGTTGAGCTTCATAAAAGCAAATCATTGGAAAAGTCTAATAACACAAAATCCAGTGAACTCTCAGTTATCTATAGTAAAGAGCAAAACAGGATGACAAGAGAAAGCAGTAAGGCTAATAACCACAATTTTCATTTGCTTTGAAATTGAGTGAACAATCATTCTGGAGCTTTCTAATCAAGTTTTTCTTAAGCTATCATAAAGATTTATTTTAAATCATTGAGTACACAACAGCTGGCATGAGGGAAGAAATTTTAACTTACAAAGTAGGAAACGGAAATCAGGCTGGAGTAAAAATTATCAGCAGCATGGGGGCTTCTGGGGCACTGTGGAGGAGATAACGATGAGCCTAGGGTCAGTGTCTGCTGTTCAGTTTCTTTTATTGCTTTATGGCCATGCTAATAGCTATCTTGCCCATTCATCAAAACGTTATAGTAAGGAACAGTAAGGAAATAGACAGGAAAGTTACTTTAGATTAATATTCTACATAAACATGAAGGAAAGTACATGAAGGATTCTAGGTTGTTTGGGGAGGCCTGAACTGAAGAAAGTGTTAAGGCGAGACAGCCCAAGTGGGAGATATGTTGGCCTCTATCAGTCTTGAATTGTAAACTTTGTATACACGTACAGACCAAAAGCTAGCTGTTGCCGTTGTCATGATTCTTTTACATCAACCTTGATTGTTTGGTTTCCACGTCATTATGATGTTGTTTTCCCTTTCTGTATTTTCCTAAATCCTTACATTTCAATTGGCTGCTGAAATCTCCACGCCAAGAACACATAGGATAAAGCCATATTGTCAGCTGGGTGTCTTGGTTAGTAATATTTCCTAATTATTTCTGGAAGGAAAGCATTGTAAACACAGAAAGAAGTATGACAACAGTATATATTGGTGGAAGAATTCGGAAGAACAGAAGGTAAATGGGTGCGATATAGTGCGTTTATGGCTTCGAGTAATCAAAAGTGTTTGATCTTTATTGAGAGATGGTGAAACTCTTAACTGTGAGACAGATGTGTATTGCCCAGCTCCATCCACAATAACTGTCTGCCTTTCTAGCAAGACTGCTAGTTAGAGGTTTGTTTAGTTATATATCCAGCTGCTGTTTGGCTGTACCAAGCACATGCACGCTCCAGCTCACCACCGAGTGTAAACAATGTGATGTCTATATCTGTGATTTGCATTTGGATTTCTCATGAAGTGTTTAAAAAAATAGGAAACTATATATTATAGCATCTCAAGATTTCTTTGATTTCTCTGAAGCTTGAAAAAACACACCAAGACATCTCTTCTATACCAAAAGAAAAATCCTCCTTCTTCAGTCTGGTTCAACTTCTGGCTCTAAAATGTTATGGGCAACTCCTTTCTTCTCACTGGGTCTCGGAGGCCTTGTGAATAGAAGCAGAGAGTTAGGTTCTTTCCATCTCAATATTCATTTTGGCTTGGTAGCTTTTTCTGAGCTCAGAACATATCCCACCTACCGACAACATAAGACTAACCCCAGCCTCCAACGCCAAGCTGAACCCCTCTCTGTTCTGAGAAAGATAAATCTCCTTTCTTCTAGTTCAAGTAGAACTTTGCAGATTGAGTTTGTGAGGGAAATGAGGAACAGAAAAATCACACAGAGCACAAGACCAGTTATGTGGAGCACAAATGTTCTGACACTAATGTCTAGTCAAAGATTGGTGTGGGTGGCACCACGGAGGTGACTTTGAAGCCTGGGTCTCCTCCTGTCACCTCAGTTCTCTGGGGTATAAAAGAATTCTTAATAATAGTGGCTATCCTTTACTGTTAGGTTCTGAAATAGAGACTTATAAATATTTTCGTTTATATACTTTACAATACATGCCATTTATCAACAGGAAGCACAACAGACTTGAGAGGGTAGCACTCATATCTGTTTTTCAGATGAGGAAATTAATTATCAGGTGGAAAGAAGTGGAGTGTAGATTTGACCCAATTTATTGAATTACCTTTGTTTTACCTTCTTAATTTACATTTCTGGTCCAAGGAAGGACTAGCTTTTGAATAGTCACTTTGCCTAAGGCCTCCACTCAGTTCTCTTGTCCTTCAGAGACATGATGTTGGGTCATGGCCTTTGCTCCTACTCAGCCCTCCTGTCCCTGCAGTGATTCCATAGCTTGTTAGATGATGCCATCCCCAATCTAAGTTAGAACCAGCACCCTCCATTTCTGTGATACCCAGACATCCTCAGAAGAACTAGACACGAAAAGTTCTTGATGTCCTTCTAGAACCTATCTCTAGCACCCTCCTGGAACTTGCTTCCAGACTGTCATTCCTTTCTGTCATTTGCCACCACTCCTGGACCTCTGATCTCTTGGGCTCACCATGGCAACTGGCCTCTCTATAAAAAGAGGAAAACACTTCCTGATCCAGAGTCATACCATACCACCCTGACCTTGTGGACTCCTCTCTCCTGCTCTCCTAGAAATCTCTAAGGCCTACCTCACCCAACCCACTTCTCACTGACCTTTTCCTCTTGCCTATATCTTACTTTCCTGCTGTGCCTTTTGATAAAGTGTGGTTTCTTTCTTGAATATTACCTAACTGCCTGGCGAATTCCTGAACCCAGGGAAATACAGTTTACCAGCTCAGGTGACCTGCTGTTTCTGGTGGTCCACCTCTTAGATGCTCTCCTTGTCTCCATGGTGTCCAGCATTCTCTGTAATTTCACACACTGAAGACCCATATGCATATTCCTGATAAATATGACAGCCACTAAGAAAGGGAGAGTAATTTCCTTATGCTTTTAACTTCTTATGAAAAGTTGGAAAAAGATGAAGAGAGGTAGACCATCAATTTCCTAGACACTAAGCCAATTTTTAGTGTTCAGTCCTAAAGACAGATGGAAGCCTTTACTTCCATCTCATTTCCATCAAAATCCAATTTTCTATCAAAATTAGAAATATAGAAGATATATAGAAATAGAATATATAGAAATATATTATACATTGAATATGTATACAAATAGAAAAATATAAAAATACAGAAAATCCATTTCTATCTAAATCCAATTTTAATCAAAATATAACCCCAAGACCTGCTGAAACTTGGACAGTTTATAGGTTTGCTACTTCTCTTTGGTATTCTAATGGTGGTGCTACAGTAATGAAAAGGATAAAAAAAGAAAACTACAAAATGATTATCCATTCTTTAAATTTAGGGAGTCAGCCATACCTTCCTTTTTCAAGGAAGAAATCCCAACTATTGGAGCCATGACTGTCTTGTCAAATTAAAGAACAGAGTCCTTGTAGGTTAAATTGAACCCATAGTTAGAAGAAGGGTAAGATTTGGGCAGTGGTCCCAAGCTCTGAAGACATATAAGTACAAAAATACCTATACAACTATTATAAGAAATACCCATGCTCTTCTCTGATTTCTTAAAATTTACTATAAAAATTACTTTTTATCTCAACTCTCATAAACTGAACCCATCCTACAATGTGATTTGGCTTCAGTAAGATTTTCCTTGTTGCCTGGACTCAACAAATGGTCATCAATCGACCCAGGGCATGTCTTCCTGCTTTGCGGGTATTTTATTCTTCTTATTTTTTTTAGAAGTAACTGTCCCTCTGTGTTCTATTACTAAACCTCTTAGGAAAACTATGATTTTTCTTTAATAAGTACATCTCACCTGCCCTTGTTACCTTTTTCTGAACTGTCAGCAGAAAGATCCTACTTATTTGTAATGTTTTCAGGGTAACCAGTATCTGCCCTGGGAGTGTCTCCCCACACATTTTGCTCCCTCTTATATTTCAGGGCTTTGCATATTGCTTTTTAAGGTTGCCAACTAACCCCCTTTATGAACCCAGAAAGAATTGAAAAAGAAAAAAAAGAAAAAAAAAAAAAAAAACACAGAACATTTTCCAAGCAGGCAATGCCTTGTCAACTCAAAGTGCCCATGTTTGAATACAGAGGTACATATTATGTCCTTGTTATTCATTTGAATGAACGCTTTATCTATGCCTTTCAAAATAGCCCATTGTCTGACTTTAATTAGCCCACTCTCCTGCCTTGTTTATAGAACTGAACCACATTGCCAGGGCTTTCCACGTTCCCCACCCAACCACCTGCTCTTCCACAATTGCAGAAATTTTTTAAAATAATAATAATAAAGTCGAACCTTTTCCAAGCAACTTATTTTATCAGCTATTCTAGTAGTTCTGTGGGTTTGTGGGGTTTTTTCAATATCATGAAATCTAAAATATTTCCTGGTGGTGAGTTCTTTCCCACACCTTGCAGAAATCATCACACTCTGCGGTGAAACAGCCATGGTGAGTCCACGTGGCCAGGCTGAACTTCCGCATATTCTGTTCTGGCCATGGTGGACAGGACCATTTATCACCAAGGAGCCCAGTGGCTCCTGTTGTTCTTACTTAGCTACAGAATCACAAATAGCATTCCAAAGGCACACCCGGAGTAAAAAGAAATGTGTTTCATTTTGTAATTTAGGCAACAGAAATCACTTTCTCACAGAGGCAGCCTGGACGTCATTGCATGCCAAGCAGGAGAGTTTTAACAGTAAAATGTCAAGAAACTGTCAGAAAGTTGGAATTCTGTAACCGTGTTAGCTTTCCAAAGGACGTAAAATAGTCCATACACCAGAAATTTAAGACGTTTGGAATCATAGTTGGTTTTGTTGTTTTTTTTTTTTAGTTTTGAGATTCACCATAAAGATATGATCTAAATTCTATTTTTTAAAACTTTTATTAAGGAGTTGTTTTAATTACCAAAGAATGCATGGTAAAATTTCAAAAAGAATAAAGGGTATAGAGTACAAAATAGAAGTCTGCTGACTTCTCCTGCTTACTCATTCCCTTGTCCTACTTCTCCAGGTTCATGGCATTGAGTTCCATGTACAGTCTTCCAGAATTTTGCTATGACATTTTATTGAAAAGAAATTACATTGTTGTATCAAGTCAATGAATATATATGTTCAGTATTAGCATGCACTATTAAAAACATGTATAAATCCATGTTTTTGTGGTAAATCTCCTTCCCCCAAGAGAGAATCTAAATAAGACTTTAAGTCTTCAGTTTTAACTCTATACATTTGAAGGCTGTAAGCAAATGATTGAACCTTTTTATGTCTCCATTTTATATCAAAGTGAGTAGTACTTACTTTGCCAGAGGCTGGTGATAACAAAACCATGGGCACAGAACCAGATGAGCAATGTCTTTGTGAGATAAATCCTCGGCAATCTAGGGCTTTGTAGACAAAAAATAAACGTTTTTAATCATAGATGTGTCAATATTCCTTCTTCACAAATGTTTATTGGACCTATACAATATATTATTACATAATTTAAGAATGTAGGGGATTTTTCTTTGTAAATAGTGCAGTCTGGGGGAGACGTGTCAGCCCCCTCTTTACACACAGGCATCAGTGGGGAAGTTGATGATAAAGAAGAAAAGACAGAAAGAGCTCCAGGAATTGGTGCATCTGGGACAGGTGGCTAGCAGCCCTCAGCAGCACTCACATGGCAAGTATCAGCCTTTGGCAAGCTCTAAAACAAAGCTACGTGGAGTTTGATATAAACATTATCTGCTGACCTCCTGACACTCTGCCCCTAGGAGAAACCATCAGACCCCCTTCATCGCTGGATCTCTGTTCAGTTGCAGTAGCCCATACACTCAACCTCATCCATTCTTGACCCAGCATTTTCAGCACCAGATTAAATTTTCTGGGATGCCAACACCACTATGTCCACATGGCTAATGAGCTTCTAAAAGACTGTTACTGGGCGAAGTCTAAGCTCCTCAGCGTGGGTCATAAAAACCATTTATAACTTGGCTCCTACACCTTCCACCAGCTTCTCTTCGGCTTTCTGGCTGCACGCTTCCTGCCATTTCCATGTCCATGACATGCTGGCCGCACATTTGAGCCTTTGCTTTTCTCCTCAAATACAATGGCCCATATCTTATCTGCTTCCTGATTTCCTCCCATCCTTTAAAACCAGACTCAGATCTCTCCCACAGTATAGTGTGTTCAGCCACCTTCCCCCAAGAAGGCAGCAACCCACCCCCACCCCCTACCTGCACTGAGGCAGGCTCCATCACTTACTAGCTTTGTGACCTTGGACAAGTCCTTTATACCATTAATTAGTCTAGAGATGATAACTCACAACTATCTACTTCATTTGTTAATAGCTAGGATGTGATGATAATGCATATCATTTAGCACAGGGAAGAGTACAGAAAGCGCATAAATAAGAGTCCTTAACAAAAATGATGAAACAGGGACGCCTGGGTGGCTCAGTTGGTTAAGCGACTGCCTTTGGCTCAGGTCATGATCCCGGAGACCCAGGATCGAGTCCCACATCGGGCTCCCTGCTCAGCAGGAAGCCTACTTCTCCCTCTCTCACTCCCCCTGCTTGTGTTCCCTCTCTGGCTGTGTTTCTCTCTGTCAAATAAATAAAATCTTTAAAAAAAAAATGATGAAACACACACTGATCTACACAAAGTGCCTGATACAGAATCTGGCAGGAAGTAAATATTCATGAAATGCCAGTTCTCTCAACCCTATTTAGACAGTTATGCAACTGTCTTCCCTATAAAACTGTGTGCTCCCCAAGAGCAGAACCCGTGCTTACTCCTCTTTTTATTTCTGGAAACCACCACAATCCTGTTGTGTAGTAGGCACACAATACATTTTTATTTAATCAACTAAGTGAAACTCTTGCTCCTGACAAACCAACTTGCATATTATTTCTCGAAGAAGAGTTGTGCTTTACTATTTCTGTGCTTAGTTCACATTTCCTCATACCTGGTAACCTCCTTTCTTCTGTCTGCATCCCGTCATCCTTTAGTGTCCATTTCAACCTCTGTACCTCAGTTTCCCCCTTGTCTGACTTCCAGAGTATGGAGAGCATAGGTCATGCTCTAGGTGCATGGGTGCTCAGACCCCGATATCTCCCCCTGTGTTATGTGTTCAGTCACCTTCCCCCCAGACAGCAGCTTACCGCCACCCCACCTCCACATGGTACCATCTGGCCTGCACTGGAATCCATGAGTGACTTTCTCCTGGGTATGGCTGCATCAGTTACTTGTGCCTGTGTGAGAACCCACCTTGACCTTAGTGGGAGATAACTGTTACCTCCTATTTCTCACAATTCTGCGGACTGGCTAGATGGCCCTCTGCTGGTTTCCCTGCAGCTTGGTCATGCAGTGGCCCTTAGCGGGAGGTTCATCTGAGCTGGGAGTTCAAGACAGCCTCCTTCCCATGTCTGGCAATTGGTAGTGGCCGTCAGGAGGAGCACTGGAATTCGCTTCCACAGTCACTCATCCTCCAAGAGTTGAGATTGACTTCCTTAAGAGATGATGAGCAGTATTTCAAGCAGCAAAGGGGGAATGCTACGAGTCCTCTTGAGGCCTAGACTCAAGTTCTGTTCTTGAGTCTAGGCCTCAAGAGGACTCGTAGCATCACTTCTGTTACATTCTGTAGAGCAAGTAACAAAACCATCCTAGACTTAAGAGGTAGGGGAAAGACTCCACTTCCTGGTGGGAGAGGCTGCAGAGTTCATCTACCACAAACAGCTCAGCTCCCTACGTGGGTTCCAAGATGAGCTCTCGAGTTGCTTTTGTCTCGCCCTTGCAACACGCAGCCCCACGCCTCGCACACCGGACATGCCCAGGGAGTGACATAACTTGCTTGTTGCATCACTGAGAGCTTCATGGAGCAGAAATGTGGGAGTCTAGTTCTGGAATTTACTAGATGGGCAATGTTGGGCACAGTACTTAACTTCTCTGATGCTTGGTTTTGGTTTCCTTGTTTGTAAACCTGAGATGGCAATATCTAGTTTATAATAAGATAAGGTCATATAAAGCACCTGTCACATGGTAGATAGATGCTTCCAGCCGTAGTTGGACTATTTTTCTTATTTATGGCTAAATTACTATGTAGCTAAGTGACCCATAGATAAAAACCCGCCTCAAACTTTGTAAAACGAATAAATTTAGAATGGGCTTGGCATAATTCATTCATGGTATAAGTTTTCACACCAGTCAGAATGCCCCTGCTTCTACCATGTGCTTTAACATTAACAGAGACATCTGATTCTCTATGCCCATTTTCTTCTGGAGGAAGGTATTCCAACCCAACATGGATAACCATTTAAAGACTCGCTGTGTCACATCTGGCATTAACTTCACATTCATTTCAAAGTTGGAGGAAAATCATATGACTTATGGTGGGTCTAAATCCAGATCTTAAAACCTGGTTTTAGGGCTACATGGGTGGCTCAGGTGGTTAAGCATCTGACTCTTGGTTTCGGCTCAGGTCATGATCTCACACTCATGGGACCCAGCCTAACATCAGGCTCTGCACTCGGTGTGGAGTCTGCTTCAGATTCTTTCTTCCTCTCCATCCTGCTCACTTTCTCCCTCTCACTCAATAAATAAATATATAAATCTAAAACAAACAGACGTTGTTTTTAGCATGTTCAGTATAGCATCTAGCATGACCCATCTCTCAACCATATGTGTGATGACAATGAGATATGAAATATATAAAGTGCTATGAATCCCTTTAAAAGGGGGCCCAGCTATTTGTAAGAATCTACTATTATTATTGCTATTATTTTAGCATTCGTAGCAAAAATTAAAGAGACACTTTCTAAACTATGTCATTAGAAGTTAAAAACAAATTATATATCAGTGTGAAAAATCTTATGCTAGTCGGAGATCTTTTCGTTAGTACGTTTCAAGATATTTCTTTAACTAAGTTGGCACCTAAAATATTATAGGGTCATAAAAATGATGACAAACGTACTCAAGGTGAAACTCCTAATCTTATCACTTTACTACCTCGGTGACCCATTAGTTCAAATTAACTCATTTTCATGGAGGGGCTTTTGGGGCAGCTGTGAGGTTGCTGTGTTAGCTACAGGAAGTTGCAGACTGGCAAATTTCATTCAAATATAAACCTCTGAATTTGGCTACCTGGCATTGCAGGATCCTGTTGTTTGCAGTATGCAAACTAAAAATTATATACCATCTTGCTTGGTCAAAAGTTATGGGCTCTTCAATATTAATTTCAATATTATTCTTGGAGGATCCATATGATAAGAGATAAATGTATGAACATAATAGTTTGTACAAGGAAAAAAGGAATGTGAGTTTTCCCTTCATATGTGCAACAACAACTAGTGACATGCTGAAGGCTCATATTTTAGGCTCTTCTTTGTCAGCCTATAAAATCTGAGAATGAGATGGGGGAATACGCGCCAGCTCTGAAATCTGTCTCCTTCCCAGTCCCTACCCAGGGATTTCAGAACTCAATTATATGTTCTGGGAGGCTAACTGGCATGGTGCATTATCATTGCCTTTCATATTTACCCCTAAATATCTTCCACACCACTGTAGAGGGCAGCACGCATTAGAGCTATAAAATAATTAATTTGATAGAAATGTGTTATGTCATGATTATAGTAGTGGGTCACAGGAGTCTGTCAAAATTTGTCAAATTCATCAAATTGTATGTCTAAAATTTGGGAATTTAATTATATGTAAATTGTACGTCAATAAAGCTGACCCCCCTAAAATAGTAGATTCATGTATATGTGTATATATCAGGCAGGAGGGTGTCAGTCTCACTAAGTCTTCTTTGTAAGTTTTCATATAATTACATGCTCTCTCTGGATGTCCCTTAGTCTTCTGTATACATAAAAAAAATTTAATTGTGTATGATATGTCCCTACTTTTATTTTTGAAATATTAAAATGCTTGGGAGGCAGCATGGTGCTTTACTTAAGAAATGGGTTCTGAAATTCCAAAGGTCCTTATTTTATCTCACCCATCACCATCACTATAAGTTCCACCTACTAAATAATGAGGGTTATTTCTCTGTTCTTTAGTCCCTCATCATTAAGATGAGAATAATATTACCTATCTTTGGGGATTATAGTGATAATTAAGTGAGATAATACACATAACATATCTGGGCATGCGGTTAATACTTTGTTTATGAAATGACAAGTGTGGGTTTATGAATTACTTTTGTGTAATTTAAATCTCCATGAGAGAATTTAAAAATTATGGGAAAATAAAATCTTTATGCTGTGCAAAAAGAGATATCTATATCTAGTTGTAATATTTAGCTATTCTGTTTTTTCTGGTTAGACTAAATGGTCTGGGGGTGGGGAGATCTCACCCACAACAAAACTGAGTACTGCATAGAACACGTTTTGATAAGTTGTTGACTGTTGTTGGTAGGAAGTAAGGGAAATCTCTGAAGCAGGGAGGTCGGCGGCCGGGGGTGGGGGAGAACTTTGGGGGAGAAGTGTTGTCATGGGAGTCTAGGGAAAGGTTTCATCAGAAATTAAGCCATTGAGTGATGAGAACGTGATCACACCAAAAAGGCAAGTTCCCCTGAGAACAGGTGTCCAAATCAGCTTTATACATGAACTGTTCCTTGAAGAGTTGCCAAGGTTGGGAAGCTGAGCTTGGGACTCCAGGATGAACTGGGGAAACTGGAAGGGAGCTGGCTCCCTAGAAATAAAAACATAATTATAAATATAAACATAAATATAAACATAAATCTGGGGGAAAACATTCTCAAATTTAAGACCCCAGATTTTTACAGATTAAGGTTAACCAGATATAAGCTTCAACCAAAGACCACGAAATGCATAAAGAAGCAAACCACTATGAGTGAGAGTCAGCATAAACAATAAACAAATTTAAATTCCTAGAACTTTTAGATATTAGAATTACCAAATACAAAATAAACAGTAACTTAATAAATACAGTCAACTAGAGACTATCAAAAATTACCAAGCAGGTTTTTAAAAAATCAGATGGAATTTATAGAAATGAAAAACTATGTATTCATTGATAATTTTTAAAATACAGTATATGAACAAAACAACAAACTAACTACAGTTGAAAAAAGAATTTGTGAACTAGATGTATATCTGAAGAACTCTGTAATAATGTATAGCAAAATACAGAACAGAGAATCATGGATATAGAGAAATTTGGGGTATAGAGGATAAAGGTAAAAGGTTTAACATAATCTAAACAGAGTACCAGAAGGAGAGAATGGGAATGATACAGACAAGGCAATATTTAAAGAGAGGACAGTAGAAACTTTTCCAGGGGTAAAATGAAGTAAATTTTTTTAAAGATTTTATTTATTTGACAGAGAGAGATCACAAGTAGGCAGAGAGGCAGGCAGAGAGAGAGGAGGAAGCAGGCTCCCTGCCGAGCAGAGAGCCTGACACGGGCCTCGATCCCAGGACCCTGAGATCATGACCTGAGCCGAAGGCAGAGGCTTTAACCCACCAAGCCACCCAGGCACCCTAAAATGAAGTAAATTTGAAGAAACTTGAAGACAGAGTATATTAAAAAGTAGAGTTTTTTTTTAAATGGGCAGAAGACTTGAATAGACTTTTTTTTCCCAAAGAAGACATCCAGATGGCCAATAGACACATGAAAAGATTCTCGACATCACTCATCATCAGAGAAATGTAAATCAAAACCACACTGAGATACCACCTCACACCTGTCAGAATGGCTACAATCAAAAGCACGAAACAACAAGTGCTGGCGAGGATGTGGAGAGAAAGGAACGCTCTCACACTGTTGGTGGGAACACAAGCTGGTGCAACCACGCTGGAAGACAGTATGGAGTTTCCTCAAAAATTTAAAAAGAGAACTACCATATGATCCAGTAATTCCATGACTGGGTATTTACCCAGAGAATACAAAACACTAGTTCAAAGATATAATATGCTCCAGTACTCTGTTTATGACAATCATTTACAACAACCGACTTACAAAAGCAGCCCAAGTGTCCTTTGATAGGTGATGGATAAAGAAGATGCCACACACACACACACACACACACACACACACACACAGAGTGGACTATTAGTCAACCATAAAAGAGAATAAAAATCCTGCCATTTGCAGCAACATGGAGCTAGAGGTTATAAAGCTAAGTGAGTAACAGACTCTTAAATACAGAGAACAAACTGGTGGTTGCCATGGGGGATGGGTAAAATGGGTAAAGAGGATTAAGAGTTACAAACCTCCAGTTACAAAATAAATGTCACAGGGATGGAAAGTACAGTGCAGGAGACACGGTTGGTAATATCGTAGTAACATCGTCTGACAACAGTTGGCGACTATACTTACCACGGTGGAGCACTGAGGAAAGTATAGAATTGAGAAATCTATATTGAACATCTGAACCCAATAATAACATCATGTGTCAACTACACTTCCATAATAATTTTTTCATAAAAGCAGTTGGAAAGAAAAAAATGTCCAAAGTATAAGTGCAAGGTCAACAGCAATCATGAAGCTGAAGACCAGGAGAAGTGCTGAGAGAGGAATGACTATCAAGTTTCAGTTGCGAACCTAGCAATATTATCTTTCAAGTACAAGAGAAAAAGACATTATATTTTCAAACATGAAAACTGAGACATTTTACCAGCAACATCACCTAGAGGAAAGGAATTTTCTGAAGAGTTAATTTAAGAAGATAAAAAAGGAATCTAAAAAAAAATCTCAAAGAAGAGCAAGCAAAGACAATGGGGAACATATAAGTAAATCTAATACAGATTTACTTCATAAAGTGGTAACAGTTGTGATGTCTAATTTGGGAGAATGTAATATAAAGAAACAAACTAAAATACAAGGGAACAGGGTTCTCATGTAGGTTAGAAGCTTACTGAGAGTTAATGTTCTAAGGATTTCATCAGTGCAAGTTTTCAGATATTGTTTGTAGCCTTTGTTAAATATGCAAGGTTAAATGTTATTGGTGACCAGAAACAATGAAACCAGAGTTGCAATTTCCACCCCAGGTAGAAAGTAACACTGTGTAGGAGACATGAACCGGAGAAGCTTCTTTTCATCAAATAGTAAATGAAATCAACCCAACTTGCAATCATACAACCTCTGTACAGTCTTCAGGTAGTAGAGCTGGGCTGGGGGCAGGTGCAGCACCGGCTGTCCCACCATGGTAAGGAGGCCTGAATGCCAAGATTTCAGGGACTGCTGGTGGTAGAAGAGAACGAGAAGAAAGCTTTCACAGCAGAGATGCCAGAAAGGGAACGATGTCCCTGTAGACTGACTGAGCTTTGTCCCTGCCTGGGGGAAGAGTGGAGGCCGAGCCGTTGCAGCTGACACAGGCACTGCTGACAGGTGCTGAGGGGAGGCTGGGGTGCTGATGCTTTTGTCCGCGGGGTGGTGCGTAGGTCAGCATCTCACTGAAGCCTTCCTCCTGGCCCAGCTTTGGCCAGAGCAGTTTCCGGGGAGCAGGCAGGGAAAGCAGGGGCAAGAAGAGCAACAGAGCATCTCCCCCGTACCTACACACAGAAGGACGCCCAGGCAGAGGCCGGAGGGTGTAGGCACCCAGCCAGACAGCGCTGAGTAAGAGGGGCCTGGGCAACATGGTGAAATGTGCCCTAACCCAAGTGTTTTATGTTTAATCGCTGCCTCCTTTTCTTCCCATGTAAGATGTAGGGCACCCCAATCTACACCCATCTCTGAGCCTGCCGGCCCAGGCTTCCTTTCTCCCACTTAAAAGTGTTAATTTCTTAAACATCAAGACACATAAATGAGAACGGGTTTAGAGGAATACACCATAGATTTGAAGGGGCAGAAAGACGCATCTGAGGGACACTAGCTAATACTTCCTGCTGGCTCTGTGGCAGGAACTATTCAAAGGGCTTGACATATATGATATCATTTACTCTCATATGCCCAAGATCACACAGCTGATCAGAGGCAGAGCTGGGATTCAAACACATGCACTCTGGTTCCAGCATCTTCCTTCAAAGAACCTGTGCTCCTTTTGAGTGGTCGGGGGATTTTTTTTTTTTAAGCCCAATGTGGGGCTTGAACTCACAACCCTGATCAAGACCTGAGCTGAGATCAAGAGTTGGGTGCTTAACTGACTGAGCCACTCAGGCGCCCCATGGTTGGAGGATATTTTGCCCAGAGAAGATTGAATGCCAGTTTGGTGCTATGAACTGAATGTTTCTGTCCCCTCAGAATTAATATGTTAGGGGCATCTGGGTGGCTCAGTTGGGTAAGTGACTGCCTCTGGTTCAGGTCATGATCCCAGGGTCCTGGGATTGAGCACCACTTGGGGCTCGCTGCTCAGCGGGGAGCCTGCTTCTCCCTCTCCCTCTGCCTGCTGCTCTGCCTGTTTGTGTTCTCTCTCTCTCTCTCTCTCTCTCTCTCTCTCTCTCTCTGTCAAATACATAAATAAAATCTTTTTTTAAAAAATATCTTTCTTGGGCCATATGTACACCAATGTTCATCGCAGCAATGGCCACAATCGCCAAACTGTGGAAAGAGTCAAGGTGCCCATCAACAGATGAATGGATAAAGAAGATGTGGTACATATATACAATGGAATACTATGCCTCCATCAGAAAGGATGAATATCCAACTTTTGTAGCAACATGGACTGGACTGGAAGAGATTATGCTGAGTGAAATAAGCCAAGTAGAGAAAGTCAAGTATCACATGGTTTCACTTACTTGTGGTGCATGAGGGTAATCTGGAGGACAGTGGGAGAAGGAAAGTAAATGGGAAGTAGGATAATCCAGGGAGAGAAATGAAACAACAGAGACTTTGGACACAGAAACAAACTGAGAGACTTGGAGGGAGGGGGGTGGAGGGATAGGAGAGCCTGGTGGTGGGTACTGGGGGCACCTAATGCGTGGAGCACTGGGTGTGGGGAATGGGGAATGAATCTTGGAATACTGGGGAAAAAAATTTAAGTAACAACAACAACAAAAAATAACCTTCTTGGGGCACCTGGGTGGCTCAGTCATCAGGCATCTATCTGCCTTTGGCTCAAGTTATGATCCCAGTGTCCTGGGATCAAGCCCCACACTGGGCTCCCTGCTTGGCGGGAAGCCTGCTTCTCCCTCTCTCACTCCCTCTGCTTGTGTTCCCTCTCTAGGTATGCTTCTCTCTGTCAAATAAAGAAATAAAATCTTTTTAAAAAATACCCTCCTTAAAAAAAATAATAAATAAATAAATTTTAAAATGCCCTTCTTAAAAAAAAATTAAAATATATATATATATATCATGTGTTAAAGCCCTAAGCCCCAGTGTGATGGTATTTGGAAATGGGGCCTTTGGGAGGGAATTAGGTTGTAAGGATGGACTCTGGTGGATGGTATTAGTGCCCTCCTAGGAGAAGACACATGAGAAACAGAGATGATCTCTCTTCCTGCCACAAGAAGACACCGTGAGAAGCCAGCCATGTGCAAAGTAGGAAGGGGGCCCCCACCCAGACCCCAACCACACAGGCACCTGTACTGGGAGAAATGTTTCTTGTTGAAGCCACCTGGTCAACAGTATCTGGTATAGCAGCCCAAACTGATGAAGACGTTTGGGGAAATAATGGGTTCTCTTCAAATATTTGAAGGGCCATATATGGAAGAAGGGTTAAGCTCCGTTGTTTATGGGCCAAAAAAGATGAGAAAGAAGAAAGTAATTCTTTTCTGCCTGCTTTGTGAGAGTTAGAAGTGCACAGAGAAGAAATGGGCTTTTGGGGAGCATGCTGAGTTCCACAGCCCTGGAAGATACTTGCCCCCCGCCGTGTTAATAACGTGGAAGGGATTTTGGCATTGAGTGGGTGGTTGCAGGAGGCTCTCTATAGAATCTCTTCAAACTTTTGAGAGTCTCTAGCTCTGTGAGGGTCAGATCCAAAGAACTAGATGTTGAGGACTCAACTTTTGCAACAGACTTTTTTCGCTACATCACTTTGTTCCTGGGCAGCATGGAGCCAGAATTTGCAATTGTGTATTTTAGGACTCAGCATACCTGGATACCCTTCCTCCAGAGGTCAGCTTTGGAGCATCATCCCACCACCACTGCCCCCTGCCCCAGGATGTGTTCCCCACCCATACCCCATACCAGCTTAGGTGCCTCCTCACTCTGTCTTTCCCCGACCCCAACACTTCCCACACTCCACTAACCACTGACGCTTCATGGTCAGTAACTCTCTTAGTTTCCTTGGGTGCAGTAACAAGTGCCACAAAAGGGGGGCGAGGCACTTAAAGTGATGGAAAGGTATTGTCTCACTATCTGGAGACTAGAAGTCCAAAATCAAGGTGTGGACAGGGCTGGCTCCCTCCCAAGGCTCCAAAGGAGCACACCTCCCCGACTCTTCCAGCCACGGATGGATGCTGCTTCGTAACCTGAGGTCGTATCACTCAAACCTCTGCCGCTGTCTCCACGTAGCCTTCTCCCCTCTCTGTCTGTGTCTCTGTGTGTCTCTCTCCTCTTCTTAGAAGGCCACCAGTCATGTTGGATTTAGGGTTCCCGCCCAATTCAGTATGACCTCATCTTAATGTAACTAGTTATATCTTCAGAGGTCCTGTTTGTATATAAATCACTTGATCTATATTTGATATTACCACAAACAATAAAAAACAAAAGACAAATTATTCCATTTCATCTAGCCTGTGCATTTTGGCATGCTTACCAGTATCTAACTGGTTTCTCTCATCTCTTATAAAACTTGATTCTCTGATCCTTGAATTTTTTTTTTTAAAGATTGATTTATTTATTTGAGAGAGAGAGAGAGCATGCAAATGCAGGGGTCACAGACAAAGTTGGGAGAATCTCGAGCAGACTCCTCCTCCCCTCTGCTGAGTGCCTGAGATCAGGACCTTAGTGGAAATCAAGAGATGGTCACTCAAGGACTGAGCCACCCACGTGCCCCCTGCTACTTGAATTCTGAATTTAACCCCCAAATAATCTTTCTTACTATCAGAAAATAAAGCTCATAAAATGTATCCCTAATCTTTTTTTTTAATTCAAACTTGCAACTAAAGAAAACACTCCCGCTCTCCTTGCCTTCCAGAGCAGCGTCGGCGTTGGCGTCGGCTGCCCCCAGCCTCCGTTCCCTCAGATGCCTGGTGAGTACTTGAGTTCAAAGAGTACTGATTCATCCCCTTTTGTGTTCAACTCAGGCCCTGGGGCTTCTATTCTTTTATAACTGCCTTATAGCACTTTGGAAATTATACTTTCTCAAACTAGGTAACTTTACAATATAAAATCAGTGAAGACAGACCTAATTCAGTCATTCCTGAATTTAAAGTTCATTCTGTCTTGAAGGCAGCCTTTCTGTCCCTTGCCCGGCAGACACTTATTGAGCAGAAACAAAGCCATTAGGCCCTCGATACAATTTTAAAATGTCTAAAATTCAGGCACCACGATCTGATGGATTGTGCACTTGCTTTAAAACAGAAGGAGAGAGACCGATGGGCAGATGGAGGAGCTTCCATTGACGGGGGGGCCCTTATAGGTCAGGCACTTAGAGAAGCGTCTGGTCTTCATCTCAATACATATGTCTTGTTAAGTCCTCCTGCAAGGATGGAAAAGGGGATTCTCATGCTTAGTAATCGGGTTGGGGGCTCCCAGCCACGTGCGTGCACACACGTGAACACATACACACAAGCTCCTTTCAGATCCCAAATTCAGAAGAGGCATAGGCTTTCTCAGTCATTTTAGTAAGCTTCACAGCTGGATAAGAAGAGGAATGAGAAAACTAGGAGATCTCACGTATCTGAATGTCTCATATTGTGTTTTCCAATCATGTTTACCATCACTGCAATCTGGTTGCAAGTGCTCTCTTCTATGGAAGGACATTTTTATAGCTTTTCTGACTATCTCAAAGTATCCTCCCCCTTTTTTAAGGAGAAAAATGTGTGCTGAAGAGAGCACAGGCTTTGTTTTCCTTGATGGTTATTTTTATTGGGAACTCGGAAGCAAAGACGTGAGACCCTGGGAGCCTTGTTTACCTCTTCTTCATTCTCTCTTCAGCCCTAATGAGTCCCATGGGTGTAAATTCAAGGCATGAAACAGGATTTTATCTATTGGTATTAATTTTTTACTTGCACATGTTTTTTTCTTCTATGGAAGTATGCCTATGATGAAATCCCTAACTGCACCTATCCAGTTCATGAGCAGATTAGAAATTTAAGGTGAGAGTAGAGACAGTAGAATCTGCTGTAAGGAGTTTTGATTTCCTCTGAATGAGGATTTTCCTCTGAATGAATGAATAAATTTACATATAATTACTGAACACAGTATTATACTTCTGGATTCACAGCAAACGTGTAAGACACAAACTCTGCCCCATGGAGCTGGCAGGTGGATTAGAAAGAGGGTTGTAACTCAGGTGAGGGAGTAGTGAATGTAATACAAAGTACCATACCACGTGGCAAGGGCCAAAGCGCTGTGCAGGTGGAGTAATGTGTGACTGTGTCCTAAAAACAAAGGTGAAGGGCCTTCTCCCCCTGCACAGGAGTGAGGGGAGTGGGCGGGGACAGAGTCTGCAAGGGACCTGCTCTGGTTGGGGGAAGGGCAGAAAGATGAGCACTTGTTCAGGCTTTTTGTGACCTTGGGGTGTAGATCTTGCTAATTAGACCACATCCACCAGCTGCTGCAATAATCAAACCATTCACTTTATGGAACTGGAGTCTATTATCCCTGAACATGTTCTAAATGGGACCGTGTCCCTGCTGCAGCCGAGCTGTGGGGTCTGGAAGGCCGGGGCAAACGCCTCTCTTCCTTTATGGGACAATTTCACTGGCCTTATCATTTATATGAGACTTCTTAGCTTCCTCTTCGTCCCTGTTTCCACCAAGGGAACCTTTTTGTGCGAGGTATTCTCTTCCCACAGGCTCCCAGGGCCCCGGTGAACCGAGTCAGGGACTCAGCATGGACACAAGAGGGCAGCAAATAACACGAGACTCTTCAAAGCCAGAGAACACTTTTTTTTTTTTTTGTAGTCCTCTAACTTGGCGGAGCAGAGAAGCTCCCCAACCCAAAGCAAGTGAGCTATATCTTGCTGCCTGCTAGCCATGAGACGTACGTTAGAAGGTCAGTATAGAGAGAAGTAGAAGTACAAGCTGCCTCCGATCTGGGGTGGGGTTATAGTACCTCTGGGGTTAGAGACAGGGAAGCTCCGATACCACGCCCAGATGCTGCGTCTCGTTAGCAGTCCTGTGTATATGGGGACAGAGCTCAGAGGCTGGGGAAAAGACACTTCATTCAATAGAATGTGAATAGCAAGGGATTTCTTTTCTCTTTAGGCCCGAACTTTTCCTAGGGCGGTAACTGGAACACAGAAAGTGCATCATGTATGTTGAGTAAGTCAATGAGAAGAGTTACTGAACCATCTCAAATGAACTCATCTCCAAAGGCAGAGTGAAGGTGAAACATATTAGTTATTTGGGCTGGGCTGGTTAAAAGAGGCAATGCAACAATATTTAATGCTTTTCGAGACCTAGCTCTATTTCAGTGTTTGCCTCGGTCTCCGGCCTGCGTTAGAAAGACCGCTTCCCACGTGGAGAGTCTCAGCTGCCGGAGATACACCCAGACATTCCATACGGACATTTTTCCTGTTTGTTTTCCCTTTGGCAACAGGTTCACCAGTAATGTCAGGTTACTATGGGGTCAGAAGATCGTTCCTCTCAGACTCGGACTTCCACAGCACCAAACAGTTCGCAAACGACATCTGCAACCCCGGCCCAGCGGCCAAGCCCTTCGCCTGCGAGGCCCCCGTGGGGCAGAGCCACCTGGGCCTCCTGGATTCCTACTTCCCGGAGCCCTGTGGAGACCACCGGCCCCCAGGCCTGACCCCGGGAACCAGCTCTCTGTTCTGCTCCTCACCCCTGCCGCAGCTCCTGCCGCCACCCTTCCCCGGGGACCCCAGCTCACACTTCGTGCTTGTGAGTATGCAGGTGGTTCACGGTTAGGGAGCAAGGTGAGGCCTGGGCTTGCGTGCATCTGGCCAGTCCGTGCACCTACCAACCAGGTGGAAGCCAGCTCTGGCTCCCCCTGCGCACCTGAGGTGGCTGGGCCAGGACGGGCTCCAAGGGGCCTCCCTTACAGATCCACGCTGACCGGGACAGTAAGAGGGTCTATCCAAGGGGTTGGGAGGGGACGACTGTATGGCAGGATCTCTATCCATTTTGTTAGTACTCTGTTGATCTCACCAGATGTCCCCCCATCTTCCTCCCGCACACAAGGAAAGAGCACTGAGGTCCCGTCTCCCACAGACCAGGCTGTCACCTGTCAGGAAAGCACATCAGGCCTTCCCCCCCTCCCAGTCCCCAGGCTATGCCTCCCCACAATCTTTCTACCCTATAGAATCTTGTTCTCCCTCAATCCTAACGAAGAGGTGAGTTCATAGAGATCTGAAGAACACTAACACCCACCTTATAGAAAATTGCAAAGCAAAGGAATGAATCTCTAAAGATGGAACTTTAGACTAAAGGGGAGTGTGGGGTTGGGAATTAACATTATCGAGTACCTACTCCAGCCAGGAACTTCTATGTGCCTCTGTTCATTGAATACTTGCACCAACTCCAGATAGACTTATTAAAGCCCCATTTTACAGATGAACAAATGAACAAAGTGAGGTACTCAGAGTTGGGAAGGTAGTAACCGGCCCAGTCATGGACTGAACCCAAATCTTTCCAGCTCCAAGCCTACAGAAGCTCCTACCTCTTGGCTCACAGAGGGCCAAAGCCCATCACGTATTTTACAGATGTACTCCCTTGTGGAGTAGCCGGGGCTGGCATGCCCAGTGTGGAAAGGGCATTTTAGGACCCTGTGTATTGTGAAGCTCAAAAGGAATGCAAAAGATAGTATGTTGGAAATGGTAAAATGCTGTATAAATGTTCATTCTGTTGTCCTCTCGTTTTACTCATTTAACATTGTTTTTTGGGGAAAAGGATTATAATATATCTAGGGAATCTAATGCTAGAGTCGAAAAGGAGCTAAAACTCATACTGCTGGTGTCAAACCCCAGAGGGAACAGCTGCCGAGTCCACTCTGGAAGGCATGTCTGCCACTGCCAGTGTTGGTGAGGAAATCTGTCCTCATCAGAATGTCCCCGATGACTAACCTCAGTCACCTCTCTATTCTCCTCAGAGGGACTCGTGGGAGCAAACGGTGCCCGACGGTCTCAGCCAGGCCGACTCCATGCCCACCGATGCCCTGCAGACCCTGTCGCCCAGCGCCAGTTGCCTCTCCCAGCTGGAGTCGGGGAGCGTCACCCCGCACAGGAGCTCCAGCTGGGGGGGCCCCCTGGCCGGGGCTCAGTCCTACTCACTGCACGCGCTGGAGGATCTATACCACATGCCGGGGTACCCCACGCCACCCCCCTATCCCTTCACCCCTCTCATGACGATGTCCAACGACCCACACAAGGTGGTGCCCCTCTCCCCAGATGAGGCGGCAGACACCTCCAGCCTTCAGGACCCTTCATCATGGACCAAAGAAGACGGGAGCATGGCGTGGGGGTCGTACGAATGCCGCAGAGCTTACTGAGGGGCGCGCTGCAGGACTCCGGCCGTGCTCTTCTTTGAGCTGGGTTTGGTATTTCCCAGATGGTTTTCAGGGTGTTCCCAGCTCATTCAGAGCTCGATATTCAGAATAGGGCCACCATGCCACCCTTCGTAAATAGACCACGGCATTTATTCGTAATCCTCCCTCCCACAACCCCACTGAAACACAGCATCCTGTTAATTCAGGAGGGATAATAGTGACACGCTGGGTACTCTTGTGTCGTTGGGACAGTAGTAACACATCACATTTCTGAATTTCTGTTATCTTTGAAATATCATTATTAGCACTCATATTTTTCTCAAATTACATTAAAAGATTTGTGCAGATCATGAAATGTACTGATTTTCCTGTTCAATTTTTCTTAGTTATGAACTAAGTGTGTTCTATAAGAGAGAAAGCATAGGATATAATATAGATTAGGGCACATAAAACAAAACTCATTTTAGGCCATGTGAGTTTTTAAAGCAGAAAGTATTGGGGTGGCTCAGTCAGGTGAGTATCCAACTCTTGATTTTGGCTCACGTCATGATCTCGGGGTGGTGGAATTGATCCCCTGCTGAGCACGGAGTCTGCTTGGGATTCTTCTCTCTCTCCCTCTTCCTCTGCCCCTCCCCCATTTCCAAATAAATAATCTTTTTTAAAAAAAAAATTTTTTTAAGAAAAGTATTATATACAATTCTCTCCTTAGTGACTTGTAAAGGCCCCATATATATATATAGCACCACATATAATACTTGATTGTCTTTAAAATAGGATGAGGACAGAAGACCATGCTTTCATAAATACATAGCTTTGACTCTGCCCTAAAGTCTATGATGTCCAAAAATGAATCTCATTCCCCCAAAAAACATATAGGCCCAAAACTTTCTTTGATCCATGGTAGCCTTAATGAAGCCAGACATTGTTTCTCTGTTGGAAAAACCTAGAGTCATCAGAGTGGATTAGGAAAATGGGTGTTCTATAATCAAATAACAAGAAATAAGGAAAATACTGAGGCTGTTGGCAAGAAAGAGCAGACCACAAACACCAAGACGTACAGGGGCTTTGGAGAAGGACATATGGCCAGCACATCCCATCTGAAGGAAGGCCTTGCTAGTGGCTCATTCGTCTGAACCGTACAGCTCTTACCATGTACAAATGAAGCAACTGACATCTTAAGCCTCCCTCTGTCCCAGGTAAGCTTGATCGGGGTAGGTCCCTTTGCCAGTTGAGTTCCCAAAGTAACTCCCACCGAGCAGTGGGCCTGGCTGCAGACCAAGCCCATCATGAAAGCCTCTGACACAGTTGGACTTTGCAAAGCGTGAGTTGAGGCCCACGGGTCCCAGCACCACTCCTACTACTTTCCTGCCACCTTCCTTTCTATATTCTCTTATCACATTTTCCTGACCCCTCTGGTCCTTCTTGACCCAACAGTTTTTCCTTCCATGTCCTCGGGGCCCATTGCTCTCATTTTCTACTGGTTGTCTAGAGCCACTCAATGCAGTTTCCGTCGCATCCTGTTAGAGTGTCCCATGCTCTCTACCTCAGCTAGGTAGGAGTCCAGAAAAATCAAATAAGGACGTTAACTCACACCTAGAAGTGACTAATTGATACTCCTCCTTCTCTGTGCCTTCATGGATATTTTCTGGTTAAGCAATTACACTCCCAGTTTATGGAGTGCCCCCAGAAAGGCTTGGATACGGAGCCTCCCGGGAGAGAGCATCCCCAAAGGAGCAGATCGGCAAGGAGCACTGATGGTCCCCAGATGCTGGGCTGCCCTCTCCCAGGTCTCCTGCCCTATTCACGCCCCCCCCACCCCCCAGCCGTTGTCACAGCCTGATCTTTACTTCGCTCCATATTAGCTCTTCAATGGAAAGGGGCAACTTCCACTGTGGGTAAGAAAGCTGCTCTTTCTTAAATCCAGTGAGACTTGAGACCTCAGTCTCAGTCCCGGGATCTTTGGCAGAGCCATCTGTCAGCCATTTCAGCAACCTGTCTAAAGGGGTTGGAGGTGTGGGAAGTGATGTTAGTAATTCCAAGTGGTAAATGATTTTTAGGCATTCTAGTTAGCTTGACAGTGTTTCTATATTATTTCATATATTTCAATTTGGTTCCAGTTTATTTTTCTGGGGATTGACAATACATTGTCAAAAACTGAAACCAAGCTACAAATTATGACATGGAAATGAATCCAATTTCTCAATCCCATTTCTCACTCAAGTATCCTGTCCCTCTGCACATTGGAGGCTAACTGCATCTAGTCATAATATGCACATTGCCAGCATCAGAAAAAAAAAAAATACACATCCTCCTCTCCCTTTCCTTCCTTAAACCTGCTATCCTTGGGCTCATAACTTCCCTGGGGAAAGCAGGGAAAATTGGAGAACTCAGGTTCAAAACACTATCTCTTTTAGGTACTTTAAGGTTGAAGGTAAGCAGAGATGGTGATGGTAGGGTCAAGTCAGCCAAGAAAGCTGGCTAGATAATAATGTCAAGAAGAACCAGAAAGTGAATTTGCCCCCTGCAAAAACTGCAGGATACACACTCCTCCCCAAAATCACTGGAAACAGACATTAACAGCATGTAGCTGAGGATGTTTGTGTTCCTCTTGTGATGTTATGCAAACCCAAAAGAATGAAAGAAAACCACATCTTTACCTCGTTTGTTTTAGAAATGCTCTTAAATGAGCAGTATGATTTGCTACAGCTCGGTTAATAATAGAATATAATGGTATTATTGTGATAGGGCAGGAAATACTCTAGTACTCTGAAGTACTAGAATTCTCTACAAGAAATTCCACAAAGGGAAAAGAATTCCTAATCCTTAAAGTAAAATATACATGTACATACACACACACACACACACACACACACACACACACACACACACACACATTACCATTCGAGCACCTAGGTGGCTCAGTGGCTTAAGCATCTGCCTTTGGCTCAGGTCAGGATCCCAGGGTCCTAGGATTGAGCCCAGCGTCTGGCTCCCTGCTCAGTGGAGAGTCTGCTTCTCCCCCTCCCTCTCCTTATGTTTGTGCTCTCTCAATGTCAATCTCAATCTCTCTCTTTCTCACAAAACTAAATAAAATCTTTTTAAAAATCAGTATTACTAGTATCTTTGTGCACCTTTCTTTAATGTGTAAATCTAAATAATACATTCACAAGAAAGAAAACATCAGTAACACTTGAAAACTGAAAGGACTGTTGATGGGTCTAAGGTTTATTCACCATGACATTGCAGTGATCCTACCAGCCACACACCAAAATCATACGTCCTTTAGGTTCTTCCTTTGGGTTCTGTCTCAAGTATCCTTTCTATTCAAAACACTACACTGTTCCTTTACAGACCATATTCAATAAGTACTGACTGACTCTAGAGAGCCTAAATGCGAAATTATCCACTGTAGCTAAAAAGTGAGTCTCTGGCCAGACTCATCAAGCCGGGACTCACAAATGCTCAGCCATGTGTCTCCAGCATCTAGCTTAGTGTTCAGCATGTCACAGGTGCTCAGTAAAATCTTTGTTAAATCGGGGGCACCTGGGTGGCTCAGTTGGTTAAGTGTCTGCCTCAGCTCAGGTCATGATCTCTGGGTCCTGGAATCAAGCCCCACATCAGGCTCCCTGCCTGAGGGGAATCTGTTTCGCCCTCTCCCTCTGCCTGCTGCTTCCCCTGCTTGTGCTCTCTCTCTCTCTCTGTCAAATAAATAAATAAAATCTTGAAAAAAAATCTTTGTTAAATTGAACTTAAAATTATACCACGAAAAAGTTTCACTCTTTAGACCCTGACTCTATGGGTGACGTCTCTCTGATACAGATGTGTAGGAAAACCTTACCATGTTTAGTATTTCATCTTCACCATAGTCTCTCCAAATGTTGATAGTAGTAGTGGTAATATATTTAAGATAATTGGCTTGGTATTTTTAAATGTCTCTAAGAAGGAATACTACTGAACTTTGATGTAGCACAGAAAAATGTTTATATATTCATTTAGTATCTACATGTACCATAATAGGTTGCTAAGAAATCTTATAAATAACTAAAAAAATAATGTAAAAAGAAGAAAATAACAAACTAGAAAAAAAAGAAATCTTATAAATAAAAGATATTCAAAGTTGGGTGTTCTCTCTGGTAGAATTAGAACAAATATGATAAATAGATATGGAATTAGAATTCCTAAAGATCAGGCTAAGTAAATGATAAGAAAATCTTCTAATATTATCTGTAAATGATGACACATGGTTATCTTTGATCTTTGATACAGAAAAGTCTTCTACTGCTAACCTCCAATAAATAAGATATGTGGGTTTGCGATACGCACTGTCGTCATTAACATATTACAGGTCAAAAGAGGAGGACAGTAAAAAAAATCTTTACAAGTTCCAAAGGGAAGAAAAGGGGGACAAAACAAATAATATTTAAGAATGAGCTCTTTTGCATTAAGAAAACTAATAAATACCCCTACTGACTTTCTTCCTAACAAAATATCTTGAGTGGAATAATCCAAAAGTTTAATGCTTAGTAAATTAATTTAGTCATAAATGAAAGATCAGTTTTTTTCTTTCTTAATCTTGGTAATATATTCATAGACATTTATCACAGTTATCTTTATATGTTTTTGTATGTCCCAAATATTGTATAAGAAAAATGTTTTAAGTAAAAGGTGAACTTTTCAAACAGTATCTGACAGTATTTTCCTTACCTAAGTGATAAATTATCAAATGCGTATTCCCTACAGAATACTCTTGAGGAAAAGCTGAAACTTTGGATGTTTTATGGAAAGACCTGAGTTACCACAAATCATTAAACAACCTCCATCTGTGAGTCTTTCTGGTCATTTTCATATGGACCAAAAATTCACTCTGGGCCCAGGAAGGACTTGTTTCTACCATGTTTCTGGAACTTGATATCCCCCCCCCCCCGCAAGGTTTGGTAACAATGTCCCAAAGTCAAAATGACAAAGTAACTTTGCATTAATAAAGAGAATTTTAGAGCTGTAGTCAAATTTGGAGGGAATAAACTCCCCATTTTTCCTTATACCAAAAGTCTTTTCATTTTCATGAAATCTCCTAGTTTGGGGGGAAAAATATTATGCTCTGCAGTGTCGTTTGCATATGAAAGCCTGCCCCCAAAATTCAGTTCAATATTTCATTTAAAACTTTCAAAATAAATGTATTCTAGTCCCATTATTCTGGGTGCTCGTGACTCTAAGAAGGTCAGTGACAATCTAGAAGTCTTCTGAGCTCAGTGGCTCAGAGACCTGAAAAACTATAATACGTGGAAAATTAGAAAAACTATAGATAATGAGCCTCAACAAGAAATGGCTTGTGGCAGGGCTGGGCACGACTTCTTCAGGTTCAGCACAGGGCCTGGCCAGAGCAGGTGATCAGTATATGCTGTTAAAAGAATGCATCAGCGAATGAACCAGACAAGCCCATAGTGGAGACACAGTGGAATGGGAGGGGGGCACAGGTGTCGCATATTATTTACAGAGCAGTTGATGGCAGAATCCAGGATTTATTTATCTTTGTGTTCCTGGTGCTCGATATCATGCCCGGTACACAGTAGTTGCACAATGAATACCTCATTAGATTTTGGCTCAATCAGTGATCATTAGATTTAAATGGCAGAACAGGCTCCTTACAAAGACAGAGCTTCCATTTCCTCCATGCATGTCCTCCATGGGCCAGGAGCTCAGCCAAGCAGTGGAGGGAGCCAGAGACTGGCTGACCACTAGCAGGAATGTTGGGAAAAACTCTAAATCTCTCTCACACCTCAAAGGTCCCTTTCAACACCCAACTATCAGGACCCTGTGTTATGTTTTTAAGCAAGTGAGCCTGTTTAAGATTATTGAAAGCTCACAACATTTTGTTTTCAGTCTTTTATTAAAACCTCAGATTGATTATCAGGACTTCAGGGCAGACATCCTGGAGGTGACAATGCCCTCAGCAAGAAGGAAGAGTCCCTAGTCTGAGAAGCACAAACTGTACTTAGCTTAATGAGCAGCTCACCCTCTCCTCCAGCCTGCTCCCCTTCGGGGCTTCCAGTGCCCCCAATCTTTATAGAATCCTTTCACGTCAGTATGCTGCCCTGCCTCGGTCTCTTCGCACACCCTGACAGGAATACAAAGAGCACATCAAAACACTTCCACATGCTCAGCGGTGACAAGTGTGTGTGTGCCTGTCTCACAGACAGAACTTTTCCAGTGCTGGTCACAGCTCATTCGTGGATCAGCACATGATCTTCGTGACTCCCAACCAGCACATATTTTTCACAAATCGAATGAAATGGAAAAGATAGGACAGAATATTTCAGAATGCCTCATCTACGTAGGTGGGCATTGTTGCCAGAGAAATTTGTTAAATAAACATGTAAATGTTGTTATGTAGTATGCGAACGTGTAAAATGGATTTATTATTGTGAGTCGAAGTAAAAAAAAGTTTGAAAGCCTCTGTTATAAAGGATTATGAAGACAATAGTGACGGTTAAGAGCAAGAGCTTTAGCATCAGATTTACCAAAGTTGGAGACCCAATTTATGTGCTCAAAATCTTAGGCACACTGCTTAGCCCTCAGAGCCTTATCTGTGAAATGTGGGGGCTATGCAGTACAGCCCCTCATGTTCAATAAAACCTTTAAAAAAAAAAACTCCTGGGAGGACCATCCAACTCTATGGGGCCCCGGGGGTAGACCTGGGTGCCCCAGACCTCATGACCCACATGGGTCTGGGAGGAAAGACTGACAGGACTCTTTAGAAAGGACTGGCCTTTCTACCTACAAGTGTGGTGATTGGTTCTTAAATAGCTGTGCTGGGGTTTTGCCATTATAGGAACCAATCATAGGAACCCAAACTCCTTCATATTAGGGTAAAAAGTGAAAGATAGATCTCTCAAAATGGGGCTGAGGCCTGAGGAAACCCAGTTTTCTAAAGTTGCTGGTCAGTGATGGTGTTGGAACATCCCTCCCAACACAGATGCCCCCAGAAAGGCTGCCGTGGTTCAGAGGCTTCTCAAGGAAGGGACGGAGTTCTTCGCTGTCTCTACAGACCCTGTGACCTCCAACGATCTCATCCCTCATGGCCCCCACCCTCGGCCTGCCTTCAGCAAATACCGTGTAGCCAAGTATCAGCCTCAGCTTCAGTGACGTTGCTGAAGGAACTCAGTGGCCTCTTAGCACCACTGTCCATGTCCACGCAAAAGGAGAGGTTAGCGAGGACAAGAAGCCTGCAAACATGAGAAAGCACCCCAGGATAGCCTCAGGGGGCCGGGTAGAAAAACAGCAATGCAGGTAAGAAATGGAGGAAGGTAGTGACAGGAAGTGAGAAAGAAAGAAAAAAGGAAGGAAGGGGGGAAGGAAGGAAGGAAGGAACGAATGAACTTGGAAAAAAAGTAAATAGTAAGTCCAAAGAAAGATCTTAAAAAGCAAACAAAAAATAAGTGGAAAACAGAAAGGAGGAAGACAGAAGAGAAAAGTAACGAACAAAGCTTTGAGGACAAGAGACCCTCCTTATGCGCCCAGTTTTGTTCACTATTCCATCAAAAGGAGCAGTGCCCAGACGGGGCAGGGAGAGCAGAAGCAGGGGCTCTCTGAACTCCCAGTGTCCTTCCCCTCCTCACAAGTCTGGTCCCCAGGCCTGACACCCACCAGGGAGACTCGGGACCCTGGCTCAGGGCCTCTGTGGAAAGAGACTGCGGAGGCTGACAGATTCCAGAAGGGCTAGAGCCACACACACCCCATCCTGCTCTCCAGGGCCAGCTGCCATCTGAAGTGCTCCCTGCCCAGATGCCCTCCCAAGCAGTCCCTCCCCATCCCAGATTCTGGGGCCTTCTCACCTCAGAGACCTCCATGCCCTCATCTGGGTATGTCCAGTCCTACAGTGGACACACTCAAGGGGATTCAGATTATTTTTTCTCACGGCCTAAGGGACTCAGCTCCACTCTTGGTGTTGCAGAGAACTCAGGCAACAGAGGCCCACTACTGTCGCCTGTCCTAGAATCCTGGGAGTGTCTTGGCTTATTTGCAAAGGGAACCCTCTCCTGCTTCTCTGTCTTCTGGGGCTGTCCTCTTCCCTCAGGGGCTAGAAGGGGATCTGGCCTGGCACTCACTCCTCTCTGGACAACTCCTGTTTCCCTGAGTTTCCAAATCATGCGGAAGAGGCACAATTAAGTGCTTGGAGAACATATCCCAGCACAGATCCATGATTGGGAGGGGCTCGGGCCTGCACCAGCCTGGCAGTCGGGCATCAGGAATCTCCTACCTCTCACACAAAGTGTGAAAGCCTGAGCACAAAGCCATGTTCTCTCAGCTCAAAGAAGCAGAAGCCAAGCTCATCATTGTTTCTCAACACATATTCCTGCAGCAAAAAGGGCAGGGATGGCTCAAGACAGAGTGAGAGGAGAGGAGGGGGATCCTCCCAGTGCAAGAGACGCCAGCCTCAGAAAATCTCGAGGGTGAGGCCCCAGACATCCCAGCTCCTGGTGAAGGAGCAAAGGGTCTTCCTGCGCAGGCATTCTGTCTTAATCCTGCAGGGTCTGGGGCCCAGTCAGAGAGCTGGCCAAAGGCAAGGAAGCCGCTGGTGGCCTGGCGGGGCCAGGAGAAGATGAGGCATGGGGCAGAGGTCTCTGCCAGGCCCGTTGCCTGCAACCTGGGGCCAGAGTGACTCCCTGCTATGTTGTACCAACTGGCTGCCATGGTCACTCCCCAAAACCTGAGATTTTCCCTTAAAATGGAGACTAGGGACCCAGGAATCAGTCTGGTGGGCAGCCCTGGCCCGAGGGGTCAGGAAGGGCCCTCTAAGTCACTTGGGGCTCCCAGAGTTGCCTTTGAGGCAGAAATACAGAGCATCTTTGAGGACTCCTGCTCTGTCTGTGGAAAGGTGGGCAAAATGTTTAAAATACAATAAAAGCAAGGCCCAGGACCCAAAAGGGTCTCACTCCCTGTTTCTTTGGCCTGTCTGTGGGGTGCCTGTGTGCAGGATTTCTGCAGAAGATAGTCCATTTTGTTAAGCCTTTGAATATTCAAATTGAAAGTATCGCGCAATCATTGATTGTCAAATCATGGGTTTCTAGAGGTTTTAAATACTTGGCATGAGGGGGAAAAAACTCAAACCTATACCCGAAGGTATAAAACATTAATTCTGTTTGTCTCCTGCTCCAGGAACTTGGGTGCAGCTGGATGCTTTGTGAAACTTTAAAAATGTTGCATCTCTGCTTCTCTCCCTGGACAGGGGCCCTGGGAGGCGCCGAGTGCCTGGAGCTCCAGCATCCAGCCAACGCCCCGGCTGCTGCTGACCACGATGTCGGGTAACTGGGCTGCTTCTCCTGGGGTCGGGTCACGCGAGCCAGGGGCCTTGCAATCTGGGTGCCTTTCCAGTTTTTCCTGCATAGAACAGAGAGGCACAAAGTCAGGGCATGCAAGTAGGAGCCAGGGATCCCGAGAAGGCGCGGGCCACGCTGTGGCCGCTCCCTACTCGGCGCCTGCTCCCCAGGGCAGAGGCCCAGAGGCTGGCTTGGCCGCTGTGGACCTCCGCATACCCCGATCCCCCAGCCGCCCTTCCCCTTGGCCACCGGTTGTGACCCTGGGACTTGGCCCCGCGGATTCTGCGTGCCCAGAAGCGGCGGCGGGGGGAGCTAGAGGCTCACTGTGAGGCCGGGACGCGAGTCGCGCGCGCCGCCAGCCGCACAGGGGTGGGCGCTGGCAGCCCCCCTGCCGCCCCGGGGCTGCACCCGCTGCCCACGGGGCCGCGAGTCGCGCGGGGAGCGCGGGTGGGCGAAACTGCACCGCCACGAGGGCGCGGAGCCCAGGCCTGACCGGCCAGGCGCGGGGCTCCCCGGTTCTGGGTGGCCAACAGCGCCGCCTCTTTTCCCCCGGGAGACCCCCTAGCTCCTCGGACCCCGCGCGGAGGCTCCCTGCTGTCCGACTGCGCTCTCCGCAGTGACCAGGCGCGGCGCTGGCGGCCCTGCACTGTTGCCAGGCGCCCGGGCTGCCCTTGGGCCCGGCCCCTCCCCGCAAGGTAGTCCCGGCGCTCACTCCGGGGTCGAGGTCAGGGTTGGAGCCGCCGGCGCTCCCGCTGCCACCCCCTATCGCGAGAGTTCCCGGTCCGGCCCGGCCCCGCGTGGCCCAGCAGCCCGCCGGGTCTCACCTACTCACCGCGGCTCCGCCGGGCCGGCCCGGGGCCGCGGTCGCCCCGCTCCTGGCGCGCCAGGACTCCCTCCCCGCGACCCTCTGGCGCCGCTGGGCCTCCCCGCGAACCGGGCAGTCCGGCCGGGCCCGGCCAGCCCCGAGGGCGGCCTCCCCCGCGGGCTGCAGCGTCCCCGGGAGCCCCGCTCGGCGTGGCCGGAGCCTCGGTGCGCCGCCGGGAGACGCCTGCCCCAGAGAGGGAGGGGGTGGGGAGCGACGGGAAGAAGGGAGAGCCGGAGCGGGGGCCCTAGGAGGGAGGAGGAAAAGATGGAGAGCGGGAAAGGCGGAGAAAGGGGGCGAGGGTGACAGGGCAGAAGAAAAATTCGGAAGGGAGGGAGTGCCCCGAGCCTGGTCCCTTTCCTGGTCTAGCAAGTTCCTCAGCGGCCCCAGGACAGGGCTCTCCAACCCGCACCCCCACACTCCCGACCGCTGCTAGTCCTGGGGCTGGCTTCCAGATCAAGGACATGTAGAGGTTAGAGCCTCCCCAGAAGCCAAGCTTGGCCTGGTGGAGAAGGTAAAGACGCAGAGCTGCCTTCACAGGGTGGGAGCATCACGGTGGGGTGGGCTGTCAGCTGCTCCAGATCTGAGAAGGCACCCCTGCTTTAGCAGGGGGCACCTCCCAGGCCCATAATACCCTCTCCTAGGTGGCAGGCTGGGCCCAGAGCCCGAGGTTCCCCTAATTTAGCCAAGGTGGTGAGCTTCCCTAGGCTGCTCTCCACATTCCTGAGCAGAAAAACGTGTGCTATTGGCCTAGGATTAGGGCCTAGCCTAGGGTGGGTGGCCCCACAGATTTCCATAGGTTCTGTTCCCACTAGGGCCCTGAAAACTGACCAGCTTCTCCTCATCCTTTTATGTTGGAGAAATTTGGGGTTCCTTCCCTCCTGTCTTTTAGCATTCTCAATGCATTCTTCAAACTTAGAAACCTGGCCTCCCGTATCATAGCCTATAATGTTGACCCCCTCCATATCCCAGTCTGACATCCAAACCTTCCATTTGACCACTGACTCAGTTGCCTTTCCCCAGAAAAACCAAAGGTATATCAAGGTGTTCGGGTGAAGATCACGGTGAAGGAGCTGCTGCAGCAGAGAAGGGCACACCAGGCGGCCTCGGGGGGAACCGTAAGCATCAACCCTTCCCCAGCTCCCCATTTTGCCTTCAGCCTCATTTAACCTCATTTTCTGTGTCTGGAAAGGTGTAGGAGGCCAGGCTAAGCTCTGTCACTGTTCACAGACCTGGCCTTCCTCAGCTGTCTTTATAACTTTAGTGGCCTGCTTCTTCCCAGCTCAACACCGGAAGCCTCAGAGAACAGCTAGAGATTGTCGTCTGGGGCTCAGGATTTGGGGGGAGCTCATCCCTCACTGATTGTAGTTGAATATAAAGGGTTTGTTGGCTTGGTGCAGGGAGGGGAGCCACCAGCAGGTAGGTAGCTTGTTATGCTGGTTGGAAGACAGTGTATGGGCCCTTCCACGTGCAAAGAAAGTCTCTCCCAGAAACTCATGTCATTTTAGTGAGCCCTTCAAGGAGAGAATCTCTGTGCAAATGCCCCGTGCTTCTTATTGTTATGAAACCCAGGTTTTGAGGTCATTTTATCTGTAAGTCACCAGGCATAGAAAGTTCCCCACAGAAATGGGCCATGTATCTGCAGGAGAGACAGCTCAGGGTGTAGAACCACCTCCTTTCCATGAAGCCTTAAGCCGGTCCCGGTTATCAGGAGGAGATGTGGGCGGTCCTAAGGGTGCCTGCCACCTTATGTACTTTCTAAAGCAGACAGTGCTGCCAAGAGTGCTCAGGGCAGCAGCAGAACCAAAGAAACTGGGTGGGGTTCTCCTCCAACAGAGGGTAATTCAACTCTGAATGCCCTTGATCGTACAACTGCTGGCAGGTTGCTTGTGTGGATGTGGGATATGACAGATGAGCCTATATTGCCAGTGTTAGCACTGGTCCTGTCTCCATTTTATCCCATGATGGTCTGGGAGCCTGGTGCTGTTTGTGTGCAATGCACAACTTTCTAAAATGGGCCTTTGTGGGAAGAGGCAAATGATACAGGGGTGATCTAGAACCAGTGGACTGGGTTCAGATCTCAGCTCCCAAGTTGTGCCTGCAGATCCTGGAGCAATTACTTGGACTCATCACCTGTGTCCACTTCTTTAAGCTGGAGACAATAGAATTTTATGAGGGTTAAATGAGTTATGGCATATAAAGCACTTAGAAGAGGCCTTTCCATTAGCAAGTGCTCCATGAATGATAGCTGTCATTATTATCATTATTTGTGAAAAGCAGCTAAAATAAAATTACAAGCAAGAATTGAAAGCCAGCTACCCAGTAATGTCTGTTCTCTCCCTTCGCTCAGAGTTTCAAGTTCAGGTATAAGCATGCTGGGATTCAGCCTGTACAGCACAAATTTTACATTCATTGGAGAAATTAGTACCTCTAGATACAGAATTTTAGCTAACATGATAAAGCTCCCTTCCATTTGCAGAGGGTTTTTACAGTGGTTAAAAGACAGCACTTTTGCACACTCATTATTTCATTTAGTTCTTATAACAACCAAGTGAGGTAAATAGATCAGGATCTACATGCTTCTATTCCAGCTGAAGTTCAAAGTCTTAGAGTTGCTAAAGGCAGAGATAAAAACAGGGCCAAATTCTTCTTATTCACGTTAAAAAAAAAAAATCCCACCTATTGGCTTTCCAAATTCATCCTTCTGCAACTCTAGTTGTGCTGAGCAGAAGTCTGGTAGTCTCAGCCGTCAAGCCCTTCAGTTCACAGATGGTTATAAAATTAATAAAACCAGGAACAAGGGAACTGGGAAATGCCTCTGATACAAGAAATAAATAAATAAGTCAGGATGTTCACAACAAAGTATAATCTTTCATTAAGGAGCTTTGGTACATGGTAGAATTCTGCTTCGATGCACCTGGAGAAGTCCCACTTGGGCATGAAGATTTTATGGCTGTTGGCCTCTTACAGATTGGTTTGGCCACCGTCCCCCTGTTAGCTAACTGCAGGAATGAAAGCAAAGGCTAAAACATCTCACTTGTGTATTTGACCAGTATCCAATTCCTGGAGTTGTATGATTTATCTAAGTTTTTCTGACTGCTGTGCCCCCACCAACCCTCGCACCCCCTGCCAAGAAATAATAAACAAGTACTTCTGAACCCAGTGCCTTGTGGCAACACGCACAACAAGGCCTGCACTGCGTGGCTTCCTGGAAGATTATATCAGCCCGTGCCCTCACAGGCACAGAGAAGTAACACACAGATGATTTAATCATCAGAGCCAGCTGTAAAACTCCTCACTCGGAACCATCAGAAGGATCTGGGATTCTGGGAAAGCAGTGAGGGCATATGCGGCACCAAGGATGACGGCTGTCTGGGGACAGTGTATGCCTACTTGCTTCTTGGTAGAGACCCTTTAGTTTAGCAGAGGTGATCTCTGATTTGTTCAACGGTCAAAGGATACCTCTAGGAGGCTTCAAGGCAAGGAGAGAGTTAATGCTATCAAATGTACAAAGCAGGAAGGTATTTATCTTAACATGTTACACAGAGTAGTGCCCACCATTTGAGATCTTAAGGCAGTCATGAATGGAAATCACAGAATGAGGCAAATGTCAGGTGACAACCTGTGCCAGGAGAAGGGTGTGCATGCCAGATTTTTAAATTTGATTTAAAAAAACTAATTTTGGCCAGATCAGTTTGTAAACAACCCTACACACACACACACGCATATTTCTTTTACCTTAAGGAGAAAGGAAAACTTGAGTTAGTATTTATGAAAAGATATACGTTATCCTTTTTTAACCATTTTTTTAAAACAACCTGGATGTGTTTTTATAAATTGTAGATTGTGGATTTTTGTGCCGTTTTGAAACCTAAGAGAAACGTACCTTTCTTTGTATTCTTGGAGCCAGGGAGAAAGTGAACCAGACTCCAGAGAGAACATAGAGCTTGAGACTGTAAACATACCTGGGGGAGATAATGCGATAATGCGGGTAGGCAGACAAACAGACCATTCCCGGGGAGGAGTGGGGTTAATGTGACTCTGCCATAAAGCAGATTTTTAAAAAACTCACTCCTTCCAAGTCCTTCAGCTCAAGCTGCAGCCAAATATTTGCATAAAGAGCTGGTGAAGGATTCCAGCTTCCTGGTTCATGACATTACAGCATGGATCGTTTTCAAAATTAACACCACCTCTTGCTCCAGCAGCAGCAGACAGCCCCAGCGGCACGCTAGATCCGAGTAAGTACGCCTGTAATCCAAGAGAGAGGTGTGGTGAGCTTGGCTTCGCAGCACGGAGCAGTGCTGGTCCCTTTAAACTTTAAAGGGACCATCTGAAACCTTCAAAATCCTCAATTACTTAGTACAATTATCGGCTCATGGAAGATACAGGCTGCTTTACTTTAAATAGTTAAAAGGGATAATTTCATAAATTTCACTAAATCTCCGGTATTCAGATAGAATAGCCAAAAAAGCACCTCATGCAAAGAGTTGAAATACTTCCTGAACATTACCTAGAATGTAGATAGGCTTTCAGGTCACTGATGACAGTTTTAAGGAAATATTTTCTGTTGTAATATTTCATAGCTAGTAAGCATGCATGCCTATTTTTAGCTACCCAGGATTAGCAAAGTTAGGAATTGTATCCTTTTAGAACAAATTCCTAAGGCTAAGCCGCCAGAGAGTACAAAAATTTTGAAGAAAATGATGGACTAAGTCACAGGGGGTTGGAATTAAATAACTTTAGCTCTTATTAATTTTAAATTAAATTGTTTAATAGAAAGGCTGTTTACTGGGTATTCTCGAACTATTCCATTTCTCTGTAATCTACAAATCATTTAATTCATTTTTATCTAAATTTAAATTTAAAATTAAAGTGAGAAAGTCTGATATTGGGGGGGAGGAAACCCAAGCAAACATAAAAACTAAATCCAGATAAAATAGAACATTGGTCATATGTAACAACAGCCACTTTTTCTTAGAAGAAAGAATCTGGCTTACCTTAGAACAGAAGGCAACAAAGTTCACGTGAAAACGTCTTCACTATCTCCTGAGAGCACTTTGAATTCATGGTCATGTTCTTGCTTTGGCAGCTGCCCGGAAGCAACGGTGTCCACCTTCCAGACCCAGTCCCACCGTCTTCTGCAGGTGGGTACAACCTGCGTCTCGGTTCCCTCAAAACCTCTTTCAAAAGTCCATCTCGAAAAGTCTGTCAGTGCTTGATTCGGGGGTTATGATAGACACCACCATTTAATTGGAAGCCAACCAATCAGAAGGTGAACCAGGCATAGTGACTCCAGATACAAGCCCAGCAAAGTAGCAAGGGCACGTTTGTCCTTCTCTCTGCAGTCTATCTGCTGCTTCCTATTCTGTCCCGAGAGTTGGTTTCTCACATTTATTCCAGTTCCTCATCGCCAGGTCACTAAACTCGACTAACAGATAGGAATTGTTTTCAGAAACTCGTTATCCTTTTTATTGTACTGTTAGATGGAATCAGGACACCCTCAGGTTCTCGAATAATGCCTTTGCTCCTGTTGATTGAGTGTCTAGCCACCGAGAGGGGCTTCCCTCCCCTTCCTCTCTCTCTCCTCCAGACGCAACTCAAACAATCGCAAATTTGCTCAGCCCTCTTCCACTAACTGTACTACCCACACCAGCCAGCAGGTAGGTATTTATTTCAGGAGCTCATATACAAAGAAATCTGGGCTTCTGGTGGCTCAGCCCTGAATGTGCCATTTTCACTTAACCTCAAGGAACCTTGACACTTCAGATAATCCAGTGTTCTATTGTCCTCTGATGGATAGACTCTAAACCTGTCTTCTTTGAGCATTTAAGGCTGGCAACCAGAAACTGAGCCTATTAATAATAAAATGGAAGAGGAGTCCTGTTTTCAGAATTCTGCTTGATTGGTAGATAACAACTTTATTTTAATTCTGTTAGCATGTGAATATGTTTCCTGAGGACATCCTTTTGCTTGTTGTAATTTGTAGCAAGTACTACTGATTCACTTTACATTCTTGGTTTCTATTTTTATCATTCACATTGCCATTTGTACCACTCCTCAAACTTTAAGTGACTGAGTAAGCATCAAAAGTTTAGCAAAGCAACAAGCCTACGTTAAGAGACTTGTTTCCCATGGCCTGGGAAGTTTTCCTAAAACCTCACACAATGTTGCCTGTCACTCTGAGAGGTGAAGTTTACTTGAACCACAGACGGGATGTTGGTGTTTATAGTCCAGAAAAGTAGAGTCCTAAGCCATTATTTGACTGTGACAATTAAACATAGGTTGGATTGTCATTCTTTTGTTTGTGCCCTGGACATATTTATAGTCACTTTCCACATTATCAACCGGATTAGATCCACTGGGACTTGAATTAGCTAGAGCAATGAAAAACATCTAAAGTGCTTGTCTGTGTACTTTTCTAGAACTTCTTAAATCCCGCTTCTCCCCTAGACATGGTAAAATATTCAGAATACAGAATTCTATTTAAAGTGGTAAGTGCAATTCTTAAACAAACAAACAACCACCACAACAAATCTGTCTTTTTCCCTTTCTCTTCTAGGGCTGTATTTTGAGTCTGAGCCAGTTTCTTCCACGACCAATTATTTTCAACCCCGAGAATTTTACAATTGTGTTTCTTGTGAAGAAAATACAAGCTGCATGGACCAGATCTTTGATTCCTACCTTCAGACGGAGACACACCTGGACCCTTCCCTCAGTTCCACGCAGAGCACGTCACCCTATTTCCCTGACAGCTTCCAAGCTGCCCCTTTCTGCTTTAACCAGAGCCTGGTAATTTATCTCAGTTCTTTACAAAAACCCGATTGTTGCCTACTCTGGGGTGGTAATGCTTTGTAGGAGGGTTTGCATCATCTCGTGAGAAATCACACAAACACTATCAACCAGGACGTCATCCAGGAAACAGCAGAGAGCCATTTAAAACTCAGTGGGGGTTACGTGGCAGGGGGCAAACCTTTGGGTACACATGTGATCGTGATTCCCCAAGGCGGCTACGCCTGGGTCAAGTGGTGTGAGGCAATAATAGGAGGTTTCCTGGCAATAGTCGTTTAATGTTGTCAGACTGTAGTGAAGACATTTGTGAATTGGAAATCATTGATTTAAACAACGGTCCTTGGATTTTTGAATTCTGGAAAATGGCATTAAGGCTGCATCTACACAATACCAAACTATCATTCCGATAAGGGGTTTTGTTTCATTTTGGCACTGAGCTGGTCCCACTAACTGGCGGCTTGGGTCCAGTGCAGGCGCGAGAACTCATCTGGGTCTGAGGCGGCTAGTAAAAAAGAAGCCCTCCTACTTCAGAGAATTTGGATTCTCTATTCTTGATGAAGCTCATGTGTTTGAAAATGTGGTATCATTTAAAATGGAGTAAGATTTCCATCAGAGACACCAGTTGTTTGCAGTGTCTTTTAGATACTCATATAGTTTTTTAAACTGTAAAAAGTAAGTTGTTGGGTTTTTTTAAAATTTATTTATTTGACACAAAGAGAGAGAGAGAGAGAGCACAAGCAGAGGGAGCAGCAGGCAGAGGGAGAGAGAGAAGCAAACTCCCCACCAAGCAAGGAGCCCGACGCAGGGCTCCATCCCAGGACCCCAGGATCATGACCCCAGTCAAAGGCAGCCACCCAACCAAGCCACCAAGACGCCCCAGGTTGTTTTTTTTTTTTTTAATGTACATCCTGGTTTGTCAAAAGTCCATGTAGGTATCAGACTAAATTTTCAGAGTATAGGAAATTAACACCACAGAATATGCACACTGGACCCTAGTCATCGAGTTTTGGCTTCCAGAGAAGGCTTTCTCAGTAATCATTGCAGGCCTGCTTAAGAGAAAGCAGAAAGTGCCTTTCTCCTCCAGGGACAGGACTTCAGCGCCTATAAGAGTCCTTGTGCATCTTGGGGCCTCTCAGACACCGGCTCCTTGAAGAGCCCCGTGGTTCCTGTGTATGGTTCACTTTGTTGTCCATGGTCAAGGGTGTGGAGGAACATCCAGGGTGCCACCTGCCGCTTACATTGTGGCCCCACAGCAGGATTTGACGAGCAGGTGACCTGGAGCACAATGGGATTTTGTGGTTTAGGAACAAAGCATGTTCTAAAGTAGGGTTACAACAAAGGAAGCCAGTGAAGCAAGGCGATTTATTGTTGGAAAGAAAAAGGCAAATATAGAATAAGGTGTCCTGAAATCATGCAGTCAGCAAATAAAATTACTTCTGCAGCCCTGGATTGGGCTGGATGTTTTGTGGTATTGTATTGTCCCCTCCTACTGTTCTTACTCTGAGTTAATAAATCCTCTCTATTCAGCTTTTTCAGTCCTGTCTAAACGATCAAGCTCTTTGTTCCCCGGTTTTCTCTAGACCCCAGGATCATCTTCGGATTCCTCCACTGTGTCTGGTTCCTTAGACTACAGTTACCCGCTGGCTCAGCTCCCTTCGTGTGCTCCGGAGAATTACAGTTCTCCCCCTTCTCTGGACCCCAGAAACTGTGGCTATCCTTCAGAAGACTATTCCTACTCACACCTGCCCTCGTATGCTCAGTACGACTGCTTCTCCTCGGCCGGCCCCTCGGTGTGCTGCTGCGCGTCCTGTGAGGCAGAGCAGGTGGACGCCCTCAGAGCCGCGGAGTGTTTTTCCTGTCCCAGCACAGACTATGTGGACTTGGCCCCCTCAGCAGCTGTGGCCAGCGAGTTCTGTAAGAGGGGAGCAAACTGGGACATCTTCTATAGTTAACAGCAATTACGTTAATCTGGAACACAGCGTGAATATCTCTGTCCTTCGGCCACACCAAATGACGGCTGGAAACGTGCAGCCTGTGAACAGAGTATCACAAGGCCCAGTTCCCGTGTCGCATTCCCAATGTTCTGATGCTCACTTCGACATTAATACAAAGTCTCAGACCTGGTCATTGTGCCACTTCTACTTTATAGGCTTACAGTGAAAATTGTTGTAGGGAATGTTCAATTGTTTTCCTTTTCTACGTAATGAACAAATTCTAATTTTTTTAACTAATAAATTTTGTGTTATTAAACATTGGCTTATCTTTTTTTAAATTTTCTGATGATAGCTTCCAGTCACTTTGAATAATGCCAATTTATTCTGGAAATCAATTACTTTGTAATATTTTAATCTCACTTATTCATGCATTTTAAATTGTTTTAATTTGGTGAGATACCTTGGCTCCCATAGGGATGGAGGGTAGACACAGCTGTGATGGCCAAAAACGAGAGACAGCCTCACCTCCAAATGAGGGGTACCTCTTGGAGCCACATCAGAGAAAGATGTTTATGAATCATTAGCTTCTCGTATCTAACGTTAGTCAATGAAACATTAATATGACCAAAAGGCACATCTTGCCTACAGCAAGATTAACCCATAGATCATATTTTTCACGTCCAAAGTGTTGTTTTGTAAACTTTCTGGGCAAATACTTGATCTCTTTTTCTCTTGAGAGCCGCCATGCTGTTGATGGACCACAAAGTTTGGATTTGTTGTTACTTTAGATTTCCAAATTTCCGCAGTAAGTCCTTAAACATGCATTGTGTCACTCATTTTTTACAGACTGGTGAGTCGATTGACCATGTTGTTTATTAATGAATTTCAGAGTTTACTGCCTCTGATTAATCTATTTGAAGAAGCCCAACCACCTTTTGGGGTGAAGAAGTGTTACTTATTACCTAAGCCAGACTACACTGTTCAATCCTGTTTGCCGAGGGCATTGACGCACAGGACCTCATCCCTGCAGCGAGACCCTGCAGTCTGGGGGCATTTTCCATGTCCCAAGGTTTGGCACAATGGCGGCCATACTGTACCCTTGGTCCTGGCCATGGCCACCATTTCCCCAGCCCTCCCTGGGCACCAGAGTTGCCTTCAGGTTTTCTCGCTCCTCTTTCCTCTCCGTAATCTCCACAACAATACTGATGGTAAAATCAGGAGTCTGAGCCTCAGAGAAGTCGAGTGTCCTGCCTGATGTTACCGAGTCAGGAAGCACCGGGGCGTGGGTCTAAAGAACACTGGAGCTGTGCTTTGTATTCGCTCTCTGGAGGTGAAAAGTTTGAACCGTCACTGGTAGAGGACTCCTCTGGAACCCGTGACATCCTCCCCCTGTTAAACTCCTACTTCCTCCTGCAGACACAGGTGTGTGCCCCACACAACTCGTCAGAGCTCTCCAGAAGGGCTGACTGTCCACAGAGAGGACGGGGCCAAGCACAAGAGCTGAGGCCCCACTCTGGGGACTGAGGGGGAGAAGGGAACCCACCACCACCTCAGTGGACCTTGTTCTAACAGGAAGCAGATAGGCTTTCAAAATGACATGCCTCATTGTCACCTCCCTGGGGACTCCACGAATTCTCCGACAAACAGAAGAAGTTGCAACCTGCCTCATGGGACAGATGTGCCAGGGAAATAAAACAAGCACTGCCTGTCAGAGATGCCAATAAAACGAAATTTTTAATAGTTGCCAACTAAATTGAAACAGGCCTGTCATCAACAAACATCTGTTCGTACAGACAGAAACCACTGCAAGCCATCTGCCACCTCGACTGTCCCCAGGGGACAAAGAGCAGAGAAGGCAAAGATGACCAAGGGTCAACACAAAAATATCCTTTTCCTGTTGCCATTCTTGTTTTTTTTTTTTTTTTCTCTTCATCCTCCACTTCTGTCCTGCACCTTCCGAATCAGATATCTCGCAGATCTCACAGAGAGCATTTGCTCCTTACCTCTTGTTATTTCTTCGTATGTCCTTCAGTGTTTGGGTAAAACTGGTCTGGAAAAAGTCAAAAAAGAATGTGACACACGGGCTAACTGAGCTCATGATGTACCTCATGATGAATAACTCCACCTTAAACTGGTCTTGAAGATCTTTCCAGGTATTTGGACTAGCAGGTGGACCAGCACATGAGGAGGTGAAGGACCACTGCCCACCTGCTCTCCAAGAGCTAGAGTCCACACAGAGCGGCTTGGGAGCCCTATAGCAGCCAGGAGAACACCTGCCCACAGCGCCAGGACAAGCTGGGAGGGCCTCTCATCAGCACACACCCAGGAAGCTGCAGAAAATCCAGATGCCTGTGCCTCCAGGTCAGAAAGCGTGATTCAGTAAGTCTGTGCACCTATATTTTTTAAATGAACCTAAGTTGATTCTGGGAGAGATGGTCTGCCATCTACACGGGGAAAGCACTCATGTATTCAGTGTCGGAATCATTCCACTCCAGGACCCCAAAGAGCTGTAATAGCTTCTGTGGAGTAAGCTCTTCCTGTGGTCCAGGGCTGTGGGCACTGATCTCATTTAATCCTCAAACAGCAACACAAGATAGATACTATTACTGTCCTTGTTTGTTTGTTTGTTTGTTTTAATAAATAAAGAAAGTGCAGCTTGAGGAGCTGGAATAACATGGCCAAGGTCACATGTAAACAGGCTGAGTTCTCCGGCTTAGGTGGTCTGAACGTCCCATGGTGTTAGTATACTTTCCATGCATTTCACCTGCAGGAATTATGTATTTGGAGTTGGATCTTTTGCATTTTGTACCCATCTCCTCATACCATGGAGGCATTTAGTAAGATTATAAATAGGAGCTTCAATGAATGAGTAATTTTGTTATTCAGAACCATTAGGTTGATAGAATATTAAATAAGCACTTACTATGGGCACGACTGATTCTGTGTCTTCAAAAATGCAGTCAATGGGTAAAAGGAAATGTGATTTCAAAAATGTGAAATGGGGAGAGGTTCAGTTATGATGGACATAGACTAATTCTCAAATTTGGGGGAAATTTAAATTAGGGAGTCAACTCTTGGAGCCTGAGAGATAGGATGAGACAAAGGTGAAGGTAGTAAACTTTGAAAACGATTACCTCAAGCAATGCTCCAGAGTGGTGACATCCTGGCTGCTGGCCTGAGCTGAAAGGGACCTCAGGGAGCAAGGACCCAGGGTGGACCTTGGAGGGGGAAGGGGGAGAGGTGGTACTACCTTTTGATGGAAAACATTTTTAAAAATTATTATTCAGGGGTGCCTGGATGGCTCAGTCAGTTAAGCGTCTGCCTTCGGCTCCAGTCGTGATCCCTGGGTCCTGGGATCAAGCCCTGCATTGGGCTCCCTGCTCAGCAGGGAGTCTGCCTCCTCTGCCTCTCCCCCAGCTTGTGCTCATGCTCTCTCTCAGATAAATAAATAAAATCTTTTTTAAAAAATCATTATTCAGTCTAGAATCAAAGCCAGTAAAAATTGTAAATAATATAGATTAAAATAAATGTGGACTAACCACCATTTCCAAATCCTCAAACCCTAAGTAACCCACAGCACGAACCCTAGCAGGGCTGCTCAAAAAAGGAATTAAGTCTTACACTGCCCCCTGCCTCTTAGAGACCCGGCTGTGGAGATGACCTGCCTACACAACATTGGTCTGCGTGGCGTCTCTAGGTCTTCGGAGCTGGACTGCAGTATGGCCAGAGGGGGCCATTCAGAGCCATGTGAATTTGTGCTATGAAAGGTGTGGAAGTGGCCCCATTTCTTACATTCCAATAGGCCTCTGGGCAAGATGTAGGCGCCAGAGGATGGAAAAATTGGAGGGTAGGCCTCTGTGTAATAATAAAACATCAAACACATTGAGGGCAGGAATTGGCATGCACTCAGAAAATGGTTTTTCTTGGTTAATATGGGTAGAGAACATGTTGTTGGTTCTGGGGAAATGTGGAAGTGTGTGTGTGTGTGTGTGTGTGTGTGTGTGTGTAAGTGTAAGAGACAGAGACAGAGAAAGCACCATTCGTTGTCATCTGGATAATCAGGAGGAAAGAGGAGACATCTGCTCTTACCTGCTCAGTACAGAACCTGGAGTGCTCTGAAGCCCACACCCCCCGCCTGTCCTGCGTGGTTCTTGGCTGAATAAGCCAGATTTCCAGAAGAGTGCTGTTGTGGTTGCTCAGGTCCTCACGTGGCCCTGCAAAGGGGGAGCGATGAGTCCAAGGGAGAGATCAATTTGTGGGAGGCTGACAGTCACCCTAAAAGGGGAGCTAGATTTTCATCAGGATTGGACAAAGAAGGAGGTGTTCTCTCAAAGCAGGGCCCATCGGAGGACTAGGAATGAGGGAGCAACCTCACGTGGGCTCCCTGTGAGAGGTTGGGGTGCTTTTCTTTCAGACTGTGAGAACACAGTCCCGCTCTGCATTGTTTGAATATTCCCTCTGCCGCATTATAATTCTGTGGGTAACCCAGCTAATCAGAAACATCTGGCTCCCTGTAGAACTCTGGGTGGAAGGACAGAGAATAAAGTGAAGGAACTTTAGAGGAAAGCCTTTGCCCTTTTCTGCCAAGACCTGAGCAGGGCTGGTGGCACCTCTTTGCAGGGACCTGTGGTCCACAGCAAACCAGAAGTGGTCACAGCCAGCCATGGTGGCCCCGCCAGTGACAGGAATCCTGGGAAGGGCATCAGCTGAAAAGCAGCTGCTCCAAGATATGGCCAGAGGATAGCCATGCTTGACCGTAAACAAGACAAGAACTCGGGTCCCTCTAATAAAGGGTAACTTTAAGACAAATAAAAGAAAGCTTTTACATAGCAAGTAATACACTTAAAAAAAATTACTCCTACCAGTTGAACATTTAAATAGTTTCAACAGGGGTTGAGATTAATTTGATAATATTTTAGGGCTGGAAAGGGACCCAGAAATCACTTAGTTCCATTGTTCTCAACTTTGGCTGCACATTACAATCCCCTGAGATGTTGTAAAAACGCCGATGTCCAAACCCCCCACCAATGAATCACAATCTCTGGGTGATCTGGGCATTAGGGCTTTTTTAACTCTTTATTTTGAAATTACAGGAACTTCCAAAAATAATGCATAGCCTTTATCTACATAGACTCCCCTCAATGGTGACTGATGTCTCAAATAACTACAGTATAATATCAAAATCAGGAGGTGACAATGTTAACTAGACAACAGATCTCATTGTTTTACAGGCATGCATTTATGTGTTGTAGGTGTGTGGAGGTTTCTATGAATAAGCATTAGTATTTTTTAGGCTCTGCCCACCACCAGAAGATCCTAATACACAGCCAGGGCTGAGAACCAGTGGTTTTGTCCAATCAACCCTCATTCCACAGGCGAGGAAATTGGGTCCAGAGAAGCTAAGTGACTTGTCCAAGGGCACTGCCATCTTTCAGTAGGAAAGGCAGTGAACTTTCTCATTCCAAAGATCTTTACCGTACATATGCTTGTTACAAGTCAGCAATGCGTTACTGAGAAAGAGCTGATTGTCTAAGGGCTGAAGCAAGAGAGGACGGCACATGTGCCTCATTTTTGAGGTCACTTAAAGGGACAAAGACAAAACACAACCATTGGTAGCTCTTCCAACCTCATCAGGTCATTGAAAGACAATTGTTTTAAAATTCCGCAGGAGCATGGGTCTTGGACAACACTCAACATCCCCCCATGGTCATTATTATTATTAATGGATTCCGACCTGGAGGCATCACGTGGAAATTCTTTGACTTTCTCTCTGCATGGCTGTTTTCTTCGTGCTGCAAAGGGACTTGGCATGTTTGGGAACACACGGCCAGACTTAAAATCACCTCCGGCCATGCTCTCCCCCTCTTCTCATCTCCACTTGATGCCTTGAGCCAGGTAGGTGGGAGAGCTTGCCTACTTTCTGCGGGGCTTGGTGTCCTCATTTTAGGTGCTTTCTGGCCTGAGTAAGGCACAAATACATGTCTTCCTTCGCCTGCAGCCTGCTCCCATGTGGTGAGCCTCCAACTGCTCTCGGTGTCCAATGCAGCCCATTCCGGGAGCAGAAGCAGATGTGTGTCCCTGGAGGTGCTCCCTGAGGCTTCTTCCAGTCTCTCTGCCGAGGGTTTTATGCACTCCCTCACAGCCCAGTTTTGGGAATAAGAAGATGAAGAGGATGAGGTCAGCCTCCCAATATTCCTCAGGGGCCAAAGGAAGGAGCAAAGCTACAATGGGCTTGCCTGCCCTCTGAAACTTGTCTTCCCTCCCACGGGAATGACTGGAAAAGTGAGCGCTCCACGATGAACTGAAGGAGGCCATCTGCAGAGAACGTAACTGAGGCTTCCCCTCTGGAAGCCATGTAGAGCTGAGCCTCTGTCTTCCCTCCCATTTCACCATAGGGGGGAAAGGTGACGCCCCTTCCTGTAGCCCAAAGGGGAGGAGTAGGAGAGCTTCCCAGACATTGACCCTGGCATCTCCACACAAAGCAATACAGCCCAGACTTCAGAGCCCTCAAGCCAGACAGACCTTTTGATTCCTGGTATTGCCACTTACTTGCTATGTAATGTTGGACAAGGACCTTTACCTCTTTAGGCTACAATTTAGTGGCCAAAACACACAAATCATTGGAGTAGAACTTCATTCAGAAAATCTTCAAAACTGGTTTTTGTACTGGGAACAACTTGTGGAATGCTATTCTCCTCGATTACAAGGAGGTCACACCAGACATCATCCCAGGAAGTCCAGTAACGTGGCATGGCCAGGCTCTCCAAGACCTTTCCAGTCCTCCAGGGCACTGACACAAGGGCCATCCCATCTTGGAGGGAATGGAGATTCTGGGAGCATCATCAAGGGCACGAGTGTCTAAGAAAGGTCATATTCATTCCTTTGGGAAAGACTTCCTTGCCTTTCTGGTTTTTATGTTTTCTCTGCACTTTAGGAGAAAGTCATGCTTCTGCTGACATTAGTGGGTCACCACTATGGATGGGGCTTCCAGTTCTTTCTGTCTGCCAGGCCACCTACCAACCACTCATCATCGAAAAACGGACTGGGTACTGCTATCCCATTTTATAGACAAGAAACCCGAAATCCAGAGTTTGAGTCAAATGCCCAAGTCAATAAGTGAGAAGACCACAATTCAAATATAATCTGTCTAATCCCATAATTTATGTCCTCACACCCTTAGGGAAGGTCCTACCTAGATGCTTCTAGAGCAGAATTCTCCTGGGTGGGGAATTCACACTATTGACCTCTCTCCATCCATGTTCCATATTGTCCATCAGCAGAAGGAGGATATTATTGGCTCTGACAACAAAATGCTGAATCAGAAATGTGCAGAACAGAAGAGTAACCGAGACCGTGCTCAGATTGCTGTGACCTCTACAGAGAAATGGCTCCAGCATAGCTCCGTCTCACATGATCCCATTTTAAATGTCCTAAAGCACAATCGGAAGGCCCCTTAGGAAGCATTCTTGGGAAGAGCCTGGAGTTGCTCTTCCACATTTCAAAGACATTAACTGTGCAGCCATTGTGTATAAAAGGCCGCCCTAGGCCCTCCACATGCGGAAAGGCGATGAAGACACAATCCGTCAACAAAGCCTCACAATTCTGTGTCAAATTCTCCTCCATAAAATAAACCAGAAGAGACGCAATCATGGAAGCACCAAGCAAGAAAATAGTAGAAATACAAGTGCCATGGACTTGAAGGAGAAGTATTTAATAAGAGCTAGCTGTCTTTGTTCTTCTTCATAATGAGTGCACATAGATGGCTAAATGCTTTTGTTGAGCTCTTCCCAAGGGCCTCTTCCAGGGAAGTGACTCAGGAAAGTGTGAAGGCTAAGACTGCAAACAGGGGATACTCAGTGGACGAGGTACTTGAAATGTGCCCAGCGATTTGGTTTCAACTAAACTTCACTATCTGAAGGAGGTGCTTTTAACTGGCCAGCTCTTACAAATGAGTCGTCATTAGCAGGTATATCATGTCTGATTTAATATTTTTTAATAATAAAAAGTTATGTTCTTCTAGAAAAAGGGATGGACTGAATTGTGAGTCAGTTATCTTTGCTCTCTGCTCTTGAGAAAAATCCCGTCACTCAGATCACACAAGCCAAGCCTGGGCACTTGTCCCTCCGCTGTGAGCCCAGGAGTGGCCTGGGGCTGTCGTGAAGAGTGGTGGCTCAGATCAGGTGGGTCTGGGGGATGCTGGTCCTTCTGGTTTCTTGACTACACTCTGAATGGTAAGGGACCTGGGTGCTCATTTGCCTGGGAGCCGTTAGACATACTGTCATAATGGCATGCAGAAGGAAACAAGGCTTGGCTAAGAGACCCAAACACATGAAACGAAGGCAGACCTCATAATCCTTTTGTGATGATTTACATATCTGAGAGTCCATTCCAAGCTGGATTGTCTCACTGCAGGGCCTGATTTCTAGAAAACTTTCTAAACCTTGACGCTATGGTTTTCCTTTTGAGGTAGTAAAATGGAAGGGCTAAGAGTGTGGGATCACCCACCAGAGTCTGAGATGGCTTGAATCTCCAGGCACATAAGCTTCGCCGAACTACTTAGCCTTTCTTAAGCCTCAGTCTTCTCCTATGTAAAGTGGGCATAACAGGAATACTTGCCAGCCTCCTACAGTCCTCTGAGGACCCGGGGGGGGGGGGGGGGTGAAGCAGCTAGCCCAGGGCCGGGCCTGAGGCAACGGCACCATTGGCAGGAGCTCTTTCACCTTGAGGCTACAATGAAATTCTTTTGTGGAGATTTCTTGAGCCCACATGCTCATGAATCTCTTGCACTATGGTCACAGTCCACACTGTTGAAAAGCCAAGACTTAGCCCTTAACATGTGGATAATGACAAATGTTTGTGTGGAATAATATCCTACGGATGGAGCTCAGCAAATTGGTTTTTTATTTTGTTTGTTTGTGTGTGTTTTTTTCAGACAGGCCGAGTCAGAAACTTAAGGCTCGACTCGTTTAATTTTTCCAGCAGCACTAAGAATTCTTGCTGCCGTCCAGGGAATAAAGAAGTGCAGTTGAGGGGAGCTGTAGACTCACTCCCAAGCTTCTGGAAAAGGATGAAATGGAGACGAGCAGCTGCAGACAGAGCACCAGGCTGTAGAAGACAGGACAAGCCACACAGGGCAAGGAGAAGCAACCATCAGCTATAGAAGGTACCCCAGCGGCAGCTAGAGCCACAGCCAAGGGGAACAGCCCAGGAAGGTGGGGGGAGGAAAGCGGCACCCCTGCCTCGGTTTCTGCATCATGGACACAGGCCAGAAAGAACACGGCCTTGCTGAGAACGAGGCTGACACCTGCCACCAGAAAGTCTGTTCATCTTCCTCATGGTGTGCACGTCTGGAACATGGCCCCTAGCCTCGGGGAGCCCACAGTTTTGTTAAGGAGGCGAGACTATCATGTAGAGACCAAAATCTATGCCTAGGAAGGGGGAGAGCTGGGGACAGAGAAGCTAGAAAAAAGGGAAATCAAAGAGGCAGAGGAAGTTGAAGAAAGGGTGAGAGAGAAAGAGAAAGAGGATGAGGGAGGGAAAGAAGAAAAACACTAAGGAGTCTAGTCCAAGAACAGGTCCCAAATACAAACTGAACAGAAGGAATAGACTTGGGGATGCAGGGTGTGCCCCGAGGCCTCCAGGGAAAGGAGGTGTGGCCTGACGCCTCCAGGGGAAGGGGGTGTGGCCTGACGCCTCCAGGGGAAGGGGCCCACTCGCCAGCCATCACGTGAGCAAGGAGGGGGGCTGCCCAGTAACCCCCCCCTCAGGGGACCCTGATGCCACACGTGGGGGATGGCGGTGCCCTCAAAGGGGTGTGACGTGTTCTGGCAGCTGGTGCTGGGAAGGGCAGACTGAATTACCTTTACTTTTTTCTTTCTTTTTGCTTAAATTTTAATGAGCATATGAATCACCTGAGGGGGACTCTTGTTAAAAATTATTGTTGATTAAATAAGTTTGGGGTGGGTACGGAGCTGCTGCATTTCTTTTTTTTATTGAGGTATAATTGATGGATAACATATTCGTTTCAGGTGTCCAAGGCAATGATTCAATATTTGTATACATTGCAAAACGGTCACCACTGTAAGTCTACTTAATACCCGCAGCACACAGAGTTACCAGAAATTTTTTTTCTTGAGGTGAGAACTTTTAAGATCTACTCTCTTAGCAACTTTCAAATATACACGGCAGTGTGGTCAACGGGAGTCGCCATGCCAAGCCTTGCATCCCCTTTTATAACTGGAATCCTGTACCTTCTGATGGACTACCTTTCCTTAAAGGAAGGCTTTGAGAAATTCTTTTTGTCCTCTATTCCTTCTATTCTGCTTGTGAGGCTCAGGGGGATGGCACCCCCACTCCCGTGTTGGGGCCAGAGGGTTGGAACAAAGGGTCAGCCAGCTCCCAAGCCCCAAGCTGGATGTTTCCAAAAGGGCCAAACCACTGTGTCTCCAGCTCTGGGTCTGATTCACGTCACCATCCTTGCCTCTCTCTCCGACCTCCTCTAGCAGAGGGGGCAGGGATTTCACGTGGCTCTCCGGGTTGGCAGCTGGGCAAAGGAAGATTAAGCCAAGGTCTTGGACCTCCATGAGGCCTGACTGCAGAAACCTGTCTGTCCTGGCCCAGTGCTGTCCACTTCGCAGCCCTTCTTGCTCTCTGGCAGACCTCACTGCCATCAGCTCTCACGTGCTTGTGTGGACAAGTACAAGGCCAACGGGAGAAAATAGTATTAAGTTTGCATTTGTGGAAGCCACAGCTTTTCCAGATGCACTGGCTTTTTCCTCCATTTGCTGGAGAAAAATAAAATTCTTGTTTGATCCGCAGGACCACTAGGATGAAGGGGCCAGTCCACTTCTGAAACTCAGAGGAGAACTGGGAATGAACCAGAACCACCCATCCCTTTCCCACCCAACCCTGTGTTGTGTGCACCTGACTAGGGCTTTGGGGTTGTAGGCTGGTCAACCAGGTGTTTGAGAGTAAAGTTGATTTCAGGCTCAAACTGATCAAATTCAAAACCCTAGGCCAATGAAGACTATTCTTTAGAGACTCTCCCTAAAGCCAGACCCACCTTCCCAAAAAATGTCTCCATAAAAACACCATGCAGTCCATTGAGAGTTTTTTTGGCAATAACTGTCCAGAGAAGTTTTACAACCCTCTGAAATCGTCAATCTACCCTCTCTGCTCCGTGGCAGGAGACCAATGGTGCCTCATTTAATTAGTCAACTTCTCATAAAATGTCAGACTTTTGGCCTGAGATTGTTCTCAGAGATACATTATGCAAATACCCAGCTGGTGTAACCGGAGAACAGGAATTTAATATTGGAAAAACAGTGATTAGGAAGCCCAAGGACGGGCTCTGGGTGCCCACTGGCCCAGAAGGTCTTCGCGAGGGGCCCAGAAGTTTTTCAGGAGGGTCCCAGGGGTCCTGCCTGAGGTTTACAATGCAGGAGGGCTTGATCCTAATGTGCCACCTTGTTCTCACTCTGGGTTTCTTAGAAGTGATCTTGGGCAAATCCCTTAAGCAGTCCGAGCTTGTTTGCTCGCCATAATAATAATGGCAATGATGCCAGCCTAACAGGGCTCTTGTAAATGCCAAGGGAAAGGGAGGGTTCAAGAGATGCAGGCCTCCTAGCGTGAGCAAGGGTCAAAGAGCAGGGAAGGAACTTGCCCAAGATCACACGGTGGCAAGCTGCTGTTCACTCCAGGATGTCTGACACACACTGTGTTCTCTCCACTAAGCCCTGGATCCGAGGGGCGAGAACCAGCCACTGACGTCTGCCCTTGATGGTCGCTACGGTTCCCACCTGGGTCACACATGTGACCTAAACGCTGCTCAAGCCCCATGTCAGCCCCACGATGACCACTCAGGGGCAAAGCTGCGTTCCAGTCACACAGGCTGCCTGAGAAATCTGGTGAAACACAGGATTTCCACCTGTTAGAACTCGGCACACATTCCTTCAGGCATCTGTGGGTGTGAAGTTGGGGCTCCTCCAAGTGAACACGACAGATAGCATCCAGCCCCCCGGCACCCTCTCGTACTCATCCCTACCCACTCCTCTCCGAAATTAATTCTACAGTGCAGAACTCTCAGTGTTCCAGAAGCAGCTGAAACCACTGAAAATGGTGATCATTAATTTTATGGAGCACTTGGCAAGCTAGCTCAGGCACTAGAATATTTGATATTCAAAGTGAAACTAAAGGGGAATAACTTTTATCAGTCCCGTTGTATGGTAAGGCAGAGGAGGCCTAGAGAGTTGAGGTGACCTGCGCAAAAACATACACCCATGAAATATGGACAAGATTCAAATCCAGGTCCCAGGATACTCTAAGCCCAGTCAGTGTTAAAGAGCAAGCAGCCCCCGCGAGGCATCAGCCCCGAGCACGCCCACCACCCCCTGCAGCCAGACCAAATTCTCAAAAATGCAAAAGTCAAAGGATGGGCAGCAATGCAAATGTGGACACAGCTCCAAGTGGATCTACCCCCACCGAGGCAGCCCAGGTGGCCACTTGGCCGTGGAATGTGCCCAACCTGATAAGAAGGCAAATGCCTGGAACCTTGTGTGCCCAGGGCACGTGTCAGCTTTCACCACTGGGGCATGGCAAGGCAGAAGTCATCCGTCATCTCCACCTGCCCGGACTGGTTGGCACCGATACCCACAGCCTGCCAGGCACGACAAGCCCAGCAGTGGGTCTCAAGGGGCCTCCTCGAGCCCCAGGCAGCATTCCTCAAGGCTTCCTAATGAGCCCATAGGGCAGCAACCCAAGCCTCGGCCTCTCTGAACCGGCCCCCTCCTTTGAGGTCAGCTCAAGCCTGCCCTCTGTGGAACAGACTCCAGTGCCAACCCACCACTTCCGGCCATAAAGCCCTTGTCAGGTCATTTCATGCCTCTGAGCCTCAGTGCCCTTTTGTGAATAAAACAGGAGTAAACATGGTCACTTCCCAGGGATGGATCGATCGGTCCAGTTCTACGGAGCCTGGTGCTGTAAGTGCTCGGTAAACGAGAGGTGTCTCTTCACTCCTCCCAGCGGCCCTTCTTCCCTGCATTTCCATTCCTCTCACCACCTCACCATTTTGTCACACACTGGCTGGGATCTGTCATCTTTCTCTAGTGCTAGGTAAGTCTTGTCTTTCCCAGATTGCCTTAGAGCCAAAAAAATCCCCAAAAAACAAAAAACGGAACAAAAAAAAAAAAATAAACCCCAAGACCCACCTTTCTCTTATATCTGCGCCTACACTATGACCCACCAAGTTTGCTGGTGGCTTGGGGCTGCTGTGTATCAGTAACACATCGAACAAAGGATTAAACACTCCGGGGTGCTATACTGTGTGATGGGAGTTTCATCCTGGCAAAGTGAAACAGGTGTTCTTCATATTTCCATTTTACAGGTAACCTGTAGGTTAGGGAGGTTTAAATGAAGTGCCCAGAGTCACAAAGACAGGAAGAGGGGAAAATCAGGATGTGAATCCAAAGCTCTTGCTCTTAACCGTTACCTTCATTAAAATTATGTGGGGTCTATTCTGTTGGACCACAGTGACCCACAAAGAAATCCACAGGAATTAAAGGAAAAATAGACCAAAGGACGAACCAAAATAAGTTCTGGGGGGATCACCAGAGTTGCCTGGCATCTTCTCTGATCCAAGCCTGACCCAGCTATCATCCAAACAACAGCCCCCAACCCACTCATGCTAAACCCACACACAGAAAACAAGGTGTCCTGTCCAAAAGCGGGGGGGGAGGGATCCTTTTACTTAGAATTTTCTCCTTGTTTTCCTGTTTAACACCTAAAAAGACCTAACAGCCTAAAGGGACCACAGGATGGAGGAGACCCAAATGATTTCTACGGGGAAAAAATAATCTTGCTTTTTAGTGATCGGCCTTATGGCAGGAACTGCCAAGGAAGTGCTGGCTTTGGAGTGTTGATTCCACCTGTCTGTTATACCTCAAATTAAAACTATTTGCATATTGGCTAGAGGGCTTTGAAATTCAGAAATTCGTGCACTGTAACTTGAAAGCCAACATAAATCAATCAAAGCCAGCCAGGACACATTCCCAGGAGATATAACTGAAATGCCCCAGAATTCATCCACCCCAATGGGTTTGGGATACTTTCCCTACAGGGGCACTGTCACTACTATGTGGGTCTCGGCCAAGTGTGGCCGTCCCTCTCCAGAGTGCTGGACGGGGACCCTGGCCTGGCTTTGTTGGTCACTGTATGCCCAAGCTCTAAGCACGGGGCCAGCCAAAGGGGCTTTGGGACTTCCTCCATGCAGGTAGGCTCTAGGACGGCCACAGATTGTCGGGGAAGGTAGCTGCGGACCCAATGTCTCCATCGGACAAGGACTGATTCCAAGGAGACAAGAGGAAAGCAGCTCTTATTCTAGACCATGACCTTTGACATACGGGAGCACCTTTAACTGAACCAACCAGCATCTCAGAGATCTGTAACATTATCCCTGTTTTATAGATAAAGAAACCGAGTTTTAGAGAAGTAAAGCGATTTGACCAGCATCATGAAGTTAGTAAACAGAGTCAGGATTTGCGCTCAGGGCTGCCAGCCCCAGAGCTCACCTCCTTGCACTTGGCCACTTACCTCACAGGGGCCAGCGCGAGCCTCCTGCAGAAAGGAGAGGGGCCTCATCTGCACATACCACAGCCAACAGGTCAGGGGCTCCCTCCTAGGTCACAAGTCAGATGGAATGATAACTGGGGCAGAAGGTCAAGCGAGGAGGCCCCAGGGATCATTGGTGGACTGGTTCCTCATCCTCGCCACACTGCCTGGCGTCTGACAGCAGAGATAGGCTGGGTGCGCATCAAGGCCACAGTCCAGGACAAAGGAGAGGTTCATAAAGGCCCCCAGAGCCCCTCAGTCCCCATCTGCCTGCTGGCTGCACGGCCCTGGGCTTTCCAGGCCAGCCCCAAGCCCTGCTCTCTCTCTCTCCAGGCTTCCGGCCTGTCCAGGGCTTGGCCTTAGTCTGGCTTGGGGACACACAGATGCATGCAGGGGACCAGCACCGCCCACCGCCACCAGCCCCCCCCCCCCGACTTCATGAACGCACAACACAGCACGCGCTCAGATGGTGAGAGCAACCAGGCTGTCTGTGGCCATGTGCCTCACTTTTACAACAGGAGACGGCAAAGAGAACAGAAATAGCAACTACAGAGGGTCTCCTCTTTGCCAGCCACTGTGCACATTACATACTTTTTGAACCTCTCAAAAATTCAACAGGGAAACAGATGCAGTGATTAGCCTCATCGTACCAAGGACACCGCCAACAGCAGTTAGAGGCCTAGGCTCTGAAAAAAAGTTTGCTTGGGTCCACATTTTGGCTCCTCTTTTCACTGCTGTTTGCTCTTGGGCAAGTTACTTCACCCCTCTGTGCCTCAGTTCCTGCTCCCATCAGCCCTTCCCTGGTCTTCAGCCTACTGGGCCCATGTGGCAACCTTTGGATCTGCCAGCTCCTTTCATCACGTGAGCCAACTCCTTAAAATAAATCCTGTCCCCACCCCACCTCCTTCTGGGAGGTATGAGCCCTTTTGCTTCCTCTCAAGCTGGGGACAGCCAACACTGGGCATGTACACAGTCTGCGAGGCCACTCCTCAGAAGAGCTGGCCCAGCCCTGGCTCTCAGGGTCAGTCATTGCTCTCACGGGGATATTTATACTGGTTTTCACAAAGGCCTTTATCTCCCTGGCTTCCGGCCCAAAAACCAGTACCTGGTGGGGGCATCATGGTTGAGGGGGGGAGCTCTCACACCGAGATCCCGTGAGCTTTCTCTGGAGTCTCATATATGAGTCCATTACCCCATTACCCTTCTCAACAAAACTTCCTGAGTCACAGAGACCCTAGGTCACTCTCCCAAGGCTACACTGCTAATGGATTTCAACCCAGATTTGCCTCTAGGGACACCTCCTACTTTTACTTATTGTGAGCATTAAATTAGGTAATAACTCAATAACACACATAAATGGATTAATAAGCACTATGTCTGGCACATTTTAAGTGTTCTATAAGCACTAGCTTCTCAAATAGACATTCTTGTCAACCAACTTGTACAAAGGATTGAGACTTAAAGCGGTTCCATGGTTTCCTCAAAGTCACTCATATCAGGTGAAGGTCAGAGCCAAGCCTGTGCCATGCTGATAGGAAAACAAAACTCACCAAATGCAAGCATGACCACTCTACCGGCATTCTCTTGCTGGCCTCAAAGCCTGCACATTTGCCACAGAAAATGTGAAAGAAGTTAGGGTTAAAAAGTTTAGGTATTTCAGGGGCGCCTGGGTGGCTCAGTCGTTAAGCATCTGTCTTTGGCTCAGGTCATGACCCTGGAGTCCCAGGATCAAGCCCCGCATTGGGCTCCCTGCTCAGTGGGAAGCCTGCTTCTCTCTCTCCCACTCCCCCTGCTTGTGTTCCCTCTCTAGCTGGGTTTCGCTCTGTCAAATAAATAAAATAAAATCTTGGAAAAAAAAAAGTTAAGGTATTTCAAAGGCAAAAAGTTGACAACCCCCAACCGCAAGAGCATTTCTTGTAAATGTGTAGTTTGCGTAAAAAAGATGATGAATGTGCATGCTATATGGCCTTCCACCTCTCCTGGGCGGGCCTGTCAAGGTTGAGGTCATGGCTTGTGACTTCTGGCTCTGCTCTGAAATTGACTGATGGTTCATCCAGTCTTCATCCTCCAGAAGATGGCGCCTGGGTCCAGTCCAGGCAGTCGCTTAACCAACTGAGCCACCCAGGCGCCCCAATAAATAACTTTTTTTTTTAAGATTTTATTTATTTATTTGACAGAGATAAACACAGCTAGAGAGGGAACACAAGCAGGGGGAGTGAGAGAGGGAGAAGGGGAAGTGAGAGAGTTCACTCTGCTTAAAGATTTTCCAGGAAAGACAGCTCTGGGAGCCCTAGTCATCATTCCCTTCCCATGTAGCTAATAATCATTGTCATCAATTCTTCATATGTATGTGGCCATATACTATGAGATTTTCATATATCATCTCAATCCTCACAGTAGCCCTCTGAGCCAATGAGATTGTTGGCTCCATTTTGCAGATGTGAACACTGAGACTCAGAGTGGCTGTCATCACCCCAGTTGTGATATGCGCCATAGCGCATATCCCTCACTGCCTGCTGCCTATTTGTGCTCTCTTGCCACAGCCCATTTTCTCTTGCACGGCTCCTCCTGGAGAGATGGTACTTTACCCCAACATGGGCGTAACCATTGTTAAAAAGTTATTTACAGGGGCGCCTGGGTGGCTCAGTTGGTTAAGCAACTGCCTTTGGCTCAGGTCATGATCCCGGAGACCTGGGATCGAGCCCCGCATCGGGCTCCCTGCTCGGCGGGAAGTCTACTTCTCCCTCTCTCACTCCCCCTGCTTGTGTTCCCTCTCTCGCTGTGTTTATCTCTGTCAAATAAATAAATAAAATCTCTTAAAAAAAAAGTTATTTATTGGGGCTCCTGGGTGGCTCAGTTGGTTGAGCGACTGCCTTTGGCTCAGGTCATGATCCCGGAGACCGGGGATCGAGTCCCACATCCAGCTCCCTGCTCGGCGGGAAGCCTGCTTCTCCCTCTCTCTCTCCCCGGGCTTGTGTTCCCTCTCTTGCTGTGTTTCTCTCTGTCAAATAAATAAATAAAATCTTTAAAAAAAAAAAAGTTATTTATTGGTGCAACCATTTTGGAGAATCATTTGTCAGTATCTACTAAAGTCTTAAATTTGCATACTTTAGCCCATAGCAGTTCTACTTCCTCTGCTGTAGAAAAATACTCAACAAAAGCATGCAAGGAGCCATGTCCAAGGATCTGGGTTAAGACATTGCAAAGATGGAAATTCGCTAACAGTTTAAATGTTCACCAACTGTGGAATGACAACACAGAAATCGGACAACAAAGCTGTGTACCCACAATAGGAAATCCTGGGCAGTGGCAGACAGCAATGAATGAATCCACCGTGCTTTCCTGGAAAGAGGGTCAAGACATTATGAAGTGAAAATGATTGTTAGGAGCATAGTTCCATGTATTGACAAGTACCGTGCAATGCTGATGGTTTCTATGCACATACTTACATGAATGTGAGATAAGAAAAGCCCTGAAATTATGTGAGCCAAACAGAATAATTACCTGAGCGGGAGAAAGTGACAAAATCTAGGGGACGTCGATCCAATGGGATTCCAGCCTTATGTGAGCCATTTTAATTTGTTTGCAAGAATTCTGTATTCGTGAGCTACTTGTGCAATTATGGCAATCTGCAAATAAAGTTGTTTTAGTTACTTACATTAGTGGAACAGTAGCATATGGTGTTAAAAGATGCAGTGTGGACTCGGACAGATCTTGGCTTCTGTGCGGACTTGACCATTCAATAGCTGTGTGACCTTCAGTAAGTTTACTCAAGCTCTCTGTGTCTCATTAGCCTCATCTATAAAATGGAGCTGATAATAGCACCCAGCTCAGAAGATGTAGGGAGGAAACCAATGAGGGGATGGAGAAAGCACTTTACGCCTAGAGCTCAGTCATTATCGGCAGCTCGTGTTGCTCCTGAAGACCCGTGAGGAATTGTGACTTACTCCACGGAGCTGGCAGAGATCTGCTGGGGAGCAGTAGACATCCCATCACAACTGCAGGATTTCTGTCAGGGAGCCACAACCCCTTTCCTCAATACACACACACACACACACACACACACATGTGCGCGCACATGCACGCATGCATGCACGTGTGCGTGCACACAACCACCAGGAGTGAAGACGCAGAAGGGTAAGTGATAGCCAACGGGGGAGCTTGGTAGAGAATAGGAGTGAGAGCTCTTGTCTGTTGAGATCCGAGGATGTTTATGGAAGCAGGTCCTGGGACCCAGGACTCATCCACCGTCCTCTCCCTGGCATGGCTGAGTCCCACCACTCTTAGGATGGGACATCCCCCCAGGGAGACCAAATCCCTAGAATAAGTCATTTGGAAATAGAAAGGAGGAGAAACGCTTTCTTTAAGTCCATCACTGAGCTGCCCCTGCTCAGAGCTGGCTGAGCAGGGAAGGTAGACAGAGCAGACCAGGTTAATAATGGCGTGTGTGGGGGCGGGGGGGTCCAATTAGGAGGATGGAAGGGACTGTTCCCAGGAAGGAAGAGCTAGAGCCCCAGACTCTGTCCCACCCAGCCCAGCCCAGACACAGACTGGTCCAGGGAAAGGGGCTGCTTCATCGCCTTCTGAATCCCAGTGACTGACTGTGGGAAAAACAGCTCCGTCATCTTGCCCTTAAAGTGAGGGAGGGACTCTCCTTGGCACTTAGCCAGAGTTTACAAACATAGGTCCTTGGTGTTGCTTTACAGAGCCGAAGCCTGTGTGCCCTGAATAAATATTGGTAATAGCACTACCTGCCTTATCTCAATTCTGTGCAGACCCGGCCCCCAAGGAGCTGTGCAGGCTGGAATTCACCTCCCACACCACACACCAAGAAGTCTTTCATGAGCCCATCTCTGCAAAGAAAATGCGTACTCTGACAAAATCAGTTTTCTGTTAAGCTCTAAATAAAAGTCTCCTTCAGCCCTCGGACGTGAATACGAGGAATGTCACCTGTGGGACTTAATAAATCACTCGTTAACTTTCTCCGGGCAGGTGACCTTAGGTGGGGGGGTGGTGAAGGGCCTGGCACGCAGGATCCCTGTCCGCTGTGCCTGAGGCTGCTGACCACCCAGGGCCCAGGGGCCTGCTGGGTCTGAGGAGTCTAAAAGCACCAGACCTAAAGGAAAGGACTGGCCAGAAGTTTTGAGAAGGAAAAGTTATCATTTGTCTGAGCTTGCCAAGTCCACTCAGGACCATCAGACTATTCCCGGCCACCCAGGACCCAGCCTCTTTGCGGTGTCTTCCCTGGGAACAGCCCAGGCCCCTGCTTAGGACTCCCATCTCTCCCCCTACCCAGCCCCCGGCAGGGGCAAGGTTAGAATACCATGATTTCCTGGGAGATGAGGAGGGGCCAATCCCATGCCCTAGGTCTCCTTGTTTTATTTTTTTGTTTGTTTTTTCTGTGTACTGTTAAAAATGTTTTCACTTTACCTTTTTTTTAATCTTACATTATTTTGTTTTTTCAGTGTTCCAAGATTCCTTCTTTTTGCCCCATACCCAGTGCTCCCTGCACGCCATGCCCTTAGCGCCCAGCACCTCGGTCTCCTGGTTGACAGCGGCCATCAGGCTCTCCCGTACAAGGAGGCTTCTGATGGCAGAGCTCACTGCAGATAAGGGGAGTGGGCTCTTGTAACTCTCCCAAGCAGGGGTCCTGCTCTGCAGGGGTGAGCCTGAGGGTTCTCTCCCCACTCCACCACTCCCAACCCCCCAGAGAAGTGAATCTGACCAGAAGCACAAATTCACAGGGCTGAGTTTTCAGTTGGCACAGCACCCTGAGACCCTTCTGGTAGGAGCTCCGATTCACTGCCCTCCCCCACTCCTGTCCTCCCCTCCGCAGGCAGCAGCTCCTCTAGGGATGAAGTTTGGAGTTTATTTTTTTTTTTTTTAAAGATTTTATTTATTTGACAGAGAGAAACACAGCCAGAGAGGGAACACAAGCAGAGGGACTGAGAGAGGGAGAAGCAGGCTTCCCGTCGAGCAGGAAGCCCCATGTGGGACTTGATCTCGGGTCTCCAGGATCGTGACCTGAGCCGAAGGCAGTCGCTTAACCAACTGAGCCACCCAGGCGCCCCGGGTTTGGAGTTTAGTGAGAGAGAGGGGACAAGTGTTTCTAGAAGCCTGAAGATGGTCTTCGGTTCTGAGGAGAATGTTTTGGTGACCCCACGGGCTACAGAGAGGGATCTCTGACAGATCGGATTTTCCTTCTTATATGTCCTGGGTGCCGCCAATCACTCGAGACAGCAGGCCCTGGGCTAAGTGCTTTGCGTTATTATATTATCTCAACTAATCTTCACGGCAATCCTGTGAGAAGCCTCTCTATAGATGGAGAAGCTAGGGCAGAGAGGCACCAAGCCACTTGCCCTTGGTTACATGGCTACTAAGGGATAGAATCAAGACTTGAAATTAAATCCCTCTGACCTCATAGGCCAGCCCCAGAGCAGGACTGCTGCGGTTACCGTAGCATGAAATGAGTTCAACCCCACCAAGTACTTAGAGCCGAGCCTAGAAAATAGTAAGCCCTGCAGGAGTGTTTATTAATTAATTACAAGTCTTGTAGGACAATGGGAGACAATGACCTTGAGCATCTGTGTGGCCAGGATGAAGCCCACAAATGCAGGTGTCATGGGGCCAGACCAAAGAGCCTCCCAGCTCTCTGCCCCTTTCAAAATCCTGCCCGTACCCCCAACCCCGTGTGGGGAGGAGGAGGTGAGAGTCACCACCAGCACCATTCTCCCCCTTGCCATAGGAAGTTCCATCTACACTTTACTGTTCCTGGGGCTCGAAAGGGCAAGAGTGATCACCCCCAAGGGCCCCCAGCAGTGGCCTCTCAGCCCCCTAAGCCTCGGACGTCGATACAGCTGGAGATCCTTTGCATCGGGATTGCACCGTCTACGTCATCAGGAGCTAAGTCTGCATTATTCTAATAACCTGTGCTGGGATTCTCTGGAAATTTCCCAGCCACGGAGGACTTCACTGCCTCACCCTCTCCGTCCAGCTCCAGACTGAGAACAGATACCACTGAGCAATGCAGTTTTCCAGGACATGACAAGCCCGGTGAGCAGAGGGGGGCCACTCGGCATGGTGTGCCGGGCACACAACTCCTCCGATCAGTTTGCAAGTTTACCCTGCAGCTGCCTTGAAGGCCAAACCCTGCCTGCCTGCCCCTCTTGAAGGGGAATGCGTTTCCTCTTGGGGATCCTTGGGGCTCACTGAAGGGGGAGGATAACTACGAAGGGTCCTAGGGGCTCAGAATTATTTACCCTGTGGCAGGGGTGGGGGGGTGGTTCTGGGAGAAGCAGGTATTTGAATTGGGCACTGGGGGTGAGTCTGCAGGAGGGAAAGGGCATGCCAAGGACACAGAGCAGAAAGGTCTACAGTTTAAGAACCGTGAGTGATCAAAGTGAAGTACACTGGGAGGCCAACAAGGGCAGAGAGTGTTTTCTTTTACAGAAATCACTGTAAAGCTAGGAATATTTAATAAAATCACAAGTTCGTGTCTACGAGTTAGAAAATCCACCACTTGCACAAAAGACTAACAAACAAGCAATTGATCAAATTTTCTGAGACAGAGTTCCTTCATCAGGCAGGCACGTGGGCATTGGAGGTCTCAAAGCAAAAGGTGAGGTCAGCACAAATTCAAGCTCATAATTGATATTTGCATAACTGAGCTCCTGGGCCCAGCTGGAGCAGACAAGCCCTGAGAGGACCAACAGCTTGGCCACCTGTGGCTTAGTTTGCCAGGTGAGAAGCAAGGAAAGGCTCCTTCAGAGAAGGTCAGGCTCCCCATGTGAGTGGCAGCTTGAGACATCAGCTTTTCTGATGGCTTCCCTAAGGAGGAGTCAGAATCTCAGGGCAGGTGGCTGAGCAGAGAGCATCTGACCCATCCCTCTATCTCCAGGCCAGGCCATGCTCCATAAAACAAATGGAAAGACAGAGTTTATGCTCCTCAAAGGCATCTTGGGACAGCGATGCTCAGCCCTGGGCTCCTCTGAGGCTCAGAGATCTTAATGATTCCATTCACCCTAAGGTGACCATATCTCACTGCCTTTATAACCAAAAACTTACTCTTCCTTCCTTTTTTTTTTTTAAGATTTTATTTGTTTATTTGACAGAGAGAGACACAGCAAGAGAGGGAACACAAGCAGGGGGAGCGGGAGCAGGAGAGGGAGAAGCAAGCCTTCTGCCCAGCAGGGAGCCTGATGCGGGGCTTGATCCCAGGGCCCTGGGATCGTGATCTGAGCTGAAGGTAGATGCTCAACGACTGAGCCCCCAGGTGCCCCAAGCATTTTCTTTAGAGTCAGCCCGGAGCCTTGGAGAGGAACTGTGAGCATCCATGGACCACTTCTTCCATACAGGCTTCCTACATTTGCCCTCACTTATCACTTGGCATGCCACTGATTTTTCCAATTCTCCTTCCACTTCATCTACAAAGAAAAGCATATCATAGTGACCAAGAGCCAGGCATTGGAGCAAGACCGGAACCTGGCTCTGTTTCTATTCACTAACCACCGTGCTCTTGGGAAAGTCACTTAATTCCTGAACTCAGTTTCATCTCTGTAAAATGCATCATTTTCCTGTAAGATTGCTGTGGAGATCAAAGGAGAATGGAGAAGCTGAATCTGTTCATAAATAATGCAATATAAATATAAAATATTATAGTCTTATTTTTACTTACAAAAGAATACCAGTGCTGAGCAAACAGTAAGCACAGGGAGGCTGAAGTGACTACATTAACATCAAATAAAGTAGGCTTCAAAACAAACGTATGACCAGAGATGAAGAGCGGTATTTTATGATGATTAAAGAATCTACTTACAAAGAAGGCATGACAACCATAAATGTGTATTGGCCTAATAACAGAAATTCAAAATACATGAAACAAATGTAACAGGACTAGAGAAATAAACTGTCATAGATATTTTAACATCCCCTTTTTCAGCAATTGATAGAATAACTAGACAAAAATAACCAGTAAATACATAGAAGACCTAAGCAATACTATCCGCCACCTTAACTGAATTAACATGTATAGAAGGCTACATTCAACAATTACAGAATTTGACTTTTTCCCCCAAGAGAACATGGTATATTCACCAAGAAAGAACAAATGGTGGTCCATCTTAAACAAGTCTTATTACATTTGAAAAGACTGCAATCTTACAATATATATTCTCTCACAATAGGATTAAAATGCAAGCCAGTAATATAATGATATCTGGAAAATGCCAAAATACTTGGAAAGCTAACAAAACATCCACATACCCATCACTTGGCATGCCAAAGAATAAATCACAAGGAAAATTAGAAAATATCCCTGATTTAATTATAATGAAAATGTAACATATAAAAATTTGAAAAACAACTAAGTTAGTATTAAAGGTAAATTTATAGATTTAAATATGTATACTTTAAAAAGTTACTAAGAGAAAACTCAGTGACCTTAGGATATACCGCTAAAATATACATCAAATATAATTCTCAGCCAAGAGCGAGTTTCTTCTCTAGGGGACATTTGGCAATGTCTAGAGACATTTTTGCCATCACAGCTGGGTGACGGAGAGCTCTTGGCATCTAATGGCTAGATGGTAGGTTTGGCCCTAACCATCTTGCAAAGCATTGAACAGCCTCCCACCACGAAGAATTATCTAGTCAAAAATGTCAATAGTGCCAGGGTTGAGAAACCCAATTAAATATGGCATCAAAAACAGTTCCACAAAGAAAGTCATAGGCCCAAGTAATTGTAAATTGTATCACACACATATCAGGAAAAAATGAACACCAATCTTACACACTATAATGGATTCTGGGGGAAAAAAACACTTCCAAAGCCATGTTCTGAGGCTAGCTAGCATCACCTGATATAAAAATAAAGACAGTACATGAAACTTACAGGCCAATAGCCCTCATAAGTATAGACAAAAACTTTTACTAAAAAAGTTACATTTTAGCCTAGTGAGACTTATTTGAAGGAAACAAGTTTAATTTAAATTTCATAGAAACCTCTAGGTAATTCACCATATTGACAGAAAGAAGGAGAAAAACTGGTTATTTCAATGGATCAAAAAAAGTCATATGACAAATTCAGCACCGTTGTTATTTAACTCAAAATATTAGAAATGAAAGGGTATTTCTTTAATCTTTCTTAATTTTTCCTCAATCAAAGGGCAGCCATTAAAAACCTACAACTAATATACATAATGGCAAATATTGAATGATTTCTAAGATACTCAGTTAATTGCAACAAAAACATCAGACAAATCCAATTGGAGAAAGAAAAGGCTTTTCAACAAATGGTCTTAGAAAAACCCGTGACTCCTACCTCAGACCTCATCAAAAAATGGATCTTAGATTTCAATATAAAACATAAAACTACCAAACTTCTAGAAGAAATAGGCTATCTTAACAACTTGGAGGGGGGTGGCTATGCAAAGATTTCTTAGATAAGACACAGAAATAAATACCCATAAAAGAAAATACTGCATCAAGTTTAAGAGCTTATTCTTATCAAAAGATAGTATTAGAAAAATGAATACAGAAGCTACAGCCTGGAGAAAATATTCACAACACAAATATCGGGCAAAGGAATTGTCTTGAAAATACATAAAGATCTCAATAAGAAGGCAAATTACCTTTTTAAAAATGGACAAAATATTTGAACAGACATTTCATGAGGGAAGATAAATGAACAATAAATATGTGTCAGACAGTGCCCAACATCATCAGTCGTTAAAGAAATGCAAATTAAGACCAAAGTGAAATACACCAAATATTAGCAAGGATGGGGAATAAAATGACACAACAACTTTGGAAAAAGATCTGGCAGCAGTATGAAACTAAACATATACATACCATATGATACAGTAGTTTCATTCTTGGGTTCTTACCCAAAATCAATAAAAGCATATGTGTACACACACAGACATACACAAAGTAAACCAGCTTGTACAAGAACATTTTTAGCAACTGTATTCATAAGAGCCAGACACTGGAAACAGCCCAGGTGTCAATCAACAGGAAAATGGATAAACAAATTGTGGTATGTTCTTGCAATGAAATACTACTCAGCAATTCAAAGAAACAAACTCTCCCTCTGTGCACCAATGTGGATGAATATAAAAGCATCCTACTGAGTGATAGGAGAGTTACACAAGGGAGCGTACATGGTGTGACCCCACTCATGTTAATTCTACAATGGGCAACACTAACCTATGCCAAAAAATAATTGGTGGTTGCCTCCCAGGAAGTGGCAGCAGAGATAGGGGTAGGGGCAGGAGGGAATTTGGGAGTGATGGTAACGTTTTGTATATTGACAGAGATTCTGATGAATCCACGTCATGGCATTGAAAGTTCCCAGAAGAAAGTACCGCGTTTTCGGTAAGTCTCTGCATACGTCTAATGCTAATACTTGGGGTCACTAGTAGGACGAGGGTTATGACAACTACATTATTTAAGTGTATAAAAGATACTCTTGTGTCAGATCTAAAACTGGTGACAAGCAACTGCTGTAAACAGCAAGGTAAATTATTTTGTAGCCAGGAGATTCTGTTTTAATATCTGCTAGAAGAAAGCTAATTTACCTTTAAATTTTGCTTATGAAGTATTCCTAGAAAACCTGTGAGCTGTTTTTAAATGGTAATTACAAGATGCAAGAAGATCTTCTCACCTTCTGCTTAGAAGGAACGAACTTTTATGGAAGGCTTATGATAGAAATGTCAGATACTACAATGGGCACTTCAATTATATTATGGCGTATATTATACCCATTCAAACCTAGTTTTGTCTGCTCTGAACTATTCTTTTCACTATGTACTGCTGCCTCAGATGAGATAACAATGGCTTTCAATGTGTGAAAGATTTTCTTATTCCATTTCGAAAGCACATCTAATCAGAACTTGCAGGTGGAACACAGCTTTGAATGCGGAGCCTGGAACTTGTCCTTTTTGTTGTTGCTGAGCCCCAGCGGTGCGCTGGCAGTTTCCCTCAAAAGCCCCTGCAGCATCATGGGAATCTCCCCTCTGCCTCTTTGCTTTCAAGGCGTCAGTGCTCCCTGGGGCCAAGAGGGCCAAATGCTGCAGCTCCAGAAAATCTTTATCTTGACTTGCTTCCCTAGGCAAAAAGGCGGAAATACAGGTCTACAATGGACGATCGGGAATCCTTAATGCGTCTTTATCCCAAAGCCCTTGAGCTCTTCATGGGCTTTTCCGTTTAGTAAGATGGAATATAAACTTCGGTTTCAAAGGGGAAAGTGGATATGTAAATCCAAGATATTTGGAAAAGCAAAGCAGAATACCCTTCAGAATAAAGGGAAATAACCTATCTCATATTACCACAAATGACCACATCTTTCCTTCCTCTGAAAGGCATTTTTAAATCAAGTCTACAGGATAGGGTAGTCTAATAAATCATTTGCAAGAACTGAATTCTATGGTGAAATTGCCAAGGTGTTTAATACATTTAATTCCAGTCCCTTAGATATACTGATTTATGTTAACTATGTCAGGAAACAAGAAAGACAAGAAATTATTTATCAGTGTTACAGTAGCATGGCGGGACATAGTAGTTACTAAGATACTATGATTTTAAGAAACAGAAATTTTGTCTTCACCCCATTCCCAGCACAACTCCAACCCTTGGAATTTCCTAAAGGACGGAGGGATTAAGGTGTTCTTTATTTTGTTAATGAAGCAATTTAGGACTGCTCCCTAGGTAACCTGAGGAGGGGCTTATTGTGGGAGGAGCCGGCTAGAAGCTCCTGAAAGGGAAGAGGGTGGGAAGTTGAATTGACGAGCGGGGCCAATGATTTAGTCAGTCAGTGATGACGTGAGGAGCCTCCATCAAAAGCCAAAAGAGTAGGGGTCCCTCAGGTTCAGTACGTGAAGCGGCTGCCTTCGGTTCAGGTCGAGATCCCAGCATCCGTGGATCTGAGATTGAGCCCCCCATCAGTCTCCCTGCTCGACCGGGAGTCTGCTTCTCCCTCTGCACCCTAATAGATTATTTTTTTTTAAAGGCCTGGGGTTCAGAGAGCTTCTGGATTGGTGAACATTAGCAGGTTTGGGGAGAGGGCCGAGCCCTCCTTTGCTTGTGCATCTCTTCCAACTGGCTGTTAAGTAAAATACGCTCCATTCCAATCTAGAGCCCGTGGCATCAGGACTTAGGATCCGTGTCTGAAGTGCTGGGGGGGCGGCCCCGGGGGACTGAGCCCGTAACCTGTGCGATCCAAGCTCTCTCCGGGTTGGTAGTGTCAGACTTGAGTAACAGAACTGAGCTCACTGAAGTAGTGTTGAATGGGTGAATACGACATCAGAAGGAATGCAGGAAGAGGAGCGTAATGAACAGAAAGCAACCGCCCCCACCAAGGCCTCGAACTTCCCTGGTGGAAAGAGCACAAGCTTAAGCCTTGACCTACTGATTCTCAGAATTCCTCACCCTAAGAAATGGGCGAATGATATTCCCCTTGACTGAGAAAGAAAACAAAATCGGGGCCCACAGGTGGCATGGAGGGCTCCGAATCTTAATGGCAACTTTAAAAATCAAAGACACCTGAGAAACAGCCTCTGTCCAGGCCCTGTTGCTGCCGCTGCAGACGCACCCACTGGGTGTTGGTCAGTGGAAGTCAAAGCTTCATGGAGCCCACAGTACAGAAAGGTAAGCATTCCATCTCCAGTCTGTGGAATCGTGAAAATATTTACTTATGTAAATCTACATCCATTCACTTATCTGTATTGTGTATGTCCTGCACATCCAGAATGGTGTTGCCTCATTTAGTAGCAAACGCCATGGGGTTTGGATATTGGCACATAGATAATTAGCACCGTGAGGCTACTAGAGAGCATCGGTGACTTGGGGGGGGGGGGAGGCAGCACTAACCATGGAGATTCTAGATCTCAAGGCAACCAGCAGGCTGACCCCAATATGGCACCCTCCTCTCTGCACAACCGTCCCGGTTTCACTAGCCCACTGGGTGTCCTGCAGCGCACGTCTGAATCTTTGGTGCCCACCTCTCCCTGTCTGCTGCCTTTGGAGTGGATTCTCGCAATACGGAAACCCCGGAGTTATTTATTGCAATCTGAGGCCCTCCGGGTGGGGACATTCCAACCCTCCAGTTGTCTTCACCCGTGTCTTCCCCCGGCAGCTACCTGTGTGCACAGGGTAGACAGTAAATACTTGCTCGATGAATTCAGGTGAACATGTCAACTTGGACAAGTTACTTAACCGCCTGAAGGGTTTCTTCCCCCTGTAAACAGGAATTAAAATGGGACGTTCCTTATTTGCTTTTTGTGAGGATTAAATGAGATCGATAGCACTACCAGCTTTATTAGTAGAGGGGAAGCACAGGACGCACCTCCGTTTAGATAAACCACTCGACTCATTTCACTACGTTAGAACCTTCCATTTGCTCCACACCCCTGAGTTCCTTGAATAAGGGCTGTGCCTGACTTTTTGAATTTCCCGACGAGTAGCACAGTACCCGAGATAGGAAAATTATTTACTGCACACGTGGTAAATGAAGCAAGGGTCTCCAGTCTCATTTACCAGAAGTTAGGGACAAGCTCTCTGGAGCCCTCCTGAGTCACTGCGGACACATCTTCACAGAAAGAGGGAGAATTCTAAGACAGCAAATAAGGACATTGGTCAGGGCTGAATTATACTCTGTTATTGGGATAAGCAGATTTTTCAGGCCTGCATGTTTCGTTCTTATAGTTGAGTTAGGCTTGAAGTTCGTCATCGCGCAGCTCCCGGGGAGGGCCCTGAGGTGGCCGCAGCGCAGGCTTGCCTGTGGGATCCAACCAGATGTCCTGTCTCTAGTGTCCCCGCTCCATATTTGAGCACATCAATCCATAACTGAGGTTTAAAAGTACCAGGGTGAGACAGAGGGAGAAGCCTCCAAAGATCCTTGTCTTTCCCTTGTTTCTTTCCTGCATTTGCTTAAGGGTCTACACGTGGTCAGAAAAAGTCTCGAGCTGTCAGATAATTGACATTTAAATATGGTTTCAGCTGCCATCTCTCAACCGAGTCTGTCCTTTGGAGAGGCCTGCGGTAGTGTAGTGACTGCTGGGATCTCTGGGCGCTCTCTCTGCAGTGAAGAGCTTGTGCGGTACGCCCGCGACCCTGCCTGGTCTGTAGGACCCCGACTCTGATTAAATCGACGAGCACTGATTGTATGTGTCACACACAAGTTGCAGCTGAGATCTGTTGTTCAGCATTCAGACACCGGAGCAACCCCAGACCCACTGGAGGAGGAAGGGTTGGAGAGCAGTGGTTCTCGGCTTTGGCTGCATGTTGGAATCACCTGGCGAGTTGTTTTGTTTATTTTTTTAAACTCCTGATGTCTGGTCCCCACTTCTGGCAATTCTATTTCAGTTGATCTGAGTCTCGGTCTGATGCAGGGATTTGGGTTTTTTTAAGATTTATTTATTTATTTGACAGAGAGAGATCACAAGCAGACAGAGAGGAGGAAGCAAGGGCTCCCTGCCGAGCAGAGAGCCCGATGCAGGTCTCAATCCCAGGACCCTGAGACCATAACCTGAGCTGAAGGCAGAGACTTTAGCTCACTTAGCCACCCAGGCGCCCTGACGCAGGGGATTTTTAAAGCCCCTCAGATGATTCTAATGTGCCAAGAACCACTTGACTGAATTGGGTGAACAAAGCTGGTACCTTGACCTTATGAAAAATGTGCTTCTTTTTAGGATTTTAGGATTTTCCTAGATGAGTTGACACAGTCGTGTTAACACCGGTATCACCTGAGGACCAAGTTGGATAAAGAAAACTTGTTGTGAGGATTTGATTTTAGTTTGAAGGGAGCTATGTGTCCCGTGGTACCACCACTCCTTCTCTCTAATGGGAAACGTCATTTTGATGTTCCCAGGGGAGGACTGACTGAGAACGGGAGCGGCAGGTTTCCTCAGGCCAGAGCCAGCTTCACTCCAGCGGTCCCCATGGGAGCTTTCAGGGACAACTCCAGCAACCAAGAATCTTTCATTCAAGCTCCATAGTGGGGTGTATGTATCTTTGGGACCACATGAGACAATGTGTTGGGGCATAGAAAGAAACTACTAATTTATGAAAAAAAGAAATGGAATTTAATTGTATTAATATGTGGAGTAGGGAGACCAAATGTCCTAGTTTGGCCCAGAACGAAGATTTCCTGGAACTCTTAATGTTCAGTGCTCAAGCATGGAAGCACCGTCACCCCAGCAAGGACTGATGCTGGCACCCAAACTTGGTTCTGTGACCCAGGGGTCTGAGAACGTCCCCAGAGACCAGAAGGAGCTCTGTATGTGAGAAGGGAACGATGGTACCCTTGCTCAATTCATTCACTTCCCTCCTATTGTAGCACAGTTAGTTGAACCGGATGATTATCAGTGTGATTAACTTTATAGACTCAGCGTCTCTAAATGATATGGTCTTCCTAAGTATGAGACTCTGCATCACAAAGAGAATCACTGATTATCTCATGGCCAAAGACTCCAAAGAACTGGCAAGCTGAAAAATGAATTATGTATATTTTTGAAAAATATAACCATACTAAATTTGCTATTCTTTTTTGGTTGATGAGTTGACTGTCCAAAATATGCTACCTACAGATTTATTTTAAGTAACACAGTTGCATTTAATCGGCCCGTCAAGGCAAAGATGACATTCTAATGATGCTTTTATAAACTCCTGCAATGGGAAAACATTTTGGAGGTGGAAGTTTAGTAGTTTTTAGGAATGTATCTATCATTATGAGATATTTTTGGTAACAGTTACAATATAGATGTGTGTCTCCTATGGAAACTCTCTTACCTTCATACTTTTTTTTTTAAGTAGAAGCAGATTGTTTGAGCTTGTTTAAGAACTTTCAAGATGAAGGTTTTGAGTGGTTTTAATTCTGTGTGTTAAAAATATGAAAAGGCAATAACTTCAATGAGTTTGTCAAGTGTAGTTGAAGTCAGCTAAGATGGAAATTTGCCAGCCAGTTTGAAAAATAAAACCTTCACCAAAAAAAATGGGAGAAGTTATGAAATGATTTTTATAATTGATTTAGCACAGACAACAATATACTGTTTTTATTTGGATCTCAGGATCTTTGTGTGGTGTTTTTTTCAGCTGTGACATCCATTCAAACAAAGCACTTAAGTCAGTTGAACTTAGACCCAGATCTTCAAATTTGAGTATCAAAGATTTTAAAAAATCAATTTGGACATATTCAACAATACTTATCCTTCTAAATATAGTTAATGAGGTTAAAAGAACTCTTATACCATTAATAAATGAAAATAGTTAAAATATTACCTATTTTGTACTCCTCTTTTAAGTTTCTCTTATTGTGACTGTTTTATAATGGATGTTCATAGACCAATTCAGAGATACAATTTACCAATAACTACGTATACATATGTAGGGATGAACATGCATACCAAAAAGAGATCACTGATCTCGAAAACTACTTCATAGTAGAAATCTGTAACAATTCATGATCCTAGCTCGGAGTTGCCATTCAATAACATAGATTCAATGAGTGAATGAATGAAGCCCTTCCTCAGTGTTGTCATGTATTTTAGGATTGCCCCTTTCTAAGGCTGAGTAATAGTCATTATATGTATATGCCCCATTCTCTTTCTCCAAAACATTATGCTAAGTGAAATGAGCCAGTCACAGAAGGAAAATGTTGCATGATTCTACCTATAGGAGTTTTTTGTTCCTAAAATAGTCAGACTCCTAGAAGCAAAGAATAGAGTGGTGGTTGCCAAGGGCTCGGCAGAGGGGGAAGGTGAGTTGCTAATCAGTGGGTATAACATTTCAGTGTGCCTATAGATAACAATACTGTATGGTACACTTAGAAGTATGGTGAATGTTCTTAGCGAATTAATGAAAAATTTTAAAGCCCTTCCACAGAAGCCATAGCTGTACAGGGAAGAATTAGCAAATAGATGAACACCAGGTTCTGGAAGTTTCTACACAAGAATTTGGGGAGGGCAGCATCTGAGATGCATCATGTGTTTGAGTCTAAGAAAGAAGGCTTCACTGTCATCAACCATATCATCCGGCCCACATTCCTTCAACAGAATGCCATTAATTCAATTCAGTGAGGAATCTTTCAGTGCTTCATAGACTTAAAAAGGAAGTTACTACAAAATAAGTTATCTATGATTTCTGATTTCAAGAAAATCATGTTTAAAAAAAGAAATGCATGTTTAGCTTTAGAATAAGTCTCTAACTTCCACTTAGAGGAAGGATCGGAGAATTTGAGCCTCTTGGCAGTGTTATTTGGTAGATGACCAGCTTCTTTGTCTTACCACATACTCATCTTCTCCTTGTTGCCTCTTTTAGGTTAGAAATGGGCAGCTTCACGGACCGCAGTCTGGCAGAGCCCCCATCAAGACTAAGCTGGCCACATCTTCCTCATTGCAGATTGTGTGGCTCACACTTGGATCATGAAAGCTGGTAAGAAACGCAAAATGCATTTTTAAAGCCTCTTGCCCCTCAGGAAAACTGCAGAGGGCGGGGACCTCAAGTACCTTCCCTTCCACATCTTTTTTCTGGATTATGATCTACATAGAGAATAAGAAAAAAGACAACCATATGATAGTCTAAAGTGAGCTAAGTAGCTGGATGTACTATTGTCCCCCCAAATCTGGAAATAAGATACATGGCAGAATAAATTAGACTACTGGGGTGCCTAGGTGGCTCAGGTCATGATCTCAGGATCCTGGGATCAAGCCCCACATTAGGCTCCCTGCTCAGTGGAGAGCCTGCTTCTCCCTCTGCCCCTACCCCTGCCCCCAGCTTGTATGCTCTATCTCTCGCTTGCTCTCTCTCTCTCTCTCTCTCTCTCTCTCTCAAATATTTTTTTTTAAGTGAACTGTTAAAAAAAAAGTTACCCCAGTAGGAATGAACAGTGAAGGCAGTGAGCTCAGAAGTTGTTAATAACTCAGAAAATCATAGGAAAAGGAGGTCTTTCCAAACTATTACTCACCCCAGGGACTCATGTCAGAGGGGACTGGCGGGCTTCTTTAATTACCATTCATTGTGATGACTGGCCCTGAGAGATGTCTTCCTTTGACGTAGCGCTCTGCACTGTGTCCCAGGGCCCTAGATTCTGACAGATGGAAACACCAGTGGCTGAACTTGCCTGTGGACACCCAGCATCATGGGACTTTACCCGTGTAACACAAATAGCACCAAGGGCAATAGGGTCAAAAGTTTTTCTTCATTGCCTCAGGTCCCTGCTCTCCTGGAGACAGCCTTCTGGCTGCCCGTGTTCTGCCCCGGGAACTGGACTGCGGGCCAGTGGGGCCAGTTCCATCTTCCCTGGCTGTAGGTCAAGTTGCAGAGTCAGTGAGAGCCATGTCAGCTCCTGCCTGCAGCCCCCTGCCTGACCCGGACTGCAGGCTAAGGGGGATTAATCTGATGCAAAATAAAACACTCGAGCAAAGAAAAGTCTGAGCTTTATTAAATGTTTTATTAAAATGTTTCCATCTTAGCAGGAAAACCCAGAAAGTAACCTAGAGAGACTATTACAACCAGGACCTTTTACCTCAAGATAAGGAGGGGAAAAAAAGATATTGTATAAATCTTAGCTAATACTTAAAATCCTTTATTTCTATGCTAGCTTGCGCCAACTTAAAACTCCCTTACGGAGATCGCTTCTGTGTCATCTCAAACCCTCAAATAATCTGAAAAATCTTGCATAGTGTTTTCTCTAGGAAACTGAATAGGCCTAAGACCTCCTCTCCTTTGCCTACTCACCGTCATGACCAACAAAGATATAAATTTGGTATCAAGAATTTTAACATTTTAAATCTAAATGTGAAGTCCAAATACAAACAATTCAAGATAGTTGTATTGGGATTTTAAAAGGCAGATGCTGAGAAAAATGTGGGTCCAAATAATCCCAGAGCAGGGAAAAAAATCCAACAAAAAGCAACTTTCTAGAGTTTTTACTTAAGATGGGAAAGAAAATGTGTCCACAAAGGTGTCCTTTCTGAGAAAAGTTTGTGACTTGGACTGGATTTCACCAATGAATGTGTCTGCCTGACACTGGTATTGGGGGACAGGTGTGCCCGTTCTCAAAGCACAACGTCCGCCAGCAACCCTGCACCCCCAACAACAACTGTGCCCAAGCACCCACAGATCTGCAGTTTTCCCAACAAAACAATAAAAATCGAAGTGAAACCTAGTGGTTCTTCTGGCTGAGGCTCTAGAAGCCCCTCAGGAAGGACGGTGCTTAGGAAGGAGACCTTGGTTCCACAAAGCTGTGGCTTCTGGATTTTTTTTCTTTTTTAAGACACACAAGAAGCACGTGAGGCAGCACTCAGTGAGGACCAAGTCACCCCTGGGCTTCGGTGGGTCTTGTCCCCCCACCCCACAAGCACCACAGAGGGTCTGCCCGTGGGAGGCGGCAGTCAGACCTATGAACCCTCCTGATTACAGGAGTCCAGCTTTCCTTGCAAGTATCCTCAAGGGGGGCAGCTAAACTACCCACTAAACCAATATCTTTCTTAAGTTTATTTTCCTCCTTAATAACCCAATAATCTGGAGCTAAATGGGTCCTTAGCCCCTCCTTCTTTCAACCCAACCCAACGCAACCCCCCCCCCATATACACCTCATTCCCCTCCCTCCTCTTTCCCTTAACCCAGACCCTACCCACTCTGACCTTCCCTTTTTTCCCAGGACCACCACCCCTCACTGCCTTGCGGAGCCCCAGGCCTTGAGACTCTGCCTCCTGAAACTGTAAATCAGGCCAGCAAACCAGGGGCAACTGTGGAAACTGACAGCTCAAGGACCCTGGTGCTGGGTCCATGCTCAGAGGTAGGTAGGACACCCCATCCACCTCAAAATGGCAGAGGGCAGGGAGGGGCACCACAGGGCCAAAGAGAGGTCAGCCAGGCTACTGCTTCAGTGAATGAAACAAGGCAGAAATAAAAGCACCTGGGTCATAGATTTGCAACACTGGCATCAATATCATCGCTAAATTCCCTGTAATTCCTTCTCCAAAAGGAACAGAAATGGAAAAAGAAATGAGAAAGGATAGAAAGGAGGGAAGGAACGAGGGGAGGGAGGAAGGAAAGAAGCAAAGGAAGGAGGGGGAAAAGTCTCTTACTCTAGCTTGGGGTGCAAAGTGTGGTCATAACATGGTCATTCCAAACAGACGTGAATACTGTTCCCTGTTTTAAATCCTGTTTTAAATCCTGTTTTAAATCCCAGTATCAGGGAACAGGATTCCCTAGCAGGAGCACACCCTTTAAAAGCCTTCCACGGAGAGCGTGTGGTTGAGCGCATAGGCGTCTCCGTCCTCTTCCTCCAAAAGCAGCTTGTCGATGGCCAGGGAATTCATGGCTCTCCTGGGGTCCTCCACGTCCTGAAGGACGGGCTCAGGGATGGAGATGGGCAGCTGGACGAACTGGGGCCCCGGCAGGGCTGGGGCTGGAGGCTGGTACTGCAGGGTCGAGGTGGGCAGTGTGGACAGGGGCTGAGGCCATGGGAAATAGGTGAGGGGTGCCTGGTGCTCCGGGCCCTCCAGCTGGGGCCCCACTGTGGGTGCAGCCGCGCTTCTCGTCTGTGATGGGGAAGACACAGGACCAAGGGTTAGCGGCCCTGAGGGACTCACTCGTCCTTGCCCATCTCTGGCCTCGTGGGGGTCTCTCCATCCCCCTTTCCTGCAGTCTCCCTCCAGGGGCTCTGTCTCCACCTGTTCAGAGTCTCCCCCAAGGGAGAAGCCACACAGACTTCAGCTGGGTCCCTGACTATCCCTCACTAGCTACAATGTCCTCGCTCACGCTACCTCCCCAAGCATCCGTTTTCTCCTCTGCAGAGAGCGTTACGAATAGGACTGATGCTACAGGGCCAAGCATTTAGAGACGCTTTTACAGATTTTATTGAATATACATTGCATCCCAACTTCAGGTACACTAAAATGTGGGCGGGGGAAAAGTACATCTTAAAAATCAGTGAAAATACGGCATGTTAAGCAAACCTGTCCCATGGTATAGTAGCTGTATCCCAAAAGTGGCCACTGTCATGCCTAGACACGAAGACAGTCCTGGCTCCATACAGCAGCTCTGACATCCTGGGGTCCACCTGGGCCAACACAGCTCCACTCCCCCCGACCCCTGCTCTGGGCCAGACCTGGTTGCTGGGGAAGCACCACTCTATTAGTAGACAAGTCTTCCCTTTGAGCTTCTAGCACCTTCCATGTCCTCATCCTCCTCTGTCTCTGAGCTGAGCCCCCAAGATTACCGCAGGGCCATCTTCTTGGGTGCCCCACAAACAGTGCCTCTGCCCTGTGCAGCAGCCTCATGACAAACCCGAGGTCAAGTCTGCATGAGACGCAGGGCTCCCTATTGTCTACTACAGCTGAGGAAGCAGGTAGAAGAGGAAGGTCTCTGCATGAAATGTGAGTGAGGCCAGGATCACCCCCTACTGCCCCCAGTTCCTCCATCCTATTCTTGTCCAGTTGCCACTGTGTTTTGAGAGTAAGGCATTTTGGGATGAGCATATTTCAGTTTCTGGGAAATCCTGTGACAATGCAGATTTTGGTCCAGGAGGTCTGGGGTAGGGCCTGGGACTCTGCAGGATGCCACTGAGGTTGGTCCGGGGATCACTGTGTGAATAGCAAGTCTCTAGGGTGTTGCCCTGTATCAGGAGCCTTGGGTTGGAGACTACAGGTGGCCCATCTAACTGTTCCCAGTCATTTCAGTCCCAAGGATTTCAAGGATTTCGTTATCTTTCAGTAGCCCCACCTCCTACTTTGAAAGGCTCTGCATATCTCGATTTATTAAGAACCAATGTATTTGTTTTGCCGCTTTGTAAATGAACTAATCAAAGCTGATTCAAGCTAGCAGTCAGGGCTCCTGATGAGCAGGAGATGAGACCTTCCATCACTGGGTTGATGGAATTCCATCTCTGAGCCAAGAAACCTGCTGTTGCAGTGACTTAACACGGGTTTATCACTCAAAAAAGGATCTCCATGTGCATTTTTGAAGTACTGGAAATAGGAAGGCTTTGTTGGTGGGCTGGAAGACCTCAGAGACCCTCTCCAGGTCTAGCATTGATGTGAGCTTTGCAGCTCTTCCTGCGGCCCCAGCCCCGCCTCCCCGTCTTCCCAGAACTGAAGCTGGATGTGACTGTGCTCACAGGCCTCTTCTCCTCTGAGCACTTGGGAGATTCCTGTCCTTTGCTCAAACAGGTACCTCTCATGGACGCCTATTTCTCTTGCTTTCTTCATTCCTTTCCCACCTGGCATTTGGAAGGTAGCCCTCGGTTAATGTCGCCGGCCGACTTGAGCCAATCATAGTAATGTTTATGGAGTGTTTCCTGTGCCAGGGACAATACTAAGTCCTGCACAGGTATCATCCCAATTGATGCTGACGTCAGCCCTCTTGTTAGTATTCCCATTCCCAGATGAGGATACCAAGGCTCAGAGAAATTAAGTCACTCAGTCCTGGGTCTCATAGCTCCTAAGTGAAGGGACAGTGATTGGAACCCAGGCAATCTGATGCTAGAGGCAGCACTTGAAACTTTACCCTGTGAGCAGGTCTGACTTCATCAGTGGTAGTTTTCTGTGGGGTCCCTGGGTGCGTCAGTCAGTTGAGCATCCGACTCTTGGTTTCGGCTCAGGTCTTGATCTCAGGGTCGTGAGATCAAGCCCTGCATTGCGCTCTATGCTCAGCGGGGAGTCTGAGGATTCTCTCTCTCCCTCTACCCTTCCCTCTACTCACATACTTGCACACTCTCTGTCTCTCTAAAAATAAAAACACCTTAAAAAAAAAGTTTTCCAAAAAGTTGTGTCACTTGTTGCTTAGCCTTAAAATCACCTGGAAAATCCCATTGTTAAGTGAACAATCACCCTCCCAACCCCCACTCAGATCTCTCCCGATAAACCGTTCACTAAAAACTTCTAACCAAGACTTGCTGCTTTGGGGGCAGCAGGGGCGATTTGGGACAGAGAGGCTGGAGGATATCCCAACCCTGAGGAGCCCGAGGTATGAGGAGGCCGGCCCTAGGCCTTCTTTGTGGAAGCTACTTTAGGTCACTGGAAATAAGAGCAGGCCTCCCTGCAAGGCAGGGTGGGCTTGACGACTCCTTGATCCTGCAAGTCCTGGCAGGAGTGATCAGGGGTCAGGAAGTCAGCCTGCATCCCAGCGGGAGCCCTCGGGTAGGTTGGTGCAACCGTGCCTTTGCCTGACCTACCGTGACGTTGGTGATGAGCGGCTGGGACGCATAGGTCAGCACGGAGGAGGGTCCCACCACCGTGTAGCTTGGGCACATGGGCTGCCCGTACATGTCTGCTGAGTAAGGGCAGCTGACAGCTTCGTGGGACACGTACTCTGTGTAGGGGGTCCATGGGGCCAAGGGTTGGAGGGTGGCTGGGGCCGGCTGGGAGAGCCAGCCGGCACACAGGGCCCCCTCCTCAGTCACTGTGGAAGCAGAGACCTCCATGTCAAGGCAGGAAGGACCTGCGGGAAGAAGGAAATAGAGCTGCAGGTGACACCCAGATGAGGGGGCCTGTGGGGCATTCCCAGGGCTGTGAGAGCTCTTACCCACTGTGGTGTAGGTCGCCAGGGGCTGGTGGGGCAGCACCACCTAGAGGGAGAAGGGAAGACAGGGAGCAGCGGTCAGCTATCTGTAGCCAGCCCTCCTGGGAAAACTTGCCCCAAGGGCCCCAGGGCAGGGAAGTAGAGGGGAGAGGCTTCCTTATGAGAGCAAAACACCCACCCACCGCATGTCCCAGCCGTCACCACCTGGGGTGATCTGTGTTTATTTCGGGATCCATGTTTCCATTTAGCAAGAACCTTGGGCATTGGGCGAGTCACCCACTCCCCTAGGCCGAGCCAGCAAGCCCATCCCCCTCATCCTACTTTGGGGATCCCCGACTCGGTCCACCCCAGCTCTGTCCTTCATCAGCCACTCCATGGCCATGCATCACCCGCGTGGCCTCAGAGAGCATCCAACAGAGCAAGGAAGCACACTCCCGTCCCCCCGCCGAAGGACACCCTGCTGCACACGCTGGCCGCGGAAGCCCGCTCACCGCCGTAGGTGTGACAGCCGCCCCGCTGCTGGCGTGGCCACGTTTCCTCCGGAGCAGCTCCTTCACTGGCTCCTTCACGCGGACACCCTGGTACGGCCGGGGTGGGGCCGGGGCTTGCTCAGGAGCTGTGGCTGTAAAAAGCAATGTCACTGGTGCTCATCCTTGTCTCAGCCGAACCTCCCCGCCCCCCGTCCCAGGGCGCCCGCTCACCTCAGCTGTGCCCCAACACCGAGGCCCCGCGAGACTTCCCGGAGAGTTTCCCGCAGTATCACCCCTCCTCCTTCCCCAAACCTTCTATGGCTCCTTTCCAACCCCTCCATGAAGGCCTGTGAACTTCACGTATAGTGGAAAGTGCTGGGCTGTGTTAGCTCAACCTGTTCTTCAACCAACTTGCACACGAAGTGCTGCACACTCCCCCAACTTTGGCCGGGTATAAACCCCGACTTCTCTCATGTTCCCTGCATGGCTCATGCCCTCATCTTTACTTGAGATTTCTCATGGTCAGGATTCCTGCTCATACTTCTCAGCCTACTGGCTTGTCCTGGCTCAAGGCTTAGTGCAACCCTCTTGGCCGCCCACGCTGCCCGCAGAAGTAGCTTCCTCCTCTGGCCTCTCAGAGCCCTTTGGTACTCAGCATGGGGGGAGGTAGAGGCTGGCGTGAGGGCGAGCAATCTGAGTTGGGATGGCACAGACCTTGCCATCTTCCCCTGCCACGTTCTAGCTGTGTGACCCCACGCAAGTTGCTAACCCTCTCTGTGCAATTTTGTATCAAAGGAATGTAATAAGGAGTCGCTGGCCTAGTAAATCAGAAGCGCAGTAGGTGCTTGGTAAAAAATCAGGTATAGAGTAAGCATTTAATAAATTTGTAGTCTGCCCTATAGCAATGAATAATCCTTAGGGGGTAAATTTCTTACGCCCCCAACTAGATTCTGAACTTATCAAGATGAGCTATTATACCTTCTTTCTCTATACCCTCCCAGGTAGTCTGTGCACAGCAAGTTCAGTAAGATCTTTGCTGATGAATGGGGTGGATGATGATTTGAAATGTGCTGCCCTTTATAATGTGCCCGGACCTTTAGAATGGGCTGTGGTGGATGGATGGTTTCCAGGTTCTCTGTGGCCCGCAAGACAGAAGAAAAATACCTGATGGTGACCCACATACTTGGGACCAGACGGTGTTCTTGCGGCTGTGAGAAGGTTCCCATGTCTTTTGTCATCAAAGCTGGGAACCAAAGCACTGAGCTGGAACAGGGCACTTCCCGGCCAGGGAGGGCAAGCCCGCAGCAGTCATGGCTGGGCGGTGAGAGTCTGCCCACCCACACGGCCCACAGCCTAGGGCCCCGGGGCCTTCAGAGGGCAGGCCTGGGTCAGCCAAGAAGAGTGAGTACCACTGGCCCTGGGGACTCACACAGGGAGTCCATTATCGTCCACCGATAAGGGCAGCAGGGACCTGGGCTCTGAATCAAGTCTGAAAGCCTGGGTATCTACGAAACCCGGAATCAGGGTGCGGCCCTGGCTGAACTTTGCTCAGTAAATAGCCAGCTGATAAGAACCCAAGCCTGACCCAGCCTCAGACCTCCAGCCATGCTCTAGGCACACACACAGCCTGTCTTGGAAGCCTAGATGGCAGAGAGAGGCAGCAGGAGGAGGGAAAGGGGGAGCACAGAACCCTAGGGACACATTGTGCAGAGAACCCTGACTCAGATGCATGCAATGGGGCTTCCTGACCCAGCCAAGCAGCAGAACTGACCAGAAAGGGTGCACAGAGCAGTTACCCAGGCTCCTAGAGTTCTGATTCTGGGGGGTGTTGATGTGGGCCTAAGAATCTATACTTTAAAAGTCCTTCAGATTCTGAAGCTCTGCTGGGGTTAGAACCACTGATAATTCATCCCCAGTCTAATACAAGAATCTCCATCTAATGTTCTAATAGATTTATTATCTTCTTTTTGATGTCCCCCATCATAAGGGATCTCTACGGATACTCACTGTTTCAGCTATCCCGGGGCACTGAGAACACACCACGGAAAGACACAGCTGCTGGCCCCTGCCCACATGCCTCTTGCATCTAGCAGAAGAGACAGCCATGGGACCGCTGTGATGAAGTGTGAAACTGAGGCTGAAACTGGAATTCGGAGGAGAGAGATCCAGCCTGGGGCCAGCACCCTGGGACCACCTGGGAGCAGGCATTCCTATAACCAGTATTAACAATGGACTTGAGAGCCAAAAAGAACCTGTATTCAAATCGGGGCTGTTGCCTACTGGTGGAAAGGTCTCAAATGTCTTAACACCCCTGGGCCTCACTGATTCGTGTCTCCCACTGTGGTGCTGAGGGTTCACTGCCATGACACACGGGATGCTCCCAGAGCCTCGTCCACCTACGGTGCAGCTTCTTTTCCTTCCCCTCCCCCAGCCAGTTCTGCCTTCCTTTGTGGAGCAACACCTCCTGGACGCTCTTCCTCCGACTTGACCTGCCACGTGGAAACAAGCGCCATTTTTCTTTGCCTTTGCCTTCTGATGACTCTTCGCCATCCACGAACAGCCTTCTCGTCTACACAGTGAGGATGCTAAAGGTACGTGCCGGGTCGGGTAAATGCTAAACACAGAGCTTGCACTGAGGACACGTTAATTAAGTGCGACCTAATGTTATCGCTCGTGTTGGTGGCAGTCAGTATCCCTTTACAGCATCTGAAGACAGGTACCAGGTCTCTTGTACAGTCTGAATGAGCGTCCCATCCTTCCAGCTATTTCTTAATGACATGTTCTGAATCCTCGTAACCCTCCTTCTGAGTGCCTCCACCCTGCACAAATTCCATGTGCCACTTCCCCTCCTGATCGCCGATGCCCAGCGCTGGCCCCAGAGCCCTGGGGCCTGCCAGGGCAGAGAACAGGGGCACCTGCCCTCCCACACGCTGCTCACTCATTCTCAGTCACCCACACCCACATCGGCTTTGTGCACACCCACATCACTCAAGCTATGGGTGTCTGCGACTGGATTTCCAGCTCTTCTCAGGCACAGGGTCCAGCTTGAGGCATTACGCCCTCAGGAGAAACTCAGGGGCCAGGGTTATTTGGGGGTCTGTGGTCACACTCCTAATTCAGCTGGGAGACAAGAAAGGCTCAGTCCCACAGGCAGGCATCTCAGACCGGCTCAAAGACAGGCCCAAGACTTAGCCCCCTCTGATTTGCATGTACACTTCTGGGGAAGGGCCAATAGGACTCCCGAGCCCACTCCCTCCCAGGAAGTGGACACATCAAACACTTGGCTGTGAAGGGCCCAGCTGGGCATTTCCAGGATCTTGTCAAGTTATTGCTTCCTGCCTCCTGTTGTTTTTGAATCAATGAACAAAGAGGACTTGGGGGGAGGTGCTGTGAGCAGAGGGTATCACCCTCTGATGTCTGGACTTCCTTACAACCCACAGTGTCAACAGGTGTGGCTAGCACAACGACCATATGGAGAGCAGTTTCTAAGTCCCCACCTCTTCCTACTGCAGTCACAAAACTCTCACAGCTCTCAAGGATCTCCTGCCTACCCACCTATGAGCCCACAACCAGCTGCCAGGGAATCCTGCAACCGACCACAAGTGTGAAGGCATGAGCAAGGGTCCTTCCAACAGTGTCTTTGCTAAGTGGCCATGACCCCTCATGATCCATGAGGAATCAGAAGCCTCAGGACAATTCCCAAAGGAGCTTAATGGCCAAGTGTATTTGCAAAGCCAAAACTTGCAGCCAGTGCCTTGCCTTGCTGCACCCACCTTTGGGAAGCAACAATAAACGATCCTAATTCTACAGTAAACACCGTACTCCCTACTGCCACCAGCATGAGAAACGAGCCCACAGATACAAGTTTGGAAAAGGAAAAGAACTTTGTCTGAAATCATGATTGCTTTGCCTTGGGGCTTCTGGATCCCTGAACTGAGCTAGCTTTAAGACAACTGAACTAGAATATTTAAAAGGAAAATTTTAAGATTCTTAAAGTAATTTCTCAAAATAATAGAGACAAAGAAAATAAAACAGAAGGTCAAAATGATAATCCACTGGATGAAAGTCCAGTGTCCCAGAGCAGAGTTGACCAGAGATTTTAACAGCCCCCTCCCCAAGCTGCAGCTCCAGGTAGCAAGTCCTCCAAGATGGAAGCTTCCTCATCATGTGTGGGTCTAAAGGTGCATTCATTCTCCTGGGAGAATCCAAGTGTCCACCACAGAAAAAGGTCTTCCCATCTAAACGTGAGACTCGCTAGGAATCTCCTTTTTCACGGTGAGAAGTTCAGCCACGTTACCTTCCCACCACTGGAAGTCAGTCACCAGTAGAGTTTGGCAGGAAGGGGGTGGGGGGGGTGCTCACTTACAGAAAAACCTATAAATTTGGCCCCAGTGAGGGCTTCCCTTTTCCAAAATGAGCGATGAAAAAAATCTGAAGGTATAAAAAGTCAGCAGAAGACATTTCAGTTCCCCCTGCCACACACCCAGACATGCTTCACATCACAAAAATAAGAGTCCTACAGCTGTTGTTCCTGCGAAGAGCACAGACCATGACAGACCAAGCCAATTGGTCACTTCAGGCTGCTTGTGTGTGTTTGCACCAAACCGAGGGAACGTACGGATTCTACCAATTAAATAAGCATGGCCCTCCAGTTCCTTGAAGAAGGTATAATAAATATCACCAAGCACATATGCAAAATTGTCAGCACTTGTTTATTCAATGACCCCATGCAAACCACATTCACACCACAGTTAGGAAGGTGCTTGGCTAAGCAGGTAGGTCCCTCCTAATGGCTCCGAGTAGAGCCAACACCCAGGCATCTATCCCTGTAATTTCTCCAGGCAGCTTTCAGAGAGCCTCTTCAGATGGGTGTTGCCTAGAAGAGCCTCCAAGATCCTCCTGAAAGAAGACCCTTCTCCTAGTACTGTCCTGTTACCGATTTCCCATGAGCCATCAGGGCCCGGCAGTAAACTGAACACAATTAAGATCGCTGCTCTAAAGGCTAGCTAGTTGGGATTCAGGGTATGCCTACATTTCTCTCATTGGGGAAAGAGGACGAGGCGCCCATCCCACCCATCTTGACAATCTAGCTCACTGAAAGGGCTTTCCATTTATAACTGACTGGGCGAGTGCAAGCCTGAAGCCACACAAGACCATTTTGAAAGACAAAACCTTCCCAGCCCAGAAGGACACGTGACACAGTATTGATCCCTCCAAGTAACCGCAGTAAATATTATTCTTTTGCTGCTGAAACTTCAGTATTATAAAAAAAAAAAAATCTACTCTAAGGAGAAAAACAAATAATTTTCTCTTTACTTGTAGCAAAACCAAAAATAAATGAACAATGGGAATTCAAGCCTAGGGCTAACAGACTTGTCCTAGCTTCTAACTGAAAACAGTCATAAAAGTTGCTGACACTTTTCACTTTAATGTAAAGAAGTTTGTTTGTGTTCTAGGCCCAAGGTAGTTGAGGGTGCCTGGGAAAGGTTAGCTCAGGTCGGCTAAAGGATTATCCACATCCTTAATTGAGAAAGTAGTGCAACTTCTGTTGAAGATTTGAGTCAAAGATTTCAAATTGGTTCTTTGCATTCATGGACAATGGCTGATTTTTTTCCAGACAGGAAGAAAGAACTTGGACTTTGGCCAAAGATTGGACTTGACAGCTACAGAAAGGCTCTCCCACCCATTTTACACTAAATTGTAGTTTACTTTTGTTTTTTTCTTTAATGGAGGCCAACAAAGAGATTTCATATGCATGTAAATGCAGGCTTTCCATTCAATAATGTTTGAACTGAAAGGGCTCTGCAGCCTGCAAGTATCAGCAGTCACTCATCTATTCTAGCAATCTGGATAACATCCAGGGCAGAGTGGAAAAAGATAGATCGACAAAAAAGTGCCTTTAAGCATGTTCAGAAGAGTGGTGCCTGGATGACTGAATCAGTTAAGGGTCTGACTCTTGGTTTTGGCTCAGGTCATGATCTCATGGATCCAGCCTCTGGACATCTCTGTGCTCAGCCGGAAGTCTCCTTGAAGATTCCCTCCCTCTGCCCCCTCCCCACTTGTGTGCATACCCCTGTGCACACGTGTGCACTGTCTCAAATATTTTTTAAAAAAAATAAAGGTGTTCAGGAGATATGAGAAAGTGGAACCTCAGCTGCATTACAATCTGATGTTGCTTGTAAGACTTTATGGAGTAGCCAAAAAGGAATAAGCCATGGTATCTTGATATGTAGACCGGGATGTCCCCATCAGGAGAGCTCCAAGATGGTGGGTGATCCCAGACTTTCTGGTCTGATCAGAGAAGAGAAGGGAAAAGTAGTGACCTTCCCCTCTTTGTCCCCATTCTAAAAGGCATATTCCCATCAGCTCCACAGAGCTCAGTGATCAACCATCATTTGATCAATCATCATTTGATTACAACCATCAAGTGATAGATACACCATGATCCCAGGTCTAGGGGGATCCTAAAGGACCTAGAGGGAACGATCTGAGAAAGAAGAGCCAGGGGAGGATCCTAGAGTACATCTGGGGTGACCACAGAGGCTTGTTCAATCTTAGAACCAAAGAGCCCCAGAGCAAAGTGGTCTAGGAGCCAAGTGACCTCTGTTTACGGGAAGCCCCAGCCAGCCTGGAACGGACACCCAGGGTGATCACACACTCCTCTCGGATTATGTCAGTCTTAAGTGGAGAGCTAGTTTACTTGTAGCCTACTCGCATCCACCAAGCTGTTGCCCAAGCAGTTCCCACTCCACAGCCTCAGGATTACCTGCATTATCCCAAAAGTTCTGGATGTCCCATACCATGACCTTGAGTGAGGTCAGTCAAAAGGCCACTAGAGCCCGAACCTTCATACTGTCTTCACAGGCACTGCAGCCGAGATGACCTTCCCCAGGGGGCTCTCAGTGCATTCCTCCTCCTCCTCCAGACCTCCTCCAGAGCAAACAGAGCACACAAGGCTCTTGGATTCCTCTCTCTACTCCCAGAGACCTTGTCGATTTTCTACTTTATTATCTTCATGAAGACTCAGGCATGGTGAATGCATGCATGCCAAAGATCCCTGTGTTTCCTGGTCACAACCTTAACCCCCAGAAACTCAGCTTTGCACAATTTTCTGTGACTCACACAGCCTTGACACAAATGATTTCATCTGAGACCTCCACCACAAATTCTGAAATAGGCAGGGGAGGTCTTCACGCTCCTTTCCACTGATGAGGAACCCAGAGACATTAAGTGACTTGCCCAAGTCCACACTTGTAAATAGCTGTATCATCAGCTAAACCCAAGACCTGTGAGTCCAAGCTCAGCTTATTTCTGCGTCACTGCCTGCCTGACCCCAGCGTGGGGAAATCCATTTATTTCTCTGGGTAACCCCAGAGGTCAGTCACCAAATGTCCCCTCCCTCATGCTAACCCTCATTCCTCATGTCAGAATCTGGGCTTGGACCACCCTGATCCAGTGTCCCCCGACGACCAGTTTCCCCCAAATAGTATTTCCCATCTGAGAGAGGAAAAAGAAGTCCATGAGAAGTTTACCAGCAGTCTGCTCACATGAGTGACGAGAACTGAGAGACCTGAACAATTCCCCGCAAAGTTTTATTTTTGGTATTTTTGACTGAAATGACAGTGGATAGGTCCACCTGAGACACCAGCTGCATCTACCCGTCTCTGACAGAAACTGGGGTCACCGGAGCAGAAAGGCTCCCATCTGAGATACACTGAGTCCCAGACTAGGGGACAAGACTCGGCGAGCCCTGGCAGAGCCTGCCCTGAACAGATACTGGCTGAGCAGAGTAAACCAGGTCCCTGCCATCATGGAGCTCGCCGTCTAGTTGAGTGGGGGATAGACATTAATTAAATAAATGCATCAGCAGACCTAGAATCATAAACCGTGACCGAGAGCGGCGTCTGCCTCGTGGTGCAAGTGTCCTGGTGGTGGCGCTGGTTTCCACCTCCACTTGCTCAGTCAGACTTCCATGAGGAGCAAGCAGGGGTTCCCCGGTCTGTGGGGGCTGCACGAAGAGGAGAGTGCAAGAGGCACAGTTGTCCCGCCTCCAGTGCAGGGAGCCTGGTCTGGGGTGAGGCTCAGCCCACACCATGAATATAAGTCTTGCCTAACACATACAAAGTAGTCCCGGATGTTTAGGGTTCACCCCCAGTCTAGGGACTCCGGGTGAACCCCAAAGATGTTTCACCAGCTGGTCCTTTCCTGTCTTGGCCAAATAGCCCACTAGAGGAGGACCAGCCCTCCGAACTCCAATTCCAAGATGGAAATGGGCTAGCTCCAGAGGTTCTATACTGTCTCAGATCTAACTTCCTGAGATTCATAAGTGTAGGAGCTTTTGAGTCGGGTTACAACTGCTCTCGGTGAAGTAAAGGGTGGACTTCTTTCAGTCGGGCGGGAGAGAGGCATCTAATGGAACCCTAAAATCCTTGGCATTGAAAAGTGGTATGATGTTGTTTGGGACTCAAGCAGACCTAGTGTGGAAAGATTACTATGTATCTTATCACTGTGTGACCCTTGGCAAATCACTTAATGTGTGTGTATGTGCCTCAGTTTCCCTATTTGTTAAATGAGAGTAATGATATTCAGATTGTGGGATTATCATGAGGATTGTATGAAATAATCACGGTTAAGCGTGTAGTACATAACAGGTGCTCAACAAACAGCTGTATCTCCTAGGATCTCAGCCTATCGTTCGTCAGAAAAGTAGCTAACCTGGTGGCATTTTAACTTGCCCTTGTCCCGCTGTATTACCCTCAACACACCCAGAGCTTTCTGCTGCCAGCAAGGCCTGTCTCAACTTGCCTTCATTGTGCTCTTAGAAGTCATCCCTCAGGTACCTGGGCCTGGTGTCCCCAAGCAGCTGGACAGCCATGTTTAGGAGACATGGGGCCCATGGTCACTTGCAAACAGAACAAGCCCAGACAGGAGACATCCAAATCCTAGCACTGACCTCTATGGAACTATCATGAGCTGAGCAGAAGGGCTTCTTTCTTCAGAGGCCAGCAGAAGAGTAGGTTTGTGGCAGATTTAAATTTTTAAAGACAACTCCAGGAAGGAGCACCTTAGAGATTTTTGAGAGGCAGATAGAGTAAGATGGCATGCCTTTGTCCCTGATCTCAGTTGTAGCCCCTCAAGGAACTTCTGTATATCTCCCACAGGACAGGGACAGAGCCATGACTGAGGCCATAGTCGTGGTACTTCTCCAAAGGGCTAGAAACCTAGGAACACATACCCCATATGGGATGGAAACATGGCAGTATACATGGGGGGGGTGCTCTTTGGCCGTCAGGAGGGAAGTTGTATTGCCTATTTGAGCAAGGCCAAACTCTGGCTGTCATGCTGGGCATTGCCTTTACTTAATCGAGAGCAGCAGGGATCACAATGGGGAAAGAGAGGGACTACACTAAGAGCACAAGACCATATGGGGGTGAGCCCACCTAAGGTACCTACCCAAATTCTATAGCAAGTTAGCACCAGAGTGAAGAGACTGAGCAGAGGAGACAGAATATCTTTCTTTATTAGATTAAGACCTAGAGCCTGAATCTAGGATTGCCAGTCTGATCGAGAACAGGAAAAACGTATCTATGGTCAGGCAGCTAGAGGAGAAGAAATGCCATTGTTTGCTCCTTGATTTAAATGACATCCAGTTTGGGATTTTCCATACCAAAAAGATTCTTTTTTTTTAAGATTTTATTTATTTATTTGACAGAGAGAGATCACAAGTAGGCAGAGAGGGAGGCAGAGAGAGAGAAGTAAGCAGGCCCCCTGCTAAGCAGAGAGCCCGATGCGGGCCTCGATCCCATGACCCTGAGATCATGACCTGAGCTGAAGGCAGAGGCGTTAGCCCACTCAGACACCCAAGTGCCCCATACCAGTAAGATTCCTTATTAAAGAAATCAACTTTTCCTGAGACCACTTCCTTGGAGGAAGGACTCCTCAGACTGAGCACCAGCTCTGTGTTTGGGGTCAGATCTAAGTGCTCCAGCGCCAGGGCTTATGGTGACCTCAGGCAGACTGTGTGAGTGAAGTCAGCCCTCATAGCTGACTCATGACATGAGGTACAACTGCCAATCAAGATGAGCTTTTTTGCCAAGTCTCTGGGTACTAACCAATGGTCTCAGGATGTGGGGACACTTCCTGTGGAGGACCCTGAAGAAGTTGTTAGACTAGCACGCCTGGGAAAGGAGTCAGCAGATCAATCTTTGAGGAACCTACCCCTTTCTTTGTTCACAAGCTACCGACATAGACTGAAAATATGACCCTCACAGCTTCAAAGCCTCATGGAGCCCAATACAACACGCTTTGCTCTAGGAGTGTGGTCTTGACTCCGGAAGCATTTAAACCAAAGACCTGTGACCAGCTTTCAGGGATCTGGCTGAAGGAGTAGAGGACTGGCCCAGGTCACAGTTGTCAGGCTGTGATCTAAAAACCGTGGAATAGAGTGGAGGCACCTGTAGTTGCCAATAAAGGGAAGGAAACAGGGGAGTCTGGGTGTGAACGAGCAGTCAGAGTTTCAGTATCCCCCCAAAAGTGCTCTGTTTTTATTTTTGTATTGGAGTTCTACAGCAGATTTGGCTTGAATAAAGACATTTGTGCTGAAAAATGTTGTAAACACCAACCTAGACATCCTTGGATTTTCTTCCCAATGCTCACATGTTATGTCCTAACATGTCTCTTCATCTCCCAAGATCTAAGCAAGAACACTAACTATCACTTGTTCTTGAATATCTATATCCAATGCCATATGCTTCAGGATACCTTCCATGATTCCATCTTCCCCTCACTTCTGCTGAAGATAATGTGTGTCACCACTTGATTTCTCTAAGAATAATTCCACTGTTGGGTGATTGTATGTAGGCGTGGGACAACAAGGGGATGATTGATTTTTCTTCTATGCCTTTCTTTCCTGAATCAGTGTTGCCTTATCCAGCATTAAAACTTGCTCCTGCTTTCAACTCTCTTACCCCCCTTTTTTCCCCCCTCTTTTATATCTCCCCAGCATTTCGTGGTCCTGGGGAAGTAATAACAATCTTTGTAGATGTCCTATCTTTCTGTTAAATTTATGAGTCTTTCTAGAGGATTAAAAAGTAATTCAGCTTAAGTGTGGTCAAATCCTTTTTGGTCCCAACACCTGGTTTGAGAATGACTCTAGTTTATCATTCTCTGGTTGCCTGCTCTTCCCAGAAAGTGATACTAATGAAACCATTACTAAGAAAGGCAGCACATTGCTGTTTCAGTTTTCGGTATCATTTGTGCTATTTCTTGCAAATTTCAAGGGTCAGTCTCCTGACAGCTAGATTATAAACACCTCAGTCCAGTCTTGTGAATTAAAAGAAAACAAACAGTTTGTCACTCAGTACGAGCCTGCTGCCTTATGTGGCCTGGTAGAAAATGGTGACCCAAGTTCCAAGTTTGGTCCCAGAATGGCCATCTTAGCCCTCAGCCTTAGCCCTGATCACTAACCCAAGACTGGAAATGTGCGCCCTGCTGTTTCACAAGAAATGCAGAACTCAGAAGCCACACAACTACCATCTATAATTAGCTGCATAAGTTTTATTCTCAGAGGTGGAGTGAGAGAGAGCGGGAAAATAAGAATAGTAACTAATATTTATTATTGAGCATTAACTTAATGTGAAGAGCAGTTGTAAACACCTACCACAGCCCCATGAAGCAAAGAAGTAAGAACTGTGGTCCTGCTGCGTATTTAGGAAGCGGCCGCAGAGTGAAACAGGAGGGCTTGTCCGGGCCGTGCGACCGGTGAGGCCTAAATCTAGGATTCAAATGCAGACCTGCCTGCCCCACAGGCCAAGCTTTAGAACATAGAAGTTGTAAGCATTAAAAGAACAGAGATGTCACTCTCTAATTCTAAATAAACGCCTAACTCTCTATGTTGCTTTCCACACCACACCACACCCGTGCACACACATGTGCACATGTGTGAAGGGAAAGCCTGACTTTTCCAGAGTCTGGACGGTTGAAAATGAAGAAAGCACAGAAGCCTCGAGGGGTCCCAGCTCAGGCTCAGGTCTCAGCCACAAAGGGCCCTTTTTTCGTGCTGCCCAGAAAACAGAGGGGCTGGATTGGGGTGGGGGGGGCAAGATTCTAGGTTGTTCTCTCCCCTTCGAGCCCTCCCACCGCAGCTGAAAACTCTGCAAAGAGCCCAGTGGAGGAGGCAGAGAAGAAAGACCTCCTTCCTTGCAGTAAGTCGTATGAAACACATCCAACCAAGTTTGTGAAGGAGACGCAGGACTCCGCCAGCTGCCCACTTCATTTCTGCCATTGGGTTTCTGCTCCTTTCCCTGATGTGGAAGGCCTGTGCCTTCGCCCAGAGCACCCTCCCACGCCCCGTGGGTGAGCGGAGGCCTGCAGCGGAGACATGGGACAGCTTTGTAAAACAATATTCAGGTTCATTACCAATCATCTTCAAGCTTCAGTCTTGCCATCTATGAAATGGAGCTTAACCCGGAACCTACCTCCTGGAGATTCTATGAGGATTTGATGAGAAAACCCATCCCCCGTGTGCTACATGCTGGCAGCCGCCGCCCCCCCCCCCCATCAGCCCTCTCCTTTCTTACTACCAAGCCCCACGTTGTGGAGGGTGGGCATCAATGTGCCCACTAACCAATGACACGATCCTCCCTCGCAGAGCAGAGCTGCCGTTAGATGTTGGCAATAGTGATGGGGCAGGCAGGGAAGCGTGATCTCCTTGCCTTTCTTTTCTCGTCTTCTTGTCCGAAACACAGATGTGGTGGCTGGAGCTAAAGTGGAAGCTGTGAGACAACTTGGAGGACAAAGGCCACATGCCAAGGACAGCTGACCAGAAAGACAGAAGTCTGCACACAGTCTCGCCTGGCTTACCAGGGACCTTGATGTGACCGAACGTACACCACTGTCTTATTTAAGTCAGTCTTGTTTCCAGTCTCTTCACTAGCAAACAAATGCAATTAAATTGATGCAACAGATCACTTGGTACCCTGTGGGGCATCAAGTGAGTGCTCATGCTGGGACATGTCCCTTTTGAAAGGACAAAAAGGGTTGGGTGCACCCGTAAAACGTCCAGAGGTATATTAGAAGCCCTTCCCTGCAACTTCTAGGTCAGTACTCACCTTGGCTGCACATTCGAATTGCCTGGGAAGATTGGAAAATCCAATGCCCAGGGCACTTTAATGAGAACCTCTGGGTTGTGACCTGGACATTAGCATTTTTTAAATTTCCCAGAGTATTCCATCCTGTCACCAAGGTTGAAAAGCACTGCTCTGTGCAGATGGAGGAATGCCTTCTGTTAGATTAAAGACTTGTGTTTGAAACTTGGATTTATTGTGTATAAGCCCTCATGACAGCTCAGCAGTTATAGCTGGAAAAGGACTTGGGTCAAGTTCATCTCCCTGCCTCTTAGCCACATAAAGGCAATTCCCTTTTTACAGCCGGAATGCTGAGACCCAAAGTGGTTGGGTGGCTTTCCAGAGGCCCCGCACCTAATAACCTGTACATTGGAAAGCAAGCTCCATGTCTCCTGCCTGCAAGAACAATGCTTTGTCCATATCATTACACAACCGGGACAAGAAGATTCCAGAAAAGGCTCCTCCATCCCCAGCAGGCTCACTCTTATCAAGCAATTATTCTACAAAAATGAGAAAACTAGAACATCGATAAGTATTTCATAACCATGAAACTTGTGTTGTCAAGCAGCCAACTTCCGCTTGGTTGGATCAAAGTCAGAAATTGGTGGACCTCGTAGGAAAATAAACCTCTTTATAAAGAAGTCAGAGGGGGAGAAGAACCTAATACCTTTACTTTGTGGTGGGAAGGTTTAAAAGCAAAAATTTACAGAACTTCTACGTGAATTAAATGCCCAGATTTTTAGCTACTACGTGTAGACAACCTTGGTTCTTTTTGTTCCTCACAACAGAACAGGTTTGCAGATGTGAACCTGAAGAGGAATTTCCAAACCTCTGACTTGTGAATTTTCTGGGTATAGAAAAAACAAAGGTGGCCTTTTCCTTTAGCAAATATAGGGAGAAGGAAGTAAAGTTGTCCACCTTGAAAATCACTGCTCTTTCGCCAACTAATCTGCGCACTTGTTAGATATTTGTCCCTTATTTCACTTTCTTCTGTGCTTAGGAGTTTGTGTCTGTCCTTTGGACCCTACTTATCCTTATCAACAAGAACCACTGAATCCACACCTAAATTGGTGAGAAGTAGAGGTGCTTATGAAGTGGACAAAGGTTGTAATACACAATAGAAACGTGAGAGGTACTCCGCAGACTAAATTACTTCTTGTTGTAAGTTTGCCTGAGTTTCTGCAAGAGATAGGGTTTCAAATATTACAGGTTTATTACAGGTTTTCCTTATGGTTAACTGATTTTTTAGCTTCCCTGCAAAAGTCGGCTGTTTACTGGAACCCTGGAGTCAATCCGGAGTTCTCCATTAATGGGAATTCTGAGACCCTAATTTATCTGTCTGGGAACCTCTCTTCACTGACGTTGTCTGGAAGCAGAGGCACATCTTGTGCCCTAATAGTTCAACACTAACTATTTCCTGTTCCTTCCATGCCTGCCTGCACACAAGGGCCATACCTACGGGACATCAAGACAAGCAGCCAATTCAAAGAAAATCAGTCAGCCTGCCCTTTATGATCACATAAATCTTTCCCTTACACAAATTGCAGCAATAAGAAGCAGTGTGTGATTCATTCATTTTCTAACAAACAGTGTTGAGTTTATTGTACACAGTTCCATAGCTGTTATGGAAGAAGTCAATCAAATCAAATTTTGGCTTTATGCAAATCTTTTAATCAATGGACTGCAAGTTTTATCTCCCACTGGTGTTGGCACTCTGCGTAGGATACAGAGAAACCTAAGGAAATGAGCATGTAAAGTGTGACCCAAATCATTTAGCCCAGAGGACAGCGAACTTTTTCTGTAATGGACCAGAGAGTAAATATTTTCGGCTTTGTGGGTCATGTATATATTCTCTGTGGCAGCTACTCAATGCTTCCAATGTAGCAAAAACAGCCCCGGGAAATATGTGAACAAAGAGATATGACCAGGTTCCCATAAAATTTTATTTGCAAAAATGGGTGATGGGGCCGATTTGGCACTCAGACTGTGGTCTGCAGACCCCTGATTTAGGTCCTTGGAAAACCGTTTGAAAGATCCTAGCACTCAAGAATATTTTGATCATGCCTTTTTAACTATTCTAATCAAAGTGTTTGGAAAAGGATAGACCAGAAGGAATTTAGCAGAACCCTGATCCCTCTAGATGGGCACAGGGGACGTGCCGGACAATGGAAGGTGCTCCCTCACCTGAGACTTGACAACACTACCTACATTCCCTACTTTTGCTCCGAATAAAACCTCATAAGGCAGGCATGAAAATCTCCATTTTATACGTTTTTCAGAATCTGCGAAGGCTGAGTGATTAAGTGGCAGAGCCAGGTTTCAAACCCAGACCTGTCTCACTCCGTCACTCCTGCCCCTTCTGCACTGTGACCAGCTGGCCTGCATAAGGGCCTCTCGTTGGAGTGGCTGGGCCTTCACATCCGTGCGGGATGTGCAGGACCAAGTCCAGAACTCAGAAGGAAAATCTGCTGGCCGAGTGACCTCTTTATCTAACTGGTCGGTGAAGCAAAGCTCAGAACCGTGAAATGGGCTCTCAGATTTCCACTTCTGTGTGCCAGCAGGTCTGAGCTGATCCGAATCAAAGTCAGTGTTCACATTTAGTCCACAAACAGGGAACATGGGCCAGGTAGGGAGGGGAGGAGGCAGCATTTACAAAGTGGGTGTTTTCTTAACCCTTTCCAGAATGCCATGGTACAGTCATTTCAGATCATGGCCCGAGGGTGTTTTCTGAAAAAAGAAAGTGCCTTTTCAGCACTCTTGGTGTCTGATTTCAAACTGTGCCCTTCCATCAGATGATTCTAAGTGGGCTGACGATGCTGCCCTGTTTTTACTGGTTCCGCACAGGTTCTAGGCCCCCAGGTCCCCTCAGTGCCCCTGGACAAGGGTTTTACTTGGATCCTGGGTAAGGGGATGGGTCCAGTGCCCAGGGCCTTTCCTAATTTCCTTTGAGGTGCCAAAGGACAATTAAAGAGAATTTTGACTGTGTGCATCTGACCGTGTAGAACCATTCACCCCAGTTATTCCACAGACAAGCTTACAGTGTGGTCTCCCCAAGGATGGAGTTTTGTTAGACCCCAAACGACGTCCAGGGTGTGAGCAGGAAACATGCCTCCAGTATCTCCTTTGAAAAAAAGGCTGCTACTCTCTGGAGAGGAATCAAGGAAGGAAGAATGTAGTGCATAACCAAGAAGGCAAGACTGCAACTCAGACATTGAGGCAAAACCAAAGCCATCAACACCCTTTCTGTGGCATCTCAGCTTACCAAGATAAGGGTAGCTCTGAAGAATGGGTTTAATTTTTACCCCATTTACACATGTAAACCCTAAAGATTTTTTTTAATTAAAAGTAAAAAGGAAAGCCACTTGTTCTGAATAGGTAGGAACCAAGGCAGAAAAGATTTTTTAAAGAATTAAAAATAAAAAGGAAAGCAACTTGCTCTGAATAGGTAGGAACCAAGGCAAGAGTCCTTCAAGAGCTCACATAAAACCCACCAATTCAGTTCTAAGGGTAAGGGTGTGTGGACACTCAGCAGCTTCCAGTACCCACCTGCCCTCAGCCGGACAGCTCTCCCTGGCATTGGCTGTTATTCCCCTATCCTTCAGGTTGCCATGCGCACCGCCCATGTTAGCATTTCTCTGATTCTCTTGGAAGGATTCCATAGCTCTCAAGCCCAAATTAAAGTTCATCTCTTTTTATTTAAAAAAAAAAATTGCATCTTGCCAGTATCAAACAATGAGACTTCACAATTGGAGAAGTTTTGAAATCCTTCCTCCAAATTATATATTAACAAGCTGAATTCCAGAGAATTTACACAAGAAATAAAGGAAACAATGAGTTGGTGATAAAGTGGCTCTATGTTAATCAGTGAAAGTATACTTTCAGAACTTTAAGGCCCCCAAGAGAATATCTTTTCATAAAATAAACAAACACTCCCCAATTTATCTTTTTCTGTAAATCTAGAATCTCTTATATTAAGTTTGCTTGAAGCAGGGTGCACATAAATTCATTAAAAGGTCTTTTAAAGACCCAAGCACCTTTGGAAAGACAGAGCAATTTTTTGGTCATCTTTCTTTCTTGAGGAAGTGCAGAACTGAGCCCCCAAAAAGGTTCAACTTGCATGAGGCTGTTGAGTTGACTTTGTTATTTCAAGAAAGGAATGTTGTAGATACTCTCTGTATGATTTCAATCATTAATAACATGAGTCTCTGATCCCACATAATGGAAAATAAAGTTCACAGTTTTCCATCCAACCCCAGGGATAAACACGAAGGTTAAAGATAAAGCCACTGCCCCTTTGCACGGGCACACACCAGCCTTGCCACAGAGCACAAAGAAAAATGACAAGAGACAGGGCAGTGGAGTGAGTGAAGACCTGCCTCGCAAAGCCAAGTTTCCACACGGTCCCAGGGCACTCACAGACAAACAGTCATGCCTGTCTGCAGAAACCCAAGTAACCCTGAGAGACACAGGCCCAAGGAATGGAACCACGAGTTCAAGAGCTGCTGTTTATGAAAAATAAAGCCAGTCATGGAAAGGACTCCACGGCTTTCCCCTCTCGGCCCCAAACCAATGTCACATTTGGCTTTTCATGGTGTGAATCATGAGCTGGCCTTTCCTCCCCACGGTGACTCATGCCTCACAGCGGAGACAGGATGAGCTGTCCCACCTTGGAACACGAGTTCGTTCCCCTCCAGCCTGGAAACTTAGCATCACCTCTGACAGGTTGGTTTCTCCACCGGGCGCCCTCGCCCACCTCACCCCTGCGCTCCCCCCTGGATGGGGACCCGGACCCCGGTGGCCTCCATCGCGACCACATCCTCTCCGAGAAGTCCCGGGCTCCTCGCCGGTGAGCTCCCGGCGCCTACCTGTGCTGACAGGGCTCTGATGGCCACGGTCAAACCACTTACGTTTTTGCCAGAGCATGGCCTGTGACAGGATGTTGCCTTTTCTCTTTGAAGCAGACAGTTTGGCTTCTTGAATGTGAGACCTGGGTGTGCTTTCCTCCAGGGGAGCCACGGCTTTGCTCAGAGGCTGTTTCCTCAGCTTTTTAAAGGCCCGAGTTCCCGCTGCGCGGGGGCACCGCGTCATCACATCCTCCCACCTCAGGCACGGGCGCACTTTTTCTTCAGCAAGGCTGCCTGTCACCCCACTGTGTGCACCCTCGGAGGCCCCCGGCTACAGGCCGCTGGACTCACGGAGCCAGCCAGCTGGAGCTGAACAACAGCTCAACACCGAAGCCCTGCCTGTGCAGACGCGGCCCCATAGTGCGGAGTGATGCGTGTGGGGAGGGTGAATATGTGTGTGGATGTGAGCTGTGTGGGCACGCCTGTCAAGCTTTGGACCCTCCACACCCACGCGGAGCCCGAAAGACCCCTGGACAATCCTGCGTTGCCTGTGGCGCCCATTCAGGCTTCTCTGCCACAGGCCCGTCAGCAGGACTCAGTCCGCCGTGGGCCCTGCTCGACGGGAAATGCAGTTCCCAGGGGTCACTAGTTCTCAACGCAGGAGGAAACACCTGTAGTCTCTTCAAGCCTCACTAAACAACCTCTTCATTCTTTTAATACTGCTTTTCTGTTTATTCCATTTTGAAACACAACAGTCCCTCCCTTGTCCCCAGCTACTATTAAAATGGCGAGGCTTAATCGTGCTTAAATATGGGGGACACTGGTTCTAGTGGTCCACACGCCTGTGGAGAAAGAGGCCAACTCACTCATGGAAGAGAGCAGAAGACACCCATGCTCTTTAATGATACAGTATGAACAGGGCCTCCTTCCCAGTATTCGCCCACCTGCTAGCATGAAGCTACTCAAAGGAAAAGTAGTGTGCTATGGCTCACCACCTCATAGCACATGGGTGTTAGGCCACTGACTCCCTCCCAAGTTGGAAGCTTTCTGCTACTGTGTGTCTGAATCCACATGCTCAGGCCCAACCATTTGACCCCCTGACTACGGCCCCCTAGTATAGGCCCCCAGGCCACTCTGCCCCCTACACCCCACACTGCTTCGGAGCCATCTGACACAACTCTGTCCACTGGAAACCAAGGCCCATCCATCCAACCTGGCTCAGTCATAGGAGGGCTGGGTTCCCAGCGAGGCTGTGCTACTCCCTGGCTGTGTCCTCTTCACCAAGTCATGTAACTCTGAGTCTCTGTTTCCTTGTTTATAAAATGAAGAAGCTCTCTCAATGTCTCGTGGGGTTCTTAGGAGGATATGTGACTTCACTAATCGTGCTTCACATTGTTCTGTGTTTTGTCCTATTTCTCCAAGTTCCATGAAATTAAGAACTTTTTCTTATTTATCTTGGTCTCTCCTCATGAGCTTGCATAATAATTTCCATGAAGCAATCATAATAACAACTACCTAGGCACCAACTCTATGTGAAGCCTTGACTGCATTGTCTGATCGAGTTACCACAACTCTGTGAGGAAGCTTCTATCCATATGGCTCAGAGAAACAAATGCTCAGGAAATTTAATTGGCCCAGTGTCACGGGACTATTAGGTGATAGGCTGGTTGTCTGACCCAAGTTCATCTTACTAGAGCCAGAGTTTTAAATAAGCACGCTGACGGATACTTGTTAAGTTGAAGTCAGTGAAAACCAAATATCAACCATGTTTAAAACCTAGAACAGATCAATGAAAAATCTGGGATAGTTCTCTGTCCTCTGGAAGGAAGGGAGGAAGAAGACAAATCTAGATGTGTGCTGACGAATCAGATCTTATACAGCAGCAGGTTAAAAAAGGTCAGGAGGTAAGCCGACTGTCATGCCCAGCTCTAAGCCCAGTGGCCTCTGACAGCCTCAAGGCTCCAAAACCAGATTCCAACTCAGTGCTTCCGGTAAAGACTCTGGATGTCAATGACCACATAGAAGCAGGTAATTGGGAACCGAGACTTGGTCAAAATATCCAGTATCTGTTAGGAAAACATTTTCTGTCATTGAGAATCCAAAGCCAAATGGCACGGCATGTTCAAAGGGGGAGGAGGTGTCCATGTGTATGCAATCCTTCAAGAAATCGAAGAAAACATTCTTTTAATGCCTCCAGATGTCTCAAATTTAGGTGTGCTCACATTTTTCTAAATCTTTCATGTATCAAAATCAAAACTCCTAAAATAATTCAGTAAAGAGCACTGATCTATACTGCAAAAGAATCCTGAGCTTTGCAAAAAGGATTTACCATAGACTTCATTCCTTCCATCATTCAACATTTACCTACTTGTACTCAGTATGTGCCATCATCCAGACTAGGCTTTATTTTCCCCTTTCCATTTGGGCCTACATCATCCTTTTCAGCCATGGCCCTTTATCACCATGGGTCTCTCTCTTATTCTTTCATTCATTCATTTCATTCATTCTTACCCGCATCTTCCACTCAACTCCATTGCATACCAGTCAAAGCAGGTATTTTCATCTGATTGATGTCAGTCTTTTTACTTGTAGTAGACATTTGTACCTGTTCTTACAAAATGTGTACTGTTTTGCATGCACAGATTTTTTTTTTATTCATGTCTGTGGTGTTGATTTATAAGTGCTTGCACTGTTCCTGAGCTTGTAATTCAGCATGATGTTTAAGGTCCCTCCACACTGCCGTGGAGACATTCCATTTGTCTCTTCTAATGTCTTCAAAGGAACCCATGGAATGCAGTGTTTTACTTAACAAGATTGTCTCCAACTTCTCCCTCCACAATCAACGCATCAATGAATAGTTTCATGCATCATTTTACAGATATGAATGCCTTTGTGGGTTGTATGCCTGGAGGTAGAATTGCTCTGTATGCATATATTTAAGCTGACAAAATATAACCAGATTGCACCCCTGGACTCCCACCAGCTTCATGGATTTCCATTTCACCAGACTTGGCACCATCCAGCTTCCTGATTTTTGCTGACCTAATAGATGTAGTGCTAGGTCATCGTGGTTTTGTTCTACATTGCTAATACACATACATAGTGATACATATTCTTTATATGCTTGTTAACCTTCTGGATTTCCTCCTCTCTAAAATGACTCTATTCGTTTGCCAATTTCTCCAGTGGGGTCGCTGTCATTTTCTTGTTGACTAGGAGTTCTTTGTATATTTTACATGTAAAATTCTAGATATTATCAGTTTTACTTAATATAAATTTCTTCTCCTAATATGGCATCTGTTAACATTACTCGTAGTGTCCTCTTTTTTTTTTTAACAGAAATAACTAATTTATATTCATGGACCTGTCTTTAAATTTCATTGTATTTCATTGGTCTCATTGTTCTTTTACCAACACTTGAAAGTTTTCATTATTATTTATTAGAGTATATTTTAAAATTTTAGAATAAATTTATCAAGTTCCTCCAAACAAATACAAACTGGAATTTTTATTGGTATTTCATTGACTTTATAGAATACTTGAGGAGGACTGATATCATTATAAGATTAATTTGGCCCAGCTAAGCAGGGGCTAGCTCTCCATCTATTGAGATCATATTCCATATTCTTTATTATTAGAGTTTTAAAATTTTCTCCATGGAAGTCTGGTGTGTTCTTAGATAAGTTTCTTCTTATTTGCTTCATAGATCCTGTTGACATTGTGAATGGCATCTTACTTTCTATTGTATTTTTGAGTTGGCTATTAATGTTATTGAAACATTCTAATAATATATTACATATATTATTAGATATATATGTTTATTAGATATAAACATTCTAATAATATTTGTGAGTTTATCTTACTTCCAGCAACCTTGCTAAATAAACTCTTGCACTGGTTCTAACAGGTTGTCTCTTGGTTATGATGGTCTTTCTAGGTAGACGATCATCTCTTCAGCTAACAATAGTGATTTTTTTCTCTTTTCCCTTCCAATCTTTACAACTTTTTTTAATTAAAGATTTTATCTATCTATCTATCTATCTGAGAGAGAGAGAGAAGAGAGAGAGAGAGAGAGAGAGAGAGAAAGAGAGAGAGAGCACATGCACAAGCAGGGGGAGCAGTAGAGGGAGAAGAAGAAACAGACTCCCTGCCAGGTGGGGAGCCTGATGTGGGACTTGATCCCAGGACCCTGGGATCATGACCTGAATCAAAGGCAGATGCTTAACCAACTGAGCCACCCAGGTGCTCTCAATCCTTACATCTCTTATTCCTTTTATTCTAGGGTTAGCAAATACCATTGCTGAATAAACAGCAATGGTGATAGTGGTTATTCTTGTGTTATCCTCGCCTTGAGTATGATGAAGATAAATTCCTAAAATTTAAAAAGAAATTATGAAAGATCCAAGATGGAAAGAGCAATTGTCTGTCAAACTACAGAGGTGAGGAAAAACTAACATCTGGACACATTATAATGAAGTTTAAAAACAACTCATACAAAGAGGAAAATCTAAAAACCTATGGAGAAAAAGAGTATATTAACAGCTGAGGAACAAGAATCATATTAATAGTATTCTTCTCAACAGCAAAACTAGATACAAACAAGGAAGAAATCTTTTAAAGTGTCGAAGAAAAGAGCATGGAACCTATAATTTTAAATCCAGCCAAACTATCATTTAAATATTGTAGTGTAATAAAAACATCCTCAGATAGACAAGGCCTCACATTAAAACTGCTCTTTGAGGAAGCGCTTAAATAATAAGGACAACTGGGAGAATTTCAAGAAATATGGGAGCAAAAGATGATGAGATCCATGATTAAAGTTTATAATAGGAATTTTCTTTGAGCTGAAAAGAAAGAGAAAATACATCCCAAATCACCCAGTACAAAATATCTAGAAAATATCAGCATGATTGTTCAAGTGCAAGGGATACCATTCACTTTCTATTTTGTTTAATTTGCAAAGGCATGTTTGTGGCCCTAGAGGAGATCAAAGAAAAATCAAAATATGCTAATGTTTTTGTTTTGCAGATGGGAAAATATAAGTATTGATAAATTTAAGAAATCAACAGGGGAAAATATAAACCTAAGTATGGAGCAGAAGTAAAGGGTGGCAGCCACTTTTGTTCTTACTATAAGAACAGATATAGAATGTTACATTTTTAAACCAGCTGAAGAAAACTGGATCTTTCTTTGTAAAACAGGAAGGGTTATTTTAAAAAAATATAGTGAATGAAAAATAGAAATAGGGTAACAGCACAAGTTCTAATATCACAATAATTATAGTAACTATAAAAAACATTAAACTCACCAATTAAAAGATACAAATTTCTGGATTGAATTTAAAAAACAAAACAGGGTGCCTGGGTGGCTCAGTTGGTTTCAGCTTAGATCTGAAACTTTCTGCCTTCAGCTCAGATCATAATCCTGGAGTCCCAGGATCGAGTCCCACATCGGGCTCCCAGCTCCATGGGGAGTCTCCTTCTCCCTCTGACCTTCTCCCCTCTCATACTCTCTCTCTCTCTCTCTCTCAGATAAATAAAATCCTTTAAGAAAGAAAAAAAAAAACACCATGTTGTCTCTCAGAAACAAAACAAAAATGTCATGAGTAGTTTGAAAATAAAAGGCTGATGTAATTCTTGATTTTGAAATTAGATAAGTCTATACAAGAAAAGAGTACAGGCCCATTTAATTTGTGAACAGAGATTCAAAAATCCCAAGTAAAATCTGGTTTGCTGATACATGATGGTGATAGAGTAATAATAATAACAACACATCATTATAAAGTAAGATTTATTCCAGGAATATAAGGATGATTTATTCTTAGAAACCTTATCAATATAATTGACCACATTAATAAACTCTAGGAAAAAAATTATGAAATTACCCAACTGAATGTCTAAACACTTGATAAAGTCCAGCATCTATATGTAATTTTAAAGAATAATAGCAGCTCTTACAGAACTTTCTTAGCTGGGTAAAGTTTATATACCAAGTATCTATGATAATGTACATAATGGAGCAATTATAGATAAATTCTCTTTGAGAACTAGTTTTTCTGGGGCGCCTGGGTGGCTCAGTCAGTTAGGTGTCCAACTCTTCATTTCAGCTCAGCTCATTATCACAGGGTGGTGAGATTGAGTCCCACATGGAGCCCCTGTGGGCGCCACACTGAACATGGAGCCTGCTTCAGTTTCTCTCTCTTTCTCCTTCTAACTCTCCCCTCCCATCGCAAACATGTGCGTGCCCACTCTTTAAAAAAAAAAAAAAAAAAAAAAAAAGTTTTCCTATTACATGTATGTGGTTAATTTCCAAACATTTCACACACAACAATTTTTTAAAATGCATAGTCAACACAAAAAATAAAATACACAGATAATATCATGTAATTATGCTAAGAATTGTTCTAGGCTTCAGGGACAACAATGAACAAAACAGAGAAGTTATCAACATCATACAGCCAGATATTTGGTGTTGCATAGACAGAAAAATCCTTATGACCTTTCAATGAATGATTTATCATCAAGGCAGATATGGACAGACGAGGGCCTAGAAAAAACTGGTGGCCTACAGGTCAAGCAACCCCTAGACTATGAAGATTTTCTGTGACCCAGAAAATCAGAGCAATTTTTAAAGTCATATCTAGACAAAGATTTCCTGATCTTAGAGGTGAAGTGGGCGGGTGGGGGGAACCTGGTGTTTTTAAAGTGTGTGGGAAGGGGTCCTATGTGCATAAATACATTTTCCTTGTGAGACAGTTTATAGAACTCATGCGAATTCCAAAGTTAAGAACCACCATTTATTTCAAAGAAATACTATGATATCAAAAATTTAAAGACATGAAAGATACATTTCCTAAGTCTGGCTAAAACAAATGAGACCCCAAGTGAAATGGGTAATCCACAGGATAGGAAATCAAACTTCCTTTCTGCCTACAGAATCCCCCATGTTTTCTTTACACACTGAGTCAGCTAAGTCCATTTCTCATTTCTCCTGCAAACAAGTATCATTGCATTCTTCCATAGAATCTGCCTCTGGGCAAGATGGCAGAGCATAGTGAAGAGATCATTTAATTTTGACTCAGATAGCCTGGCGTGGAATCTAGCTTCACTGCTAGCTGGGTGGCCTTGGGTAAGGTGTTTCAACTCCCCTAGCGGCAGCGTCCTCCTCTTCCAAATCAAGATAACAGTAGTAGCAATAAAAAGGATACAAATTGTTGTTATTGCAATAATGAAATGCAAGAGCCTAGAATAAAGTCCTCTACGCTCACTAATTTTCATCGTTTCCTTCTGACCAAGAGACTACATAACTAAATTCCCTTGCACGGTTTTGTTTGCCACATTCATGCCCACTAGGGACCCTTCAAGGTTCAACAGTTTGTACTTTTCCAAGATAAGAGCAGTTTCTACTACCTCTGCCCAAGAAGTGGTGGGATTCAGAGCTCATCTTGTCAACCCCCGTTCCCAGCTACCGTTGCAAACATGGCTGACAGGCACATGGCAAGCTCTTACCTGGGAGTTGCATTAGTGGAGGGATTTCCAGCTTTATTATGCCTTAGATAATTAGATGTTATGACTAGGTACAATTAAAAAGTAAATCACATTCATTCTGATCAAATAGAGACTGCCTATACCCAAGGCAAAGTGGCCTGGATGGGCGCCAGTATTCAGAAGCTAGGGCGTTCTTGTACGCAGCAACCTGGGGTTCGTGAGAAACTGGAGGATGCCTGGCTCTTTTTATGACTCTCCTGAATGCCCCCTGATACTAAACAGATGGTCCCCGGTCATACTGACAACATCTTCGACACAAGAAGCTGGCAAGTGTCCATGCCCCCATTTTGCAGGTGAGAAAACCAAGGACCAGGTGGCTTTAATTATTATCTATGGCTCGAGACTGCCATAAATAATTCTGGAAGGTAGTCAAGAAAACTTGGCGGTTATTACTTTTGATGTGCTTGTTACCCTGGAGCTTTAAAAAATAGCCTTTGCAAAAGAGAAAGTCTCTAGGCTATTGTACCCACACATGGTCCTTTCAAGGCAAAGGGATTTGTGTGTGCGTGTGTGTGTGTGCGCGTGCGCACACGCGCTTTACCATTACCTGGCACCACACACTGAGTAATAGGTTTAATTTGATAGTTTCACCTCTGAGTCTACAGTGCCCTCCCCCATAGTCTGCACAGTTGATGGCCACCTTCGAGAAACAGCTCCCATACTTCTACAAATGCTTTAACTAACTCTAAATAGCACTTTAAACTAACTTTAAATAGTACTAACTCTACACTTGGAATCATGGTAGACATTAAGGATTCTGTATGAGGAAGACACAGACCCTGTGCCTAAGCAATTCTCATTGATATGAAAAACCAGATTTTTTGATGAAAAATTCTTACAAGAATTCCTAAAGAGTGGCTTCCATCCAAATTATGCAAGATAATTATTACAGAGAAATATCCTTGGGCCCCGCCCTCAGAAAACCGGACTCAGTAGGTCTGGGAATGGTCTGTGACTCTGTTGGCAGGTTTTTTGTTTTTTTGTTTTGTTTTGTTTTTTAATTTCAGGAACTCAGGTGACAATCTTTTGGGATTTAGGAAACACTAACTTAGGCAATCAAAAACTAGTCCATCCTGAGACTCAGAAGCCCCTGCCAGCAGCCTGTGTCCCCTCACTCCTCTGTCTGGGCAGAGCCTCACAAGCCTAACCCCATTCCAGGGAGGATTTTGATTGACTGGACTTTACACGTGTGCAATGGGTCCTGCCGGGGTGGCTGTTGCCTCTGACTAGTGACCTCCTTGACAATCTGCATCACTGTCTCCCCTCACCCTCCTGGGCCCAAACCCAAGCATCGCCTACTTGAGTGTGGTGAGAGAAAGCAGCCTTGTCAACTTTGAGATCTCTTTTACCATTAAGCATGCTCTTCACTGTAGGCTTCACTGAAGATGCAATTTACTGGATTATGGAAGTTCCCTTCTGTTCTGCTATAGTAAGAAGGTACATGATAGGATGTTGTGTGTTCTGTCCTATCCTTTCCCCACATCTACTGAGATAGTCACACTGTTTTTCTTAATCTGTTAATATGAGTAACACTCATCATTAGAATTTTTTTTAAAAAAAGTCCTTCCTTTTTTCTCAAGATCTCTTTTCCTATCTATCCTCTTTCAAGCTCTTATTCATTGGAATGCCCCTAGAAAGCCCTCATTAGAAAAAACAAACAAAAATGTCCAGCTCAAGTGTAGCGTGGAAGATCCTTTGTCCAGGAAAGCACATAACCATCGTTTCTCACGCACAGAGAGGAGCTTGGCACCATGAAAGCTGTGCACCCAGAGAAAACTCCTTTCCTTAGTTCCCCCACCAAGGAAGAGCAATCAGGTGGCCCTGAGACCTGACACCTCCTCGGCGTGCCTGTGACTCGGACCACTTAGTCTCACTGTTTTTCCCTGCAGTGTTGGAAGTCTCCCAAGTGACCAGAGCTCCCCAGGCAACAGACATCAGGGATGCTGTTGGTCCCAGTTCCCCTTGAGCTAAGGCTCAAAAACATAAAGGGAAGGGGGTTTGTCCAATGATGCTTGTCAATTATTTTTCCTTCTAAAGTGCATCAAAAAAAAAAAAAATCTCCTGTTCCTCTTCCTGCAACACCAAGCCCTCTGGTGACTCAGGATTTTCACCAGGTGTAGTTCATGATTTGTGCACAAACACTATGGAAATCGGAACTACAATAAAGCTCAGGTCTGTTTCCTTGTGAATCAGAGGTTTAGTATACTACAAAAGGAATGGGCTGCAGCATGCCTCGACAAGTCTATTTGCATGTGTGCTGCGCTCTTGGGCAGCTGTCGGTCATGGGGGGAGCTGTTGGGCAGGCAGCTATAGTCTGGTGGGAAAGCAACCTGAATGAATGAATGAAGAGATGGAGGAGTTGAAACCGAGATAGGAATGTTAGTGGAGAAAGAGGAAAAGGATAAGAAAGAGAGACAACTCAAAATTTTAGACATCTTAAAGGTCCAAGGCAAAAAAAAAAAAAAAAAACTGCCTTCAAAGACAGAGCTGTTAATTCAATCAAGCAGTAAGCGTGCAAGTTACATGTGGCCACGGTATGACCAGGGAGAAACTAGTGAACCAAGTACGCTAGCGTGTGCTCAGTGAACCCAGAGACAAAGTCAAACAATGACAGTCAACACCTACACATCATTGTCCCTGGTCTGGGCCATCACTTAGCCACCAAAGTGTACAAAGCCCAGCACATAATAAAAGTCTATAAATGGTGGCCATTATTGTTGATATTATTTTTAATATGAAATATTTTAATTAATATGAACACTTTTGACTCAAGCTCAGTATCTCTGTCATTACCTGTGAGAGCAGACACGGAAAACAAAAACACAAACACGATTAGACGTGTGATGGGAACATAATAAATATAAATTGATTGACATGAATCTCCCTCAGTTAATATGTTCCACAAATAGACACAGTCACACCATGAAACAAAAAATAAAAGTGAGGGGAGGGGGGCAGAGATCAAATGTTTGTCCCGGTTGCAAAGATTTCTGGACATTTACTATACTCCAGGAGCTGTTCTAAATACTCTGCACATAGCATTTCATTTAATCCTCATAACAATGCTTTGAAGTATCCGCCTCATTTTACAGATGAGAAAACAGACAGAATGAGGTTAAAAAACTTGGCTAAAACCCACAACTCCTAACAAGAGCCGCCTAGGATCGCACCTGAGCACTTGGATTCCACAGCTCTTTTCTTTTCTTTTCTTTTCTTTTCTTTTATTCTTTTCTCTCTCTTTTTTTTCCACTTGAGATACATCTGACATATCAGTTTCCGGTGTACAGCACAATGATTTGATGTTAAGTGTACACTGCAGAAATGGTCAGTGCATTGTCTCATGAACACCCATCCTCACACAGCTACACATTTTTTCTTGTGATGCAGACAGCTCTTATTAACCACGTAACACTGCTTCCCCACAAGAGAGTTCCGTTTCAAACAGCCAATCATTCATCTGTTCATTCAGCAAATATTTGTTGACTGTCATTCCACCGTCATCCAGGCTGTATTTAGCACTGAGGATATAGTAGTGAACAAAGAAAGCCCCTGACTTCAGAGAACTTGCATTCTAGTGGGCGTTGAGGGGGGTGGAGGAGAGACAACCACACAAAGATCCTCACACCAGAACAAGGAAAACAGTGGGTCAGAAAGCATCTCCCCAAATAAACATCTTCACAGAAAGATGCACATGCCGCAAAGGATTTTTTTTTTAAAACCCAGCTAAGGGAGACAGATAAAAACCATTAATGATATTAAATCCAGATATTCCACACTCGATAAATTCAGCAAATGTCCACTGAGCCAGTGTCCTCACAGTGGTAAAGGAGAGACTGAGTTGAAGGGGGCCGAAGCTTAGCCAGTTACCAGAGGTGGGGCAAGGGCCCCGGGGAGCTTTCCACTCTGCCAAGGTGCCTAGAGGAGTTTTACCAGGGGATGGATGCAGAGCCTGGAAGCCAAGATTCTAATCAGACTCAGGTATCCTTGCCTTGCCTCTTTCTGCAAAGGTGCCAGTCCTGCTTGCTCAACCGAGATGAGACTCAGACCATGTCTATCTCTGCAACAAAGTGACCATTCTGCATCGGGGAGGTGGCCTTCAAAGGCTGTGCACAGACTCTAAATCAAGGTACAGACAGATTGCGAAGCAGTCCCAGAATGTGGATGGCCCAACGCATTGATGGCACCGAGCTCTGGAATGCAAAACCATGGCAAACCACCCCTTCTGGTACAAGAGCGGATTCCTTAAGGAAGCATCTTGGGTTCTTTTGCATCCAAAAAATTTGACACGGTGCCAGTTACTGAGTGTACGCTCAGAAAAGTTTCATGGACGGGTTGATCACTGGCCATTTATCCTTTTTCAGAGCCTGTGACAACCACGTGGAGAGCAGCAGCAGCCCCTGAAGGTGGAGAGCAAGCTCCCCGGCCCATCGGGGCCAACAGCCGCCACCAGGCACCGGGAACTTGACTCAGGCCGCCGCCTGTGCAGTTCAGTGGCTCACAATAGACTCAAACTCATGCTGCTAAACGTGTTGAGTCTTGATTCTTGGGCCAACACATCCACCAACCTTGGGTAAGTTATCTTCTCTGGGCACATAGATTTTTAAATTTTTTTAAGGATTAAATTAGTTAATATGTGCAAAACATTGCATGTGCCTGCCAAATAGCAAGCATCTAAAAGGGATAGCTGTGAGTTTTCCAACGCTATCACTGGGCTGCACCCCAGCCCCACAGCCCTGGGACTGCCTGCCCCACAGCAGGGCATGAGGACATGGAACAGAGTGCCGGGAGGTGACATGATACAGCCACCTGGAGTCATGAACATCCACACCAATGAGTGCAAAGATCGCTGGGAGCACAGAGAGATCGTTGCAGGCTGATCCTACGTAAACTCTCCCCGGGGCTTCCTCCAAGTCCACGGTGGCCAGGGAGCTACCTATTCTTTCTCTGGGTTGAGGAGCCAGGTTACTAAATCAGTTACAAATGATGGTGAGTCACATAATGTAATCTAGATAGCCCTCTGCTCTCACCTGTCAGAGAACGGGATGCCAGCTTGGACTGATTAGATCAGCCAGAGCAATTGGCTTGCATTGAACTTCTGAACACCTGCCCCTGTCCAGCCCTCCAAATTCCCCCCAGGAAGCCTTGGCAGCTGCCCGTGGCTCTGAGTCCCCGTGAGAAATACACGCTGAAACTGAGGAGTAGCTGAGTGCGGGTCCCTGCGAGGCTGGTCACCCAGAGAACTGTCTATTTGGAGATCTACTTTAGTTCTAAATTTCAGATGCACCATGTGAGCACCAAGAAAATTTCCTCATTAGCCACTCCCATCTTTGGGGGGCCACCAAGGAGAGGTTCCAGAAAGAAGCTGTAATATATCATTACAAACATAAGAACAGAGAGTCTAAGGTACAGCATGGGAAGGAAATGCTCTCAGAGGAAAGGTGAGTGACCAAGGGACATGGCCCACACCCCAAGACCCGCCACACACTGCAACTCTGTCCTCCCAGGAGCTCTGCCACCCCACAAAACCTCCCTCTGGTGTTAAATCAAACACCACCTCCCCCTGGAGTCAGTACAGTGGCTCATACTGACCAGGGGACGCTACGACAAAAAGCAGTGAGGAATTTGATCTCTGGAATTAGATAGGTATGGGTTCAAATTCTGGTTCTACCACTTAAAACTGTAATCTTAAGCAGGTCACTTAACACTCTATGCCTCAATTTCCTTGTCTGTGAAACACAGGTAATAAATCCTTACCAGGAATTATTCCTTACCAGGCTACTGTGAGGATCAAATCAAAGACTGCATGAAAAGGAGCACCACGGTGCTAGAAATAGTAGACAGGCCCTGAAGGTTGGCCATTATATTACTAAGCACCGCCCGAGAGAGAGACTAGGTGGGAAGGAGCCCAGGGAACACCAGGCTTGGCGAAGAAGCCAGGTCAACCCAGTCCAGCTTCCAGAACTTTCTACAACCAGCTCATACCCACAGCTCGCAGGTCTTGCCTTTTTCATACGTGGTGTTCAAATGGATGCCATTGCACAGCTCGTCTCTGTGGCCACCTCACTTCTATTTATCCCCACATGAGCCCACCCTGACTCCCTCCTCAGATGCTTGTGCCCACCCCAGGTTGAGAAGCAGGCCTCTTCCCCATGTGACTGACACCAGGAACCATGTCTCCTTGTGATACCGTTACTCCCACTCACCAAGAAGAGTTTTACCTGTGTTGGCCTGGAGAGGCCCAGCACGCTCATAAAATCATTTGTCTCACAGATGTTGATGAGAGCCTAAGAGGTGTCCTGTCCCCATCACACCCTTCCCTCTTAGAAGTAGTTGCATTAGATCTTAGCTTCCCCACTCAGGCAGTGCCTTCCAGATGGTAAGGCCATGACGTGGCTGCAGGGGAAGGCTGGGCAACCTGAACGCAACGGGGAATCCTTCCCAGAGCAGTGGCAGGGACAGGAACGGGGGCAGTCCTTGAGCAGGGTCAGGAAGTAAGGAATCTGCCCGGCCAGGTGGGCTGGAGCTGGCTTCCCAGCAACCGGAGCCTCAAGGTGCCCAGGGCTGTGCCGCAGGTGCGCTCAGGGGATGTGCCAGCAGAGGCTGGCTCAGGGTCCCCTGTGGCTTCCTGCCTGGACAAACACGCCTCCGCAGCCCCGGCGGACTGTCCCCTCCGCCGAGCCCCTCCGGGCGGCACTCACACTGGCCCATTGTTCTTCCTGCTGGCAGCTCTCTGGCTCCTGCTCCGTGCCCCTGCCCCCCAGCGACCCCAGCAGAACCTTGGCAGGTCTGTCTGTGCCGAGCAGATCCCGGGGCTCAGCGCCTCCACCCCGGTGCACTTCACAGGGTCGGGGTGCTCAGCAGAGTACCTTCCCTATTTTGAGGACCTTCCTTCAAGTAGAGACCAAAATCAAATGCTGTGGAAAGGCCAGTGGATGGACAAAGATTTTCAGCTGATTTCTGTCACTGGAATCCTTTTCTTTTTCAATTCAATTATTAAGCAGATCTCCAAAGTATGAAACAGGTAGAAGAGGACCAACTCTAAACAGAGTGAGGTCCGGAGGCTGTCTTTGCCTTTGGCTTACCTGGCCCTCAGTGAGGCAGCCTACAACCATCTCCAAAGAGCACACACAATTGGAAAAGTTTTGCCCCGTGACCCTCGCCCTCAGACTCACCTTGCAGACTGATGTCTTCTGGACAGACCTTGAGACGCAGTCCCCGCACCGCCCCCCATGTCACCCAGGTGTCTCCCAGTGGCACGCCTGTCCTCTCTCAGGCTGGCCTACAGGGTCCTCTGCCCTTCCACCTCCTCCCTTCCTCCTGTCCGGGGTGGCGGCAGATGGCCTTCAAGTGACAACTTGTGCCTGGGGCGTGAAGGCAACCTGGAGCCAAATCGACCCTTTGGTACAACAGAACCCAGTACAAGAGCAGGTTGTCCCAGCGCTACGCAAGGAAGAACTGGGTGGGCTTCCTGGTTGGTGTGATTTTAGAAATGTCTCCTTCTGTGATAGGTAACTTCTGAGCTGTCTTGGCCCTGGGGACGGTTTGGGAAAGCAGAGCGGGCTGTTTTCTGGGGTGGCCGGTCAGAGTTAGGGGAGGCTCATTGCGGTCCCCCGCAGCAGGGCCAGGCCCCCACCCCCACCCCACCCTCCCCGCACGGTTCCCAGTAACCCCACATGCCTTTCCAGATCCTGCTGCAGTTCCAGTGGGGGTGGGGGGGGAGTGACCACTAACTTACTATACTCCCTATTGTCTGCCAAAAGCTAGTGTGCTTTCCTGCTATGTCTGAGGCCCAGTCAACTTTCCCTGAAAACCAAGACAAATTGAAATCCCAAATGTGGATCCAAGCTCAATGCCCATTGCTCACCCCATCCCCCGCCTCCCTCAGCTTGCCTATCTGCCCATTCCCAGGAGCCTTCCAAGCCTCATTCAAAGCCCTAGACCTACGTTTTCCACAAAACTACTTCTAAGACTGCTCCTCTTACAGTATTAATGATTCCATCTTCACTTTTTTTTTAAGCTTTTATTTATTTATTTGACAGAGAGAGATCACAAATAGAGAGGCAGGCAGAGACAGAGAGGAAAGCAGGCTCCCCGCTGAGCAGAGATCCCGATGCGGGCCTCTATCCCAGGATCCTGAGATCATGACTTGAGCCGAAAGCAAAGGTTTAACCCTCTGAGCCACTCAGGTGCCTCTCCATCTTCATTTTTTAGTAATTAATAACACATAATTTGAATTTTCATTGAACATTTAAATGGCTTTATTTCCCTAATTCAACCGTTAGTTTCTTGTGGGCAAGGACCAAGGTTTCCTGGGATCCCCCATGATGTCCAGCCTGTGTTTTATAAGCGGCCATAGGTGTTCCATCCAAAGAACAAAGCCCAGGCTGAGAAAGAACACAAGAGGAAATATATTTTAATCTCGCAATTACTTAGTTCATTTCATATTTTTCCTAAGCAAACAATCACAAGTTTAGTCCATATAATAGACAGCTTCTAACTGTCTCCCAATAGCACTGCTCCTCTGCCCACTCCACTTTCCAAAGTGCAGCCAAGAGATTTATTTCTCATGCAAATCTATCATCTTCTTCCAGTGCTGTAAACCCCTCCGTGGTCTCCAGTTGCCTTTCGGCCTTAGTCCAAATCCTTCCCCTGACTTCCTAGGCCCTCGGGGATCTGCACTTGCTGCCTTTCCAACCTCATCTTTCATCCCATGCCCTAAGCTCTCAGGGGCCCTACATATTCAGCTTGCAGCTCTTAAAACTTCCACACCAGGTTCTCCTTTGACCCCCAGGCCTTCACACGAGCTCTTCCTCCTTCTAGAATGCTCTTCTCCCCACTCTTTTCTTCCCTTTCCTCCCTTCACCTGGCTGATTCCTGTGCAACCCTCGCTGACCCAGAGAGGACTTATCTGAGCCCCACATAGCAGATCAGAGAAAGTATCAGATGCTCTGCTCCTTCTTGTGTCTCCTCTTCACTGGGGCTACCTGCTTGTTTCCCACCTCGATCTTGAGTTTAGAGACAGTGGCCCTCCCACTCAATGTTTATCACCCCAGTTCCAAGAATAGTGCTAGTTGAATAGAATCATCAAAATGTCCCCACGTTGCAGCCAAATGTTTAGCATATCTTCCCCACATACAATGCTATAGGCCAAGAAAACATTACTTTTCAAATTGAGGGCTTTGGGATCACTGTTTTTGAGATGAAATTTATAATTAAAGAAATAATAATTTACAGTGCAAAAGAGTCCCATGACCTCAAATTCAGTCCAGTTCAGCTTACTAAATCAAATTACTACTTCCTCTAACACAGCCTTATTCTCTGCCTCTGCCCTGTCCACTAGCCTCACTTGTGGTCTGTGGCTTGGGGGACACAAGAGGAAGGAAGGGGATAGTCATGACCACCGACATAAACACCTCCAGTTAATACTCTTAGCCAGTATATCGTTGCCACTTCAAGTAAAGCTGTCCTTCCTCCTGGAAGAAAAGCTTCCGACACCGCTAATGGTCTGCAGATCTGAGACAGGGTAGTCAATGAACAGGGATTATGCATACAAAGACAAGACAACAATGTATGGAATGTGGTCTCAGGGGGACCTCGTGTCCTCCACCCATTTTTTCCCCATTCTTGACTCAAACATCCCAGTTAGACCTTGGTCCTTTTGCTCACAGCAGTGGTTCTCAAACTTTACTATGCGTCAGAATCATCTGGAAGACTTACTAAAACAGAGTGTGGGGGCCCCATCCCCCATACTTTCTGATTCAGGAGGTCTGACTCATGGCCCAAAATTTGCATTCCTAAATCCCTAGGTTATGCTGGTGCTGCTGGTCAGGGACCACACACTAAAAACCTCTGCTTAAATTAGGAATGGTTTCAAAACAGACACTCAGAAAGTATGTATTGAATGAATGAAAGAAAAAGTAAGTGAACGATTGATATTCTAGTTGTACAAAGATAGTCTGACTTTCAGAACATATGATCGAAGATTTATAAAATTTTTTCACTCACATAGCAATATATTTACATTTTTATTATGAATTTCATATAAATCTGAGAAATTCAAGATTCACATATAAAATCTAAGGCTATAGACACATGTATATGAAAAATACAGGTGCTTATATATACAATCAAAGAGAGCAAAATAAAATAACAACATAAAGCCTATCCGAGAAAAAGTGACATTTGGATCAGTAGGGATTTTTTTGCCGGTTTTTGTTTGCTGCCATAGCCCCACACAGCTAATATTTGGCATTAGCTGACACTCAATAAATATTTGTTCCGTGGATGAATGGATCCTCATGTACAAGCCAAAGGGATCCCTTCCAGTTCCTTTTGGGTGAGTGTGTAAGAAGAAGGGTTGCTGCAGAGAAGCCTTCAGTCTCCCAGCCTTGAGGCAAGTTGGCATGGCCTATGTTTGTGCTAAGTGTTCCCCTGACATACCTCCGACGTCCTCCCACTCTGCCTTCAATGGCTTTTCGGAATCTGCGTTGTGCACAAAGGTCTGAGTGTGTTTTCATCCAAAGGCAAAAAAAGAAATCCCACATCGGAAATGTCTCTACACACTCATTTCCACATTGCAATCTGTGTTGACTTGGTGAAGAAATCCAACGGAACTGAACACCCCTTTGCAGATTGGAACTTCTTGGGAGAGCCCCCGCAAGCAAAAATGTCCAAAAGAGTCCCTTTGCCCTTGTGAATCGCCAAAGAAACATCTCTCCAGAGAGAGCTTCTCTTGTGGGGGCCCCGAGGGGTGTTTCTGTCCATCTTCATATAAGCTCTTAACCAGGGTATGACTCTGGACACAGCACAGGTAATTTCTCGACTTCAGAAAGCCTCAAAGTAGACCCGCAGGTTACAAAGATGAAACACAATTGTGTACACAGAAATCTGTCTGGGAAGCCAAAGGTAATTAACCCTGCTTCTTAGGCTTCAGAATCCCAACCTCAAACATTTCTGCTGTTCTCCTCCAGGCACTCCCATTATTAGAGACTAAAATTGAAACGATCTTCTCTTTATCGTGACACTATAATTAATGAGGAAAGGGAAAACGATTTTAGTGGGCTAAGGGCTCCTTGACCTACACTGTTACTACTGTTATTCATAGGGAAACAGGAAGAGCTCTGGGGAAGCATTTATCTCTGGGAAAGACCTAACAGCTGCAGAAAAGGGGGTGTGAGGGACATCCAAAAGACCACCCAGCCAAAAGGAATGCCCTCGCTGTCTCACCACAGGGACTAAAATCGTCAGCACAGATTTCCAGCAAGTCACTTCCTTGCCTCTGAAAATTTGCCCAGAGATATCACCTGAGTGGGGTGACAAATGAAGCCGTCGCCACCCTGGGAGAGCACGGTATTTATCAAATTAGCCAGACAGTCGATGAAAAAGGTCGTAAAGGAATGGGACATGGGAGGTGCCAGTTAGATGAAGATGATGCTGGTGACAGTGGCGATGGCAGTGATCGTGATGATGTCACTGGTGATGATGGTGAAGATGAGACTGATGTGAGGTTTAACGACAGTCGCGCTAATAACTGGGAAAGGCGTCGTGTGCTAGTCACTATCGTAAGCACTTTGTAGGAATTATTCCAGTTCCTCCTCAAGTTCACTTTTATATATCCATTTTATAGATGAGAAAAACTAAAGCTGAAAGAGATTAAGTGACTTGCCCAAATAGCCTGTCTAGGAGAAAGGGCTGAAGCCCACCGAGGACGTAAGGTGATGCCTCGGCTAGAGCACACTAGGTTTCCAGGGCAGGAAGCATTCCAAAGTCCCTGGGAGCTGAGAGCGCAAAAAGAAAGGAGTAGAGGGCAGGCCATCGACAGACTTAGCCCTGGGCCTCGAGTCCCCTCTGTTCACAGCGCTAGAATAGTTACTCCTCAGGGGCAACTGTCAAATTGCCTTTTCTTCCAGCTCTATCGAAGAAATACATGGGAAGGGACAGAGACACCTCTGGATGAACACGGAGAGAGATGCTGCATGAAAAATGTTCTTTTCCAGGAATTTTCTTTTCTTCTCTGGGAAAGGAAGACAGGTCAGCCATGCCGGGGACAGAAACTCAGAACTTTGAGGGGGAAAAAAAAGCGGGACACGAAGGAGGACATGGTTAGCAACATGTTCCATTCGCCTCCCACAGTTGTGTTGGCAAGACTGAACAGTTTTGTGTGTTACCACGTTGTTACATGACAGTATGCTCTTGTCATCGTTATCTGTTCTTTCCTCTGTTTGATCTTTCCAACTCAATTTCTAACTTTTCATGAATGGAGACCATAAATAATCCTACTTCTTGTATAGGTCCTGCCCCTGGTCCCTGCACCGTGTGGGTGTGATGTCGGTGCCTAGTTTTTTGTGACCTGCTTTGCTGCGGCATCTTCCCTCTGCCAGGGCCAGCTCCTAGAGACTCTGCTGGACACCGAGGTGTCAGAACAGTGAGGACCGACAGTTCGAAGAGATTATCCGTTCTCCCTACAAGAACCAAGATGACCCTCTTGATATTTTCCTGCAAGTATCAGGCAAGCTTTCCCAGGTAGGATGTTATCACTACTATTATCTTCATTATTATTATTATTATTGTTTATTATTGTTATTACTAAAGCACTTGCAGATATAAGGTATCTTCACCACTCTTCACAACACACAATTTTTCCCTTTCTCACAACAAACCCATGAAACAGATCACTGTCCTCACCGTAGGTAAGAGGAAACTTAAGATCAGAAGACATCAATGACTTGTTAACAATCTGTGCTTATTTCATTGCACTGTTCTTGTTTCCTCACGCCGCTGCAGGTAATGACCTTCATATGACAGTCAGGCCCCGGAGTGGGGTTGGGGCAGATGGCTCAGGATAGGCCGCTGGCTAGTGTCCCAAGGATCAACTCTCTTTACTGTTGGACCTCCCCATGATTAAAGTTCATGCGTGTGCCCAGCACCTCACCTCTGCTGACTTTTCTAATACAGTCCCTAACAGCAAAATGAACCTCTACCTTTCTTATTCTAATGAACTTGGTGGTCATTTTGTCTCATCACAGTGTGCCTTGTATATTCTAAGTGGTTTTCCCAGGGAGAGGGGGGAAGGCCCTCTGCCACCAGGCTCAGTGAGAGCACATTTAGTCGGGCTAGAAATGAAGAGGAGACCAGGGCTGTGGGCACCTGGGCACCAGGAAGACTGTGTCTTCCCTTTTCAGCTATTCGCTGCCAAGGGCCTGTTTGCTGGCAGCATCTGTCTACATGGGCATTCCAAGACCACTGCAAGCCTAGAGCAAGAAGGTTAGAAAAATGCACCAGTCACAGGCAGTGCCCCATGAGACCCAGGGCCCAGGGATGGAGACAAAGTGCACGTCCAGCAACCTCTACCTCCCAAGCCAGCCTGTCTCATTTCAAATCCTGCTCTTCCTCTTCCTAACTTCATATCCTTAGGCACGTTGCTTAACTTCTCTGTGCCTCAGTCTCTTACTTAGAAAATTTCTCATCTACCTAGCATATACAATGCTCACAGAATAATGTCTGCATATGGTAAGCATTTAATAAAAGTTATATATCATATTACTAATATTATAATTATATAACATATAAGTATATATTATATATTTATATAATATGAAACATATAGTATATACATAATATATACTACATATAGAATGGAGAACATACACTATATAGCTATACCCCTTAAATATATATAGCATATGGCCTATATAGACCATATTATTATATATACTGTTATTAAAATCACTACATATTATTATGTTAATATTCTGTAGTGACACGAAGGAAAAAGTGGTTCTACCTGACAAGATGAAGTAGAGAAAGCGGTGGTTATGAAGCAGCTTTTGAAGGCTCAAAATATGCTAACCCCTTTCCAAGTATTATTACCGTCATCCTCATAAAACCCCATGAGTGGAGGGTGGTTGCCACACTTTGAATGAGAAAACTAATCCTCAGAGAGGGCAGATGACTAGCACAGCAGCCCACGGTGGGACCAGGCTTTGTGCCCGGGTTGAACTCCCTCCAGAGCAAATGCTCCGTGGGGGTCCATCCGAAGAGCTTGCGAGGGGGGTGGCCTGGCGGAGACAAGGGTGAGCAACGCTGCCAGCTCCATCCTGGAAGCCAGAGGAAGAGACCCCAAGACACCGTACCCCAGGGGGGCCCAGCGAGCAGCAGAGGAAGGCTCCTGCAGTAGGGATGGGAAGAAGACGAGCAGTTATGAGCAGGTCTGACAGTCTGGTAGGAAGATAGAACCAGAGCCTTCTGAGAGCCCAGAACAGGTGGCCCCAAAGCCACTGCAGAACACAAGTCCTTCTGATGTTACAGCAGGATGTGCTGAGGTGGCCCCAGCCACGATGTGCTCTGTGCTCTGGGCACCTGCCCCCCACCCCCCCAGCTCAGCGAGCAGCCGCGCTGTCCTTCTCTTCTGCATTCAGTGAAATGTCAGTGTGGGAGCAAACTGAGAGCAACCGTGTCTTCCGTTTGCCAATTAGTCATGTACCCCTTGTAACTTTTCTCATGTGTGATGTGTGTGTGTGCTATGCGTTAACTTTCCCTTTATTTGTCCTTGGTGTCCCCACTCAAGTTTTACTAGGCTCCACATAGGCCAGGCCTGTCTTCTATTTCAATGGCTTCCCCAGAGCACAGGGCAGACACACTGAGGATTGCGTAAGGGTCTGGGGGTAAAGGGGACCTCTTCTAGATGGGGAAAGCAGCTCAACCTCTCCCAGGTCCGTGGAGATAGCCGATGGTCCTGATCACAACGGGAGCTGGCCCCCACCATGGCCCCGATGGTCCCTTCCTTGCCCAGTCATGCCTCCGCGTCCAGGGCCGAGGGAATCCCTGTCAGGCCTCACCCTCCATTCTACCTTCATGAAAATAGCAGCCCCACCACACGTGGGTGTGTGGTGTGAAGACACTAGGTGAGGTTCTCATCCGGGCAGCTGTTCCGCTGTGTTGTTCTCCTGCCCCTTCCTGAAGAGATGAGATCTGGGCAGGCTTATGGTTTTCTCCCAGCGACCCTCAAAAGCAATGCACAAGCCAAGTTCCCATTTCTCAGACGCTTCCCCAAAATCACACCCCATTTCAATATCTGTAGTGAGACTCGGGTCATTTGAAAGCAGCAGAAAAGAAAAACACAGAGCAAGATCAATGCTTCTGCATTTCCCTTTCTTCTCAGAAGGTCTCCAGGCAAAAGTGATTTGTATGGGCTGCCAACTCCCCATCTCACAGAGGGAGAGCCAGGAGGCTGCTCGTGGAGCTGCTACTTTCCCCAGCCCTAAGGTGTGCGGGGATATGAGTACTTAAAGGAGAGTGAAGTGTGCAGGTCTTCCAGGGTCCTGGGGAGAGGGGAGCACACTGCTCTGGAAAGACAGGAGAATGGAAAGTCACAAATCCTCAGAAACAGCTAAAAAGCTCACAGGGCCATGGGCACAAACCTGTGGGGCAGCTGGCTCTGAAATGGGATTCCAGTGGCATGATGGCCTAAGATACGGACGAACTCCCCCCAACTCCTCTGCGTAGAGGTGGTAACTACCGGCTTTGCCCAGAGCACAGTGCAGAACAAGCCCCACTCAGTAAAACCCTGTGCCTACCTTGCTGACAACCAACATGGCCCACCAGCCTGAGAGGAGAGAAGCCTCGTTCTGATTACTCCTTCCCTCCAGGCTTCTCCTCTACCTCCATTCCTCTGCAGACTCCCTTTACTTTGTAAGTTGGTGATACCAGTCCCTAGAATGCTAAAATTTATGAGAAATCAGAGAATGTGGGCCTAAAAGACAGTGCCGCACAGACAGTTTGGAAGGACAGGGGTAGAAGAGTCAGAAAATTTCTCTTTACTTTAAAAAGAATCATGCCCTCCTGACTTTAGGTCCCAGAGATCAGACCAGGGAAGGTACAGAAGGTGGGGGGTGGATGGAGGAAGGGAGAGGAAGACAGAGAGGGAGAGAAAGAAGAAGGAAGAGAGGGAGGTTGGGATTCTCCTTGTATCTTGTAATGTTCAAAATAGCAGGTGTTCAAAAATGAAGCAAGTATGGCTTGAGGTCCCACGTGATTTAGAAATGGCCTGAATGGCCAGCTCAACAGTCTCCCAAGACATATGCACATTAAACAAGGAAGCGAATTGGACCTCCAGGATGAGGTTCACCTGGTGGCAGAGCTGGAAAGGGTGCATTTGGCAGTCCCGGGTGGGGGTAGAGGACATATAGACGAACCAGAAGCCCAGAGGTTCAAAATGCAGTGAATGTGGCAGCTCCCAGTTGCCAAGTTTTGGGATATTTTTCATTCTGGGCAACCTAGGATGTCCAGCTGTTAAGAGACGGGCTTAGAGCTGTGGGGAAGGGATAGCGGGGCATTACTGATCATGTAGCCTGGTTCTGGGAATGGGGTTGTATAGTCTGAGTCTACAGAGTCTTCATTGGTTCCTTTCCTGGATCCTGGAGGGAAAGACCTGTGAACTCTTCTTGGATATATTACATTTAATCCCAGATAACATGTGCCTCTCACTTGGGGTTCTCATACACATTCCCATGCCTTAGGCTCTAGCTTCCTAAGGTCAGATCAGGAGAACAGATTTGAGAAGCCATCAACCAAGCCAGTGGGATGGAATAATTTGGGACTCTCGGGTCCTCGGTAAATCCAGAGTGTACCTTAGTTCTAATTCAATATTCATGCCCCCTTCCAAGTACAGCCTGGAAGCCCCAGAAGGCCTAGAAGGTCCCTGCCCAGGGCAGGACAGGGCGACCCTTAAGAGCACAGGCTTTGGGGTCAGAGCTCCTGGGTTTGCATTCTGGCTCCACCATGGATTCTGTGACCTTGAGAAAGCCATTTGACTTCTCTGGGTCTCATTTTCTCAAACGTAGAAAGGGATTAATAATGATCCTTGAGAGGACTAAATGAGACATCGTCTATGCCTAGCACAACATCTACCTGAGCTGCTAAAACGCTCAATAAACAATAGTCATCCTTATTATCTTTATCATCATTATTATGGTTTTATTCCCCAGATCAGTAGCCTCAGTGGGCCTGCAGTGAACTCTCTCAGAGTAGGTTTTTGGGGAAGCCAGTACCCTAGCCCTTCCCGAGCTCCCCAGGGAGCCCTTGAGGGGGTGAGAGTGCACACGGCTTGCCGTCTGTTAGTTTAACCTTGAGGGGACCCATACCCGGTGCCGCTGGATGGTGGGCCTGCATTTTGGACCATTTGGTAACTCCAACTCTTCTGCCTTATGTCCCTGGGTGTCAACCAATTTGGTTTTTTTGGTTTTTGGTTTTTTTTACAGGTGGAGAGATTAACGACCAGGACTTGCCCTTGTCAGAGCTTTCCTCACTCTGACTGAGGATTAAAAATGATGCTCACCAGCCGTTCTGCCTCGGTTTCTGCCAGTCACTGCTTCACATGGCTGCCTCCGCTTCTCTTCCTCTTTCTCTTCCGGTCCTCTCTTTGCTGATCTGGACTCAGCCTGGTATTCTTGTCACAAGGTCATCTCCCAGGTGAGTTCAGCTTGGCGTGAAACAAAACAGCGCATCGGAAGGCACCACACTGCCTGCAGAGGGTGGGGGGACAGCCTTCCACGCTCTCCAGCCCCCTTCCCCGTGGGCTCTTCCAGATCCATATTGCAAAGGGGGACAGGAAGGGTTTTAATCTGAGCTCTTGGAACCCTCGAACTGGGAGCGGGAGCGGCTCCTCGTTTGGGTGGCTGGGTGGTCTGCACTGGCTAACAGGTCAATCACTCAGCCTTAAAAGATGTCTGGGCACAATTTGTTTTCAAAAGGCTTGTATGTTTGTTATTTTTTCAGCTTCGGTTTTAGATCCATTTGGGTGTTCTCCAAAGGAGAGCCACATGGATCTGGCATTCGAGCTTTCTCTTTCCCACGCTCTCCACCCTGCAAGCCAGCATCCCTGCTCCCCGCCGCACCAGCTGCCGCCCCGTGCGTGCGTCTGGGGCATTTTCGTGTTCTTGGGCCATGGCACATATTTTATAAACACACGGTCAGTTTACACTGCCTGGGAACTTAGGGGCTTTCCTCTCTTCGGGAAACAGCTGCGAGGAGCTTGACCAACCTTTGCTTTGTGCAGAGTGAGACGTCGCCTCTGATCATGCACGTGGGGCAGGTGCACTGGCTGGGTTCCTGTTGTTACGCCTGAGGATGCACCCAGAAATGCTAAGGAGGGAAGCTCATTATGCTCTCCTCCTCCACTTGCAGTTTAATTGCTCCTAAACAACTTTGCATACTACAGAGCCCTGTATCTGCTCATCTTCGTGCTCTCTGCAGTAGCACCTTCCACTCCCTGATGGCTATGGATTCTGAGTCACAGAATCATCGAGTTAGAAAGCTGGAGGGGACTTTGAGAGTGTCACTCACCCAATGAACTAGATGAGCACTTACTATGTGCAAAGCACTGGGCTGGACTCCATGAGTGAAGGAAGGTGAGCAAGGTCAAGTCTCTGCCTCCCTAGAGCAAACAACTTTCTGCTCTGCCATCCCCTCCATGAAGCCTTTTGTGACCTCCCGAGGCAACCTCAGGTTGTCTTCCTTTGTGGCCCCGTATCCCTCTGCTGACCGCTCTCGTGGCCTGTGCCACACTGCAAATGATCTTCATGGCTTTCTTCCCCATGGAACGTGAGCTTCCAGAAGGCAGGATCGGCCATGCTGGGTCTCACTCAGATTCTACAGTTCATATCACAAGGAGAAATAACTGAAGAGAAATGCTTTATTTCTTAGCCACCACTGATGATAGTTATTTGGCTCACCACCAAAACAAGATGAAGTTGGTGGCTGCCTGAAGAAGAAAGAACTGGAGAAGGCAGAAGGATACCAGCACTCCTAAGAGCCCAAGGGAAAATGGTCAAGATGGGGTCGTCTAATCAATCTACTGCTCCCTTAGGCCTTCTGCAAACCTTTTCTGTCATTGTTGGAGGAGGTCCTATTTGTTTGCTGGGCTACCATAACAAACTATCACAGACTAGAAGGTTTAGACAACAGAAGTTTATTTTCCCACAATGGTGGAGCCTGGGAGTCTCAGACCAAGATGGCGGTGAGGTTGGTTTCTCCTCAGAGCTACTCCCTTGGCTTGTAGCCACCTTCTCCTCGGTGCAAGCACATGGTCTTTTCTCTATGCCTGTCTGCGTCCTAATAGTTCTCTGGTATGGACACTAGTCATAATGGATTAGGGTTCATCTAGATGACCTCATTTTACTCGAAATGCCTTTTGAAAGTTTCAGTTTCCAAAAGGAGACATATTCTGAGGTGATGAGGACTTCACCATATGAATTGGTGTTTGGGGGCGTCTATCACTGATGACCAGATGTAAACATTTGGCCATCCCCCCCCTCTTATATGTGCCTCCTCAGCCCTTCCCCTCCTGTGCTGCCCACGTTTCTGTATTTGCGTCAAGCACAAGAGCGTTGCTAACATGGAGGAAATAAAGCGGTGGACTCCCCTTGGGACTAGGATGGGAAATGACAGCGACAGAGACAATTTGCGAAGAAACCTACTGGCTCACTTCCCGAGCTCATAAGCAGAAACCTGGTAGATGGAGGAGAGCCAAGCCAGCAACAAGCACCAGCGGTGGGTGCTGACTGCTGGCCAGAGCCCCGTGCTGCTGGGCAGGAACCAACAGAAACAAAGTCCTGGTGGCAGGACGACCTTCCCCTCCTCAGCATGGTCCTTCCTGTTGGCTTGTGCAAGGTCCTAAGTCCTCAGCAGCCTTCGTTCCCAGGGCTGCTCTTTACCTTTGGGCGTCAGTTGGCTAAACGTCTCAGTGGAAAGGAGCACAGGATGCGGGCTTCCAGGTGAGTGGACTCATTGTAACCAGATTTGGCTTCGTCGAGCTGCACGGTGCCAAGATACCCGGGGGGCAGAGGGAACGGGGTGGGGGTGCAGCTGAGGTGTTGCTGATTCAGCACAGGTGAGTGAGGGCAGGGCTGGGGCTGGAACATGCCCACTACACACAGCGAGCATGGCCTCGAGGCTCTCTGAGCTCAGCCAGCAAGCCACACAGTCCAGTTCTCTGGAGGAAGGGAAGGCTACAGGCCGGCTTCCCAGCCTCCCCGAGCCAGGTCTCAAGGTACAACGTTCTGGAAACCAGATGTGGACTTCTTCAGGAGGTATTAAAACTTCTTCCAAAACCAGCCCACTGGTCCAGACGACCTGCTCCTCAATCTCGTCTTGAAATTGCATCAAGCACAGGGTTGGCCAAGCTGAGAAGCCCGGGCTGTGACCCTATGTCAGCAGAAAACAGCCAAAAACCTTCCCAGGGCCACATAGCACTGAGGGGTTCACCTGGAGTAAGCCACATTTTTCACGTGGAAACTAAGAATTGGGAGAAAGAAGGCAGTGGGTGTGGCAAGGAATGGACCCTAACTTGGCAGAAAGTTTGGGAGCGATAAAACAGGAGGGGACATGACCATTGATCATCTCACAAGAACTAAGCCTCAGTGCTCATAGGAGAGGCAGGTCAAACTGCTTAGCCCACGTTCGGCTCTCCCCTTCAATAGACAAGAACAGAAAACAGTGTCCACACAACCTGAGACGGGAGTCTGTCTGCCAGGAGGTGGGAGAGATTCCACTGGCGACCCTGTGACCCCATTTATTCGCTCACTCAGCTCTTCTTTGTTGAGTATCCAACTTCTGCCAGCCACGGCGACAGGTGGGAAACAAGCTCACAGGCACTACCCTCCCAAAGCTGACATTCTACAAGAAGGAAAAGAAAAGAATCAGTCACACAATTCAGAGTACTTATAATTGGGGCAAATGCTACCAAGAGCTTGGAGGACGATGCCAGAACCCAGGCCTGGCAGTCTGGGGAGGCTTCCTTGGAAGAGACGCCTCGGCTGGGCTCGGAAGGGATGCGGGAATTGCCCAGATAAAAGGATGGGATATGGGTAGGAGAGAATAGGCCCAGAAAATAAAAAATAACAGCATATGTAAAGTCCTTGAGGTTGGAAAGAGCACTCAAGCCTCCTCTCTCATCTAATGACTTGACCCTGTGGTGGGTCCCTCCTGATCCAAAAACTCTTATCTGGACCATTTGAGATGTTACTCTGCTTCCAGTGAGCAGAGTCAGCTAAATGATTTTGCAAAGCTGAAGTTTCGGTTTGCACTTGCACGAGCAGGAAGGCAGGACGTCCCTGTGGGCTCCCACATGGAGCATACATTAAATGGCTCCAGAACTCTCGGCTCGCAGGAAAGAGAACATGAGCGGACTTCTCCAGCAGTCGTACACACTGAGGCTGATGAAAGGTGGGGATGTGTGGCAGGTCGCCGCCACACTTCTTTTATGGTACCCCAGAGGCCAAGCCCACGGGACTTAGGGAGCACAGAAACTGCTGAGGGTTGGTCTCTTTCTATCTCTGAAACTGGATGGTTCACTGTAAATTTCATCACAAACAGGAAGATGGCCCCTTTTCCACTCTCCCAGAGGGAATCTCTAATCTCTCCATCTGGTAGGATTCTGCCTAAAGTACCCTAAGCTAGCCTTGTCTCTGACCCCAAGGGACAGTACTTCCAAGCCCAGAGACCTTCAGAAAAAAAGTCCAGCAAATCCCTCCCTACCTCTGAGCCCACTGTTGTCCCTGGCACCCCAATCTCAATCTCGATCTTAATGTCCAAGCCTCAAAGACTGTCTCAGAAGTCACCAGGAAGTGTAGAGTGATTCTGGACG
>PITA01000301.1:251161-276349 GCA_004023965.1 Spilogale gracilis
AGGACCCCCTCCAGCGTAGAACAGAGTTGGAGAAATGGCTGCAGCCTCCTGCAAGAGGGAAAAGGCAAGTCCTGTCTGAGCTTCAGAACTTCTGCTGGAGGCAGATGTCCACACTGCCCATCCCCACCACTTGGAGCATCTCAGGCACACACGCACACCCAGCACCTGTCCCTCTGAGCGTTCACAGCCACCGGAGGAGGGGTGGGAGGGCATGGGAAGGAAGGCTGCCTACCTTATCTGATCTTCCCCTCTTCCTAGTCTGAGGCTGTGGCCTGGATGCTCAGGAAGACAGCCAGCCTGAGTCAAGAGCTTGGTTATACTTGGAAACATTCTCATTTAGAACCTTCTTGCCTTTGGGTGCAGCTGGTCCCCCAGGGCCAGGCCCTAGCAGCTCTGCGAGGGCCGTTCAGGAAGCACCAGCACCAGTACCCACAAGGCACACACTCAGGAACTCCAGACACTGCATCGGGTCCCCCTGCAGCCTGTCCCCACAGGCAGCCTGCGCGAGGGAGCGAGGGCAGCTCTAGCGGGGAGATGCACAGAAGCCTTGGTGTTAGTGAAGCCACAGCCCCTCCGTGTCTTCCTCACTAACCAAGATGCTCTAAGTTGCGATATTAGTGCATTTTCTTTGTGTGTTTAACCCAAAGCACGCTTCTAACCCTTGGGTACTGGACACAGTGGATTTCCGCTTCTTTCCCAGCTGAGGCTCCTGCAGCCTTCAAGTCTTGACCTAGCTACTCTTCAGCGTGAGTCTATATAAGAGAGCTCCCTTGGCCACTCCCCGAACCCCCCCTTGGACCCCTAGATACACCCTCAGCCCAGGTGCCACAAGAGGAGGCAGCACAGTGGCAGAGCTCCCCCTACTGACAGCTGGCCATGCTGACCGCCCAGGAAGGCTTATGTGATGTCTCTTCCCCCAGTCACCATTTTGTGAAATGAGGCTCCAGGAATATCTGTGCAGCTCCCCCTGCATCCTCCACTCCCAGATTCCAGAGGCTTTATCCTGCAGATCCGCAGGAGCAGAGCCCTTTGTGTCACTGGCTAGGCCCCACAGACAACACAGAACTTCAAGCAGAACCTAAAATGACACCCACGACGGCCCCTTAACCCAGCATGGGACCAGACTGATGGGATGTGTTCGGGGGTCCTCAACCGGTGCCAACCTCAGAGTCACATGTACCAGGCGACTCCATTAAGTGCCCATGCTGCCTGCCACCCAGGGGGGTGGTCAAGGCCTTCCCAAAGGAATTTTTAGCAGAGGGACTCTGCTCCCCTCTCCCAGCTCCAGCAGAAGCTGGGAGAGGGGAGCAGAAGTCTTGCCCTCTAGAGGACTGTCGACGTCCATGAAATGAGCAAGAATATTAACACCCTTGGTCCTCAGAGAGCATGGACATTCATGATGTCATTTAATCCTCCACAACGCCTCTGCCACCCCTCCCCCCATAAAGCAGATGCTGCCTAGACACTAAGGTGTAGAGAGATGAGGTGACAGGCCAGGGTAAAAGCTCAGCTCCCCCCTGTGACATCACGTTCCCGAGGAGATAGGAGCTAAGAACCCCGAGGAAGAGGGACATTGGGAACCAGCAAGCCCCTGAGGCATGGCCTCCTCTCGGGGCACTGAGATCACCAGGGCGACCCTCCTCACATCTTCACAATCTAGAACCACCAATGCTAGTGAGACAAGGGCTTACTGGAGAAGCAAAGCAGGAGAAGGGAATGAGCCCAGGCTCGTGGACGTGATAGTGTCTGCTGCCTAACCGCCACTACAGAGTGCCTCTTGGAAAGGCTGCTGGAGCCCAGCCAGCTGAGGGGACATGGAAGGTCTTCATGGGTGTGACTTCAGGGTGTGACTTCAGACATTGCCCTTCTACAGCCCCAGTTTCTGTGACCCAGTGCTTCACAACGTGGCATGGGATTCACCTTCATGTAATTTTTTGCTGTAAGACAACAAATGCTAATTTGTTCCCATTTATTAGAGTTAATCAACCCCCAGTGGTGATTGTATAAATGAATGCTAATTGGCCCCAGAGTTATTCATCATCATAAAAGTTGTAAGACTGGGTGGCTATTAATCAAATAGGTTTGCAGATAAGATATATGTATTCACATATTAAGTCAATACATCTTACTTCGTACATCCAGAGGAAGACCCTGGATGAGGGGCTTGAAAAGATGAATAAAAAATATGCTTGCCCTCAAGTAGCTCAAACCTTAGTAAAGAAAGACCTGAGACGTCCTCAAATAAAGGCAAACTATGCCAAATGCCTCAGGAGAGTAAGAACCACTATGGCATTTCAGAGAGGGGTTGATTGTGTCTCTCTGGGGAATCATAGAGGGCTTCATGAAGGAGGTGAGATTGGGCTGGGCATTAGAAAGTGGGCAGGAGTAGAACAAACAGAGACTGTACGGCATTCGTTCCAGGGGGCAAGGTGGGGAAATGAAGGGTATTCTTGGAAGCACTGAGGATTCCTGGTAGGCAGCAGCGTTTGTGTGCAGGGAAGGTGTTCACAAGCATTGCTGAAGTCTTGCTTTATGCCAGGGCCTATGTGCTACACCAGGAGACAAAGCACACCAGGTCCCTGACCTCACCACTTACAGTCCCTCCAAGAATAAGGCCAAAAAGAAGACTAAAGAAACCCCAACATTGCCCTTCTAAATAGTGTGGGGATTTTCAGGTTGGCACTGGGGAATTAGTGACAGTTTGTAATGCTACAAGTTTATGATCAGAGTGTTTGGGAAGATGAATCTAGCCCCAGGGTTTAAAGCAAATTTAAGAAGAAAGAGGGAAAAATTCAAAGTCCAGCCTAGATGAGAAATGATGATCAACATCTGGGCAACAGGTAGGAAGGTGAATAAAGGCACGTGTGGAAGAGATACTCGGTAGCCCACACTCAGTTTGGGAATTGAGTGGCTATAGAAAGTAAGGCAAGAAGAGCCCCAAACTCAGCTGGGCTGGGCAGCCTGGGTGACGTAGAGAATGGTGAGGCCATCATTCAAAACCCTGGAGTCAACAGAGGAATGTTGGGATGGGAAAGAAATGATGAGTAGGTGTGAGTTTTGCCCCGTATTCTGCCTACCAGTGAGGCAGAGTGCTCCATGCAAAAAGAGATGAGAGGAGCCAAGAAACCATGAAGGAAGGGCCAGTGGGAAATGAAAACTAGTGAAAAAAAAAAGTCTAGTTCACGAGAAGTCATGTGTCCTCAAAATCTTAGCACCTCCTCTTCTCCCTTGAGGTCACCAAAGTTCTTTGGAAAAACATTTTCTCTTCTAAAAGCTATAGTCTCTCTTCTGGGAGACCATGCAATAGAGAATATACCAGAAATATGGGTGATATATGTGGTGGGGATATCGAAGGGGATTTGAATTCTAGTGGTGATGGGTGAACAATGGTCTCCATCTTCAGTGTCCCTTGTGAGCCCTCATACGTCATCGTGGTTTCTCCTCTGACACCGATATTCCCTCTGTGATCAGAAACCCCAGTTCCTGGTCTAGAGATCCAGATTCATTGGCTTTCCCATGACCCCAAGAGCCCAGGCTGGCCAAGATGATGGCCACCACTGGCATCAGAAGGACCAAATCAGAAGTTACCTTGCTGGCCAGCATCCAGGGCTTCTTCCCTACCTCCTCTGTACCACACTACGGCAGAGGCAGGCAAGCCCAGGCAGGTCACGGAAGCTCCCAGGTAGGGGTGGGAAAGCTGACATCTCAGAGCTTACGCAGAGGGCATGTGCTCTAATGGAACTTGTCCTCGGGGACCTCACAAGGACTCTGAATGGTACAATCAGGACATTTCTTGGGCTTGCAGAAACCAAAGGCAAACATCTTCAATTTGCCCTCCTACCAAAGTCGCAAAAGCAGAATGAAAATCAATTTCCTGCAAAGGAGCTGATTTCCTTGGAAACCTAGAATTCCCTCAGTGGCAGTTTCTCCATCAATGCTTCAGAAAAGTCATGCTGCTTCCATTTTTCCATTGGAACGTCTCTTTTCTCTCGTAATGCCATTTAACAAACCCTAGAAAGTGGAGCTACAAAATTGGAAAAGAATTACCAAATGATCACTTCTCTACTTGTCTCTAGCCCTGGCGTTTAGAAGAAAAGTGAGATCCAAGCACAAAACAGTGACGTCTTTCTGGAGAAAGCCAGCCACATCATAGAGCTCCCCAAGCTGTGAAATTGAGCAGAATCCTCCAAGAAAGGCCGAGAGAGAGATGGTCCACGGTGGGCAAGAAGGATCATCACCACTCACTTTGGCTTCGCCAACACCCCTGACACCGGACCTCGGCTCCTAGCTCACAAAGGGCTGCTCTTACCTCATCCAGGCAATATATGGCTAATTCCACCAAAAAAAGACAGAAGAATAAAAAGGATTTTTTTTCTAATAAATATTCTCTTGCAGCTAATCCACTCTTTGTAACTGTCAGGCTCCATGGGGCTGGCAGCCGGCCCATCAGATAAGAAATGCAGCTGTGCCTCAGGAAACGTGAGAAGAGGAGCAGATTAATAAAGAGGAAAAACATGTTTGGTAACTGTGTCTGAGGGGAGTCCTCAAAGGGAGGCCCTAGCAGCTCAGGGACCCCAAAACCATGCCACCCAGAAGGCTACACTATGGGGATCGGGCCAGACATGTGAGCCCTGAGAGCAGGCAGCAGAGCCTGCTTTCCTGAGCCCCCCCCCCCAAGTCAGCTCAATGGAAAATGGCAACAGACTGACAGAGGTGTCACTTCATGAGGCATGTGATTTTGGTGTCCTCCACTGCCCAGCATGAGGCTGAGGACACACGAGCTCTGCAGGGAGGCAGCCCGTGTCCACAGCGTGCTCCGCTCCTGTGCCGTGACAGTTCCCTGGCAGGCAGCCCCATGTGACGATGCTGTATGGGGAGGGGTTCCACAGGACCTGTGGCCCCCACAAGTGGGTGGGTAAGATGGGAATATCAGGACAGAAGACGTCCTGGTTAAGCTGTCCTGAAAACCCTGGGTTTGGATAAATGACATGGTGAACAACGGAAACATCCGTATTCTGGGCTCAGCCATCCGGCAAGGACTGTTACACAGAAGGAAGAGGAAGGAGGTGGAGGATACCTCCCTATCTTTCTCCAGTTTCCCTGCATCATCACCTACAATTATATTCTGAAGGGAGCTCTCCCCCAAAACAGCCCGCGGGACTTCTTCAAACCTTACCATGTGCTTCCTGCTGCTTTTCTTTGCATGCCTGTCCTGCAACCCTCCGCTGATCGGCAGAGCTTTCCAGAGCCTCCAACCAGAGGAGAAGGAGCTGGGGACTGCACGCTTGGGCACCACAGTCAGCACACAGGGGACAGCAGACCAGAGGGTAGCCTGGGGAGGATAGTCAGGCAAGATTAAACTTTGGCTCCCAGAGCCCTGGGACATAAAAGTCTAACATTACAACCTTTCTTTTGACTCCCCTCAGCGATCTGGCCCCTCTGGCCTACGGGGCTACACAACCCTAGCCATCAGCTCTCTGGAGAGATTCCAGAGAAAGGGGAGTTCGGACATTCACTCTGCTCCCCGAGGAGCCGGTGTGAGGGACACCAGCCTGAGAGGCAGACTTGGCTCTGGGGCAGTTGGCCCCGATAACCAGGCAGACAGTGCAAGGGTCTAAGGAAGAGGAGGTCCAGTGACACACCCCTACATCACTGAGCAAAATCAGAGTCACAGGGTCAGACCACTCAATATGTTCCAAGGACCATTCTCAACTTTTCCCATCACAAATTTGTCCCATCTTCACAGCAACCTACTTCATTTTATTAAGGTACGAGTCACGTCACATAACATCCACCATCTGAACCACGTTAAATGAACCATTATGTGATTTCCGATACATTCACAGTGTTATGCAATCATCACCCCCATTTAATCCAGAACATTTTTATCACCCAGAAAGAAACCTTGAAGCCATTACTCACAAGAGCAGACTTCTGAGGTAGCCGCCTTCCATTGATGACGTCTGACATCACGCTTTTGGGGGAGGCACACTTCGGTCCAGCCAGTATTGCAGAGCGGCTATCGGAAGACGCACATTCCTGAAAGTTCGTACGTGAGGAAGTAGAGCACAGAGACTGAGTGACCTGCTCCAGCTCAGGCAGTAACTGGTGAAATCCAGCTCTCTGACTCCCAAATGAAGCAGACACCTATGTCTGGAAGATAAAGCCTGAGAAGAAAGATACTTCATAAGTTTTTGATGATAAATAGCACAGATAAGGGTCCGCTGAATTTGCTGACCATATGTGAAGATATTAGGAAAAAGGGACATTTTTGGGACTTCGACCCAGGAATTTTAAAGGAAGCGCTCCATAAGGCAGTAAGCCTACACAGTGAATTCACTGTGAGAGACACAACCCCAGCTGCTTAGACCAAGGATTTCAGCAGCAAACAATAAGCATCTGCTGAACCAAGTGCCACGTAAGGCACAATGGAGGATACAAAGAAGTGACTGTCCAACTTCAGATGTCCTTCAGCTGGTCCCCTTACTGTCTCAGATCTTCCCCATCACTGTCTCGGTTCCAGTCCTGATGGACATCCAACAGTCCTTAAACATGAGTCTTTCCTGGCTCTGGGCCATTGTTGTTTTGTGGTTTCGTTACATGTTGATTGTCGTGTGCATTGTTGTTGCTTGTTTTCTGTCTGCAGCTTACTCTCCCCTCCCCCTAACTGTCCAATTCTCACCCCTTCAGATTAGCAGAGGCGTTGGTGTGCTCTTTTCTTCCCTGAATGCAGACCACGTGATAACAACAGTCCCACTTAGGGAGCCTTGCTGTGCGGTGCTGAGCACGGGTCAGTGCATGCCCTCCTCCAGTCCTCCCCAGAAAACCCAGATGAGGAGGAGGTCCAGAGAGGTCAAGTAACTCACTCCAGGTCCCACAGAACCGAGATTAGAGTCCTGGTTCTTGTGATTCTGGACCCTAGTCTCTTAACCACCATATTTATTAATGGACCTCCTAGCTGAGTCTGTCCACCACAGTGTAACCCGCTATTATTTCCTACTTATTCCACACGTACTGGCCTTTCCTTCCCACCAGATTACAGGTACGCTTAGGTAGAAGCAGCTATGCCCAGTGCCTCCCACCGACAGACCAAATTCCTTCTGCTCTGTGCTCCCACAGCATCTGTGTCAGCCATGAAGTCATTCCATCTCCAGAAGCAGAAATTTGGAAGGAGAACTGGTCCTTGTACCTTCATGTGGGACACAGAGGACTCCGGTTTCCTATAGTCTTCAGAGGTAAGCCGGGGATGGAGAAGTACAGGGTGAGAACTGCATCCATATTCCTTAGTGGCCAGCCTGGTGCCCCAAGTTCAGTATTAATGTCAACCTTCTTATAATAACAAAAACTCCCATTTTTAGAGCCCCTGAAATATGTCAGTCCCTGCACTAAACATTGAAATTTACAATATCTCATGACTCCACAAAACAAGCCTGCAAGGTACGGACTGCTATTATCACTGCTTTATAGAGGGAATCAAGGCTCAGAGAAGTAAATTTCCTAAAGGTTCATAGATGCTAAATGTAGGGTTGGAATCTGATACGACAGCTTTTTGATTCCAAAACCAGAGGAGAGGGGAGAACCCCCAAAATCTATTCAGGGAAGAGCGCACCTCTCACCTAAATTACATACTCAAAGTTTTCATATTATCAATAATACACGATTTGTAAACAAATGTTAATTGATTTGCATAAGATATGGCCCCTGTTATCCAAAGGCTAACAATTCAGACAAGATGACAGATGAAGGGAAAGAAGTGGGATGAAGGACAGCCACCAGTACTGGCCAACAATGAAACGGGCTGCCTCTTGACAGGAGTAGAGAAGAATCATGGGGAGTTAGGTGACGGTGACGGCCAAGGTTAAGTCAGGTGATTGCCAAGTTTCCTTCTGACACTAATACTCCATGATTCCATTCATTAGCCCACAGTCAACTGGAGATGGAAGAGCCTAACCTTAGCAAAATTTAGAGCTGAGGACACACGCTTGGTAGCCGTCAGCATAAACAGTGGCTGGGATTCCCAGTGGACGACGCATGGAGGGATCAGAGCAAAACCCAGAGAACTGAGCAAAACGGAACACAGAGCTAGAATGAAGGAGACTCTGACAGACAGGTCAGAAGGAAAAGGTATCACTGAGTCAATCACAGGGTAGCAGCAAGACGAAGTGGCTCAGAGTAAACCGATGAGCTCTTATGAGCACCTGCTCTTCATCCCTCTGATGTTCTATTCATTCAACAAATATTCGTTGAGTATTATTGGTGCCAAGGACTGTTCCTGCAGGGAGAGGGAGGGCAGTGAACACCCAGCTAAACCCTGGATCCCCACGTGCTGAGGGTCTTGGAGAATGCTTGAGTAAGACATTTCCTTGTGGCGTGACATCAAAGAATGTAGATCATGGCTCCTCTGTCCGGATCACTTGTACGTGTGCTGCCGATGCTAAGCAGACACATGGCAATCCACACCACAATCCAATACTTAAGTAAGATGCAAGGAAAATAACCCACAGGAGAGAAACTAGCAAGTCAAATACAGTTTTGTTCCACCAGGTAGAAGACAACTGAACATGTTTGGAGGCAGGGAGATGTCTTAGCCAGATGTAATGATATTTAATGATCACACTGTTATAAAATTTGAACTTCCATAATTTTCAAAACAGAATGTGACTGCCGCTGCTTCTCAAGCAAGATACCTGTCCCTTTGAGAAGTAGTTCTAGAATCCCTTGTCATCACAGCTGAACCAAGCCAGGCAGACTCTGCCCAGGAGGGGACACAGCAAGGAGAGGATGCCCCAACTGCATTCATTAACCAGCATTTATTGTTGGCAGTGGGCCACAGATATAAAATGGTCCAAAAATGTACATATTCCAGAGAATTCCCTGGAAAGCATTCCATCAGGCATTCCAACTCTGGGGGCAGAAAAAAAGGACCTCACCCTGCGGATCTCTAAAGTTCAGACCTCACCTGGTCCTGGGACTCTCCAGTGAGATGCCGTTCGGAAAGTCTGGTGTGGGTTCCTCCAGGCCCGCCTGGTTCCTGACCAGAATTCGGAAGTATAGCAGCACAAGCCCTGGAGTTTCCAAGACCCATCTCAGGTTCTCAAAGCACAGACAAGAGTACCCAGACACAAGTGATGGCAAAAGACCTCTTTAGTTGTTCTCTTTGCTGGAACGTCCCAACGCTGACACCAGCACCACCCAGAAAGCCAGCCACCCAGCCCCAGCCTCCACGGGGACAAGAAAAGCTCCAAGCTCTACTCTGCTCTCAAGAGCTCAGACCTAGAATGAGAAAAACATTCAAGGGTCATGTTGGAGAACACGGGACCTCCTCAGGGGTGGTGGAGAAGGCCCACCACCACCCGGGGGGGAAGAGGAAGAAGGGCTCACATTTCCCTGGAGGCTGCACCCTGCCCTGGGGAGAGCAGCTCCCCAGAAATGACACTTGAGGACCTGGCTTGGGGCCACAAGGGCAGATAGCTCAGGGTTTATTTCCCCTTTATAATGGAAGCAGGCAAGGAAAGGAATTCTTTGACTAAGTAACATAATACTTCTGGGTCCTGCCCACCAGGCTCGGCCCTGGGAAGAGCAAACAAGCAGCCCGCCCTGTCTGTCCCAACAGGTTTGAGGACGCTGGCCCCAGCTGCCACTCACTGTGCTCAGGCGTGGATACAGGGGAAGGGGAGGGAGGCCAATGCCCAGGACCGCAGGATGTTGGGGAAGACCTATAATCTAGTCTCAACCCCTGCCAATGCCAGAGCCCAACACTTAGTGCCCCCAAGTCATCAGATTTAACCCTGTACCCCATCCCCCATCTCACGCACCTTGTTTCTCACTTTCCCCACTGACTCAGGCCCCTGAATCCGGAGGTGAGTCCAGGCTTCTTCCCCATAAGCTGAAGGACATCCCAGATGCCACCTGCCCACCTGTCCCAAGCCAAGAGCAAGCCTCTGTGATCCAGTGCAGCCCCACGAGTAAACATGTTAGTAACAATCAGCACCCATGCGGTATTCTGCAGTTTGCAAAGTTTCTTTTCAATCTCCAAACAACGTTCTCAGCTAGGCAGTATCATCTACCCATTTTACAGATGGGAAAGCAAGAGGCTCAGAGAGGTATTCAGCCGAGTGACCAAGCCAGGCCCTGAACCCAAGCTGCTTAACCCTGCATCTCCTGCAGCCAACCCTAGGGCAGGACCACAGTACTGGTGATATGTAGAATGGGTTCTATCTAACCCCCCACCTTGTAACCCCCAGCTCTTCCAACCAGGCCGCTGAGTGACAGAGAGGCTGTCACCTGGCTGGCCGACCCCTGCACTGCCAGGCAGCCGGCCCAGGACGCAGAGCACGGCAGAGTCCCCGGGGCCACCCCGCCCCTGGCAGGTGCCCTCTCACCTCGCCCACCCCACCTCCCACCACACTCCAGCCCAGCGCCCTCCTCGAGCTGTTTGTTTTGCTGTGGGTTTCCGTTGGCTGGCATGTGGGTGTTCGTTGTATTCCTCCTGCAGATGGCAGACAGCGTGCCCTCCACCCCCGCCCCCATCACCCCACCCCACGCGTTGTGTGGAAAGCCATTGCAGCAGAGTGAACAAAAGCCTAGCAGGTGAACAGCCCGGTCTGCCGGTGCCTTTTATCCAACCCGGGTCCAGACAATATCTTCACAAAATTCTTTTCAACTGTCCCATCATCTGGGGCTCCTCCTGCCTGGCTTCCTGCCTGGAGCCCCCCGGTTTCTCCCCTACCCTCCCAGAAACACCTGCTCCTCTGATGGTGCAAAGGACCCACAGTTTCAGAGAGCAGTTTGTTTGAGTGTAGGTTTCTTTTTTGAGGTAGGGTGGAGAAATCCTTCCATTCCTTTCAGCACCCAGAGACCCCATGCTCACAGAAACTTCCAGCACTTTGTGGATGGTAAGTGATAATTCTCATTCTCTGAGTTCAGATCTCCCCTCGGCAGGAGGGCTCAGTGACCCTCAGCTTCTTACTGCCCGTGAATGGCCTCTTGGGAGGCAGGTGCTTTGATGGGGACTGGAGTGGATGGTGCTGGAAAGGATTGAGTATCTCTGTTTTCAAAGCTAATGTTGCTCATTCCCAAATCTCGATGCCTCTGTCTGGCCGCAGGAGGTGTGCTTGACCGAAGACCGGTGACTTTCCCTCTGGAAATACCACGTAGAGGCTGGTGAGCCTCTGAGATGAGGTTAGGGCTCCGATGGCATGGGCCTGCGGCCGTGCCTTGCACCCCTACCACCATCTAGCAACTCAGAAAGGCAGGCTGGATGTTGCAGTTCTCACTGTAGTCTCCTACTGCTTCTACCATGCTGTTCAGGTTGTCGATTGGCACTCAGCCTTCCTGGGTTTTCTTTTCAACCTTGATCATGTTCTCAGGTGATCTCCATTGGCAACACATCTTCTATGATGAGCCCAGGGCTCATCTCACTCTATCCTTATGCTCAGACCTGCAGGACCCTGGCCTGGCCCATAGCCTCTCAGGGGGAGGGAACTGATGACTCTCAGCCCTGACCCCAGCTGGGAAGCATTTTATGCCCATCTGAAAGACAGCCCCGGAGATGTCCAAGCTCACTGCGCTATCAAGGACCTAGAAGCAGCTGACGATGCTGCTCAGGGCGGGGGGGGGGGGGCAAGCAAAGGAGGAGGTTGCCAGGGCACCTACAGAGCCATCAGCAGGCGGGACACAGAAGTCTCTGGGGCATCTGCTCCAAAGATGCTGACACAGGTCCCCACTCCCTGCGCTGGGGCTAGACGGCTGGCTTCGATTTGTTTAAGCCAAATTCTAACACAAAAAAAGACGGAGCCCAGTGTGCAGAAGCTGCTTTGGCCAGTCCCTAGGAACATAGTGCCCCTCTGTGCACATTGCCAGAGGGCACCCTGTGCTTTCCAACGTGAATTCCTTGGTTTGTGTGGCACCCTGGCCCCTTGCCCACCCTGGCCCCCAGACCTTCAAGGGCTTGGCTCTTGGAAGCCTTCCCTGACCCATTCCTAACTGAAGTCAAGCACTCTCTCAGGGCCCTTTTTCCAGCACTTACCAAGTTCCCCCAGGCATTTTAGTTATCTGGGTACACATCTGGTCTGTAAACTCCTGAATAACAGAGCGATCTTATTCATCTCTGTTCTCACCAACTGCTCACCACTCCCCACCCCCTACACCTAGCAGCGTAGCTTGCACAGAGCAAACACTAAATGTTTTCGGGATCAATAAATCCAGGATAATCCCAAGTCCTTCTGATTGGCTGCTAGGGATTCTGGGTAGGGTTTGATGGAGAAAAAAAAGAAAAAAAATGAAAACCAAAATATGTCCCCATCTTCTTGGCAACCATATATATGACTCTAAGTTTCAAAAAGGAGAATGCTAGAGAATGCCCCAGGCATGATGGCCAGAGGGACCCCAACTGTAAGAACACCCCCCAACCTCACTGGACGGTGCCCTGAATTTCCGGTGATACTTCCCCAGTCGCACTTCTGTCCTTACGCGTCTATCCAACCATCAAAAACCTCTGTATAACACATTAAACGAAACCCCAATTTCCTGAACTTGAGGGAAAACAGGCTTCCCCTGAGTGGAGTGCTGGGTGCTCTCTGGCAGGCGCACGTGACCGCCTCCTCTTCTGCCCACTGCTGCCCTGGGAGGGCAGCTAAGCCTCTGTGGTCAGGACCCCAGGGAGGCCTCCCGGTGATTTGCATGTAATCGCACACAATGCCAGGCACAACAAAGCCACTCCGCACAGCAGAGACCGCTCAGCTGAATTTAAGGCTTAATCTCCATAATACAAAAGTTTCTGCTTTGCTTCTGAGGAGTTCTGGGACTCTTGCTAATGATGCTAAACAAATAACCAGCCTTTATCCCCCTCTGGACGCTTCGCCCTGTGCATTGTGGCAGCACGGGGCCCTGTTGTGGTTTACGGACCACGCACGCACCTGCAGCGTCCATGTGAGATCACCAGGGCTAAGCAGTGCTCTTCACAGGGAGCCGAGTGCAGCTGCAGACAGACCAGGGAGAAGATGGCAGCCCCGGGGCTGCTCCCAGACTCCCAAGGCCCCCTGCTCTTCCCCGCTAAAAGCACTCAGCCTCAGGTCCTCCTGCCAAAATCCAGCGCCTTCTTTACTAGTCCTTGGAGTTGGTTCTCTTCGTCTTCCAGACAGTGTTCAGCCCCCTTGTGCTTCCCCTCCCAAGCTCACCCAGACTCTCCGGTTAGGCACCCTTTGCCCCCACCACCAGGTTTTCCTATTTACCTCAACACTTCACCCCTAGGACTCATAGGGCTAATCCAAGAAAAGAGCTTCTGGGACACCACTTCGAAGAGATGCTCAGTACCTTTAGTCTCGCCATTGGCCCCTCTGCCATGCCATTTTGAGAATGAACCATGAGCCCCCATCTCTTCTAATAAAAGCAGGATTGGAAGTCAATATGGAGACAGGTGGCCTCGATGCGAGTACCCCGGCTGTCCTGGTTATCCATTACTGTATACTGAACAACCCCAGAGCCGAGAAGCACAAAACAACCATCACTTTTACTGCATCTCACAATGTTGTAGTGTAGAAATGCGTTTAGGGCTCAGCCAGGCAATTCTTCTGTTCTATGCGGTGTCCGTAGGGGTTACTCCCTGGTAGTTAACTAACAGACTGGTCTGCGAGTCTAATGAGGCTTCACTTTCAGGTCTTGTGCCGTCGTAGGTGTGGCTGGATGGCTTGGCTGGGCTGCGACTGTTGACCAAAGGGCCCCCATGTGGCCTCCCCAGGTGGCAGTCTCAGGTAGTGGGACTCTTCACATAGCAGATCAAGGCTCCCACACAGAATGTTCCCCAAAAACCTCACGGAAGCTGCAAGGCTCAGAAATCCCAGAATCTCACTTCCGCCACATTTCATGGGTCACACAAATTCAAGAGGAGGGAATTTGCAGACATCTTTAATGCCACCACCAGGAGCCACCAGCCCCACTAGGAATAGTGTCCTGGGCCAGAAGCCTGCATAGCCTAGTCTTGCAGATAGAACATCAGTTACCAGGCTGCATGAACTAGGTGCTGGCATCGTTCCCGTTCTTTCCTCCAAAGACACAGACACACTTCCTACCCTGGGCCCAGGGCAGCGTCCCCAACTGACCTCCTGCTTAGTCTGCCTTCCACCTGTCTCGGCTGCTGGCAGGACCTTTGGTTTTTCTTGGCTGCTGCCAGATCTAGAGCTGCCCTTTTCAGGTTTTTGTTCACAGATGGCTTTAGATGGGAGATAAGGAAGTGAGTCCATTTTTGCAAAGGCAAAGATGTTGCTGTCTGCTGCAGGGAGGAGGGGGCAGGAAAGCGTTGTCTCTATGCCACAGCTCTAAGGTTCTCAAGGAGTCAGAGGTGGGCCTCAGGGGGGCGAGGAGAATGGGAGGAAGGAGTCATTCTCTATCTCCCACACCACCTAGATGCTGAGTCATATCAACACCAAGCAACACCTGGTCAGACAGGCTTCCACACTCCCATCTGGCCCAAACCAGATGCTCCTTCCCAGGCTCCAGGCTGGGAGGGGCAGGGGTCTAGCAGGTCAGTCTCTGCTCCAAGAGCAAGGGTGCAGGGCCATGTAGACGAAGGACATACCCATCTTTTCCTTTTCTTCAGTAATATGTGTTCAAATATGATTATGAAATGTTTAAGCCATGCAAAAAGGAATGAGGAATACAAAAACAATACCCCCACCATGCAAGCAAGCTCCCCCAACTTAAGAAATACAATGTTACCAATATGGCTGAAGTTCACAGGGCTGCAAATATTTTCAGGGCTCTGGAGAGTTGGGAAGAGCAGAGGGTTTGCTGGTTCTCTCTGTGGGCTTTGGGGAGCAGCCATGCAGACCCTCCCACTCCTGACAAAACCTATAAAGGCATCTGGATGGGTTTTAAACAGAATGAGTACATAACAGTTGACAGACATATTCTTCGTTCTTTGTAAACTGGCTTTAGGTGAGAAAGCAAATACACACACATACACCCCAAGCAAGCAAGGGGAGAAACATTGATGGAGAAGAAGGAAGCTCAGCATCAGAAATTGCTGCTCCATCCAGAGAAGAACCAGTTCCTGGGGCCCCAGTCACGGTAGATTGGATCAGAGTCTGCAAACAGGCTATGGAGAACACAGACCCTTCCTTCCACTCTGAGCTCAGAGACTTCCCAGATCCCACAGTCTGCATAGGTCACTAGGTCCTTAGGAATTAGCTTTATGTCTCTATGTGCATCTATCTCCCACACTTGACTGTAAACCCCATGACTTTACATTATTCCTTGTCGATCTCCCACGAAGTTCCTGTGCAGAGATGGGGCTCTATTACTACCTAGAGTGTATGATTCACTTTTAGGAAAGCGCCGTGGTCAGTGGGCAGGGAACAGGAGACCTGACAGAAAAGGAAAGGAAAAGTGGCTGAAGCATAAGAGAGCAGAGCATGCCTATCTCCCAGACCTTGGTTCCTAATTCCATTCTTTCCGAAGAGGCACCAGAACTCCTGGGAGTAATGGCTGATGCTGAGACCAGGGCAGGAGCCTTACAAGATGAGCCCAGCGCATCCAACAGTGCCAGAGAGTGAGGAAATGCTTTTGAAAAATAAAACCCACAGTGACGGGTTATGTCAAAGGCCTGGGGAGCCAACTAAAACAGCTCCCAATGACTAACATTGGGTTATTTGAAGGGGAGAGTGAAGCTTTCAATATCCACGAGTCCATTCTGATATAAATAATTGAATAAATAAATGGGGGAGAAAAGACAAATCTCCCATGCAGAAGAATTCCATATGCTTTATGTAGATTCTCCACCATCAGGGGGCTGGAGCATAGGTCTTCCTTTACCCCAAGAAGCACACTATGGAAAGGAGGAAAATAAGAACAACTTTTCAGTGGAGAAAACCTGACGAATGTGACCTCAGCCAGGTGACTAAGGTCAACAGCAACAGTGATGCATGATGGAGACAGGATGCACTATTGATGTGAAGTGATATACACAGTACTTTATCTCCATGCTCTTTCTCCTCCAAACCCACAGTTCCGGTCTAATTATTAGAAAAACATCAGACAAATCCCAATGGAGAGACACACTACGACAGACCTGACGGGTCCTCCTCAAAACTGCCAGGATCATCAAAAAGCAAGGAAAGTCTGAGAAACTGTCACAACCGAGAGGAGTCTAAAGAAACGGGACAATTAAATGTAATATGGAATGCTGAACAGAAAAGAGCATTTAGTTAAAAACTAAAGACATCTGAACAAAGTATGGACTTTAGTTAATAATGATATATTAGTATCTTAATTCTGACAAATACATCAACTTAATGTAGGATGTTAATAATAGGGGAAACTGAGTGTGAGTTATATGAGAACTCTCTGTACTAAGTCTGTGATTTTTCTGTAAGTCTAAAACTGTTCTAAAAAAAATTACCAAGAAAAAAAATCAACCATGTTCCAAAACAAACAAACTTAAGCTGAACTAGAAAAGGGGGGGGGGGGGAAGAGACTGAAAGGACTTCAGAATCCTAGTAGTTAAGAAGTCCCTAACCTGTCAGAAGCAGTGAAGAATCAGGTAAAATCTAGAAACATCTAGACCAGCCAGGGGACACTGTCCTTGGCGAGGGCAGCTTTAGGAGATAATGAATATGGAAGTCAGAGTTCAGGGACATAGTATAAGAACCTGGAAGCAACAGTTGTAGACCAACCATCAGGGAGTGTGATCTTTAGGGATACCCAAAAAACCCAAGATGGGTCGTGAGCGTCCAGAATCATGCACATCAAAGCTCTTCACAAAACTTGGCTATGGTAACCACAGACGTAGCTTAGTTTGTTAGAAACGCAGAATCCCAGGCCACACACCCCAGACCATCTATATTACTGAATGATAATCTTTTCAGGAGCAAAAACGTTCAAAACCAAAATAATAACTCACCTAATTTAAAAATGGACAAAGAATCTGAATGATCATTTCTCAAAAAGAAGACAGATTAGTGAAAAGATGCTCAGCACCACCAGATCATCAGGGAAATGCAAATCAAAACCCACAGCGAGATATCCCTCTCACACCTGTTACAATGGCCACCATCAAACGGACAAAAGATAAGTGTTATGGAGGATGCAGATAAAAGAGAACCCTTATGCATGGTTGGTGGGAATGTAAATGGATCCAGGCATTATGGAAAACAGAGAATGGCGTTCCCTCAAAGAACTAACCATACAACTACTGCAGGATCCCACAATCCTACTCCTGGATATTTATCCAAAGGGAATGCAATCAGTATGTTGAAGAGACATCTGCCATTGTTCACAGTAGCCAAGACGTGGAAACAACCACGTGTCCATCGACGGGTGAATGGATAAAGAAGATGTGATGAGTACATATAATGGAAGATTATTCACTCACGAATAAGAAGGAAATCCTGATGTTTGTGACAAGACAGGTGAATCTGGAGGACATTGAGCTAAGTGAAGGAGCTAGACAGAGAAAGACAAATACCATATTATCTCACTTACATGTGGAATCTAAAAAACAAAGTTGAACTCAGAAGCAGGGAGCAGAAGTGCAATGACAGGGGCACGAAGGTGGGGGAAATGGGAGGTTTGGGCAAAAGGAGTGCAAAGTTGCAATTGAAGAAGCCTACAGATCTAACTTACAGCATAATGACTACAGTCAGTGATACTGTATTCAATACTGGAAATGGGCCAACAGTTGATCTCAGGTGCTCTCATCATGCAAAAAAATGGTAACGATGTGAGGAAGTGATATGTTAATCAGCTTGACAGTAGTAATCATGTCACAAGTCATGCGTATCAAATCATCATGTTGTACACATTAAATATGCGCAATTTTTATTTTTCAATATATATGTAAAAGAAAAAAATGAGTGCAATTAAATTAAAATTAAAAGACCCCCGAGCGATTGGCAGAAATAGTAAAATGTTTGGAGAATTATAACATGACCAAGATGTTAATCTTCATCTCCACCAAAATAATTAAGGTATTGATACTACTTTGCTCACACACATATATCCTCCTTTACAGCTGCACCTCCTCTTCTCCCTCCACCCACCATCACCACCGCCACCGCCACCAGCACCATTTCCTGCAAGATCACAGTGCCACCTTCTGGAAAGCCGAGGGCAGGATGACTGAGCCCCTCAGGAGAACAAAGCAGGTTGGTAAACAAGTTGCTTCACCAGGTGGTGGCATGCCCTGCTGTCCAACACAGCGATTGGCAGCCACGTAGGGCCCCTGAGCACCTGACATGTGGTAATCCTCCCTGAGATCTTCCATTAAGTATAAAATGGATTTCAAAGACAGTATAAAAAAAAGTATATAAAATATCCTGTTATTTATTTTTATATCAACTAGGTATTGAGGTAATACATTAGGTAAAATGTGTTATTAAAACTAATTTCACTTGCTTCTTTTCAGTTTTACAATGCAGCTACTAGAAAATTTGAGGTTACATCTGTGACTCGCATTATGTTTTTACTGGGCAGCACGGAGGTAAGCTATGTTTTACAGAATATAGATTCCCAGGGATCTGACTGTCTTCCCCCTCCAGTATGTCTCTGCAAGGCGTCTCTAATTCTGCAGCCCAGAGATTCCTCTTCTGACCTCGGCTCTGGTTCTTGTAGGCCTCAGCAGCCCCAGAAAAGGGCCTAGTATGTCGTAAGCACACAATGAATACCTGTGGAATAGACCAATAAATGGTTAAGCAAGGGAAGTCCCGTCAAGCAGAGGGACACCTTGTCCTGAATGGGTGGATCTCTTCTTAGAAGAAACCCCATCACAAGCTGTTCAGGGAGAGAGATGGTGAACTTGAGGCAACAAATCATGTCAGAGCTACATCTACTATTCTCAGAACAAAGCCTGATTACAAAGTCATAAAACAGATTTTCTTAAGGCCCTCCCAACCTAGTACTATTCAAACTTGGAGGCAGAGGTCTTATTTACAGGTTGTAAATGGGCTTATAGGCTGGGCGGCCTTGAAAGTCCCCGAGTCCTGTCTTTGGCAGCTATGCCTCCTCCATGAGACCTCGCTTCCGTTAGCACCTTATGGCTCCGCAAGCACTTTCTCACCTTGGGAGCTGGATCGATTTTCACATCTGCTCTTGAAGAAAGCCAAGCAGGTTTATTTATTATCACCTTTTTATGAGTGATAAGTCAACTGATTATCTAATTTCCCAAGATAATTACCAGCGAGGCCAGTCCCTACCCTTGCTCTCCACCACCTGCTGCGTGCTCGATGCATTGCCTCACGTGGGTGTTCCAAGGGTCCCCAGTGGCTTTACGGTTTTCCAGGGATCTGGTGGATGCATTTCCGTGAAGAGCATTTGACCGGTTATGTGACTCTGTTAAAACGTTCCATCTTATTGGCCTCAGTCTTCTCATCTATAAATTGGGAGGAGAGAATTAAATCATCTCTAACGTCCTTGCTGAGGCTAACATCATGCAGATCTCTGAAACTTGCTAAACATGCACCAAGGGTGGAAACCTGTGTCCCATTCCCCTCATGTCTCTCCTGCAGGATTGTAGACACAGAGATTGGCTTTGCCTGGCACAAGGAGGAAGCTAGAATATCCCTTGCTCTCACTGAGCCCAGTTCTACACACACACACACACACACACACACACACACACACACGGAAGAAAATGGTATATGGCTCTATCCGAGTTGTCTGGGCCAAGGCCGCCCAGAGGATCCATCTCTCAGATGTCATCTTCATGAAGTATTCAGTGTGTGTTCCCTGGAGCTTCGTGAGTGACAGAGCCTGTTCTTCCTGGTGTTTCTCTCTGTGTGCAGATCGTTGTGCCCAGATCTCTCTGTACCTCTCCCATCCCCATTGCGTCTTCTCCGGGAACTGCTTTCACTGGTTCTCTCCCTCTTGCCCTTCCCTCCCCATCTACATCCCCAGAGGTTTTATCCATCCTCTTCCAACCTGCATGTGGGCCTTTCTCCCTGCCACTGTCGCCTCTGCCCAGGAGGTGAGGGCTCTATCCTTCGGAGGCATCCCGGGGACATGGGCCTGTCTAGCCCTCTTCTGCTCCACCTTGCAGAGAGCCGTGTGCCTGGGCAGGGAAACTCCTCAGGACTGCGGAAACCAGAGGCCTTGTGCAGAAGAGCCGCACCAACCAGGGTGCCCAGAGGGTAGGGTCTGGGGCAGAATTTGCACCGGAGGAGTTAAGGATAAAACAAAGGGGTGGGCAAGACAAACAGCTCAAGGGGAGAAACACCTGGGCTGGGGGGGGAGGGGTCAGAAACCCCTGAGCAGGGAGAGAGAATAGGCTGGGGTGCACCTAGGACCTCTGGGGGGGAATGACCTAGAGACGGGCATCTCCCAGAAGCTAAGTCTCAGCCCTAATCGCTGTGCACCCATCATTCTACAGGTAGGCTCTGCCCTGTCTCACCACCTGCTCCCTGTCCCCCCGGAACCTTCCTCACCAGAGCGGGTCCCCATGACACCCCCCTCTGCCACCTCTGCCCTCGAGGATTCTTCAACCACTGGCCTGGCCAGGATGCCTGTTTTCCCTGTGGTTCGGAGGCCACCCAGCCGGAGGAGGGCAAGGACACATGTGTCTGCCTGCGGCCTGGCGGAGTGTTCCAGGTATGTCCTCTGGCAGTGGGATCCAAGGACAAGCTGCATTTCCAGGACTGTTTTTGGTCAAGTTCAGCTCAGGTGTAACCTGACCAGGCTTAGCTCAGGTTTCCAAGTGATGTGAGGATAAGATTGCCAGATAAAATACAGGGTGCCCAGCTAAGCCCGAATTTCAGATCAATTATGAGTCATTGTTTAGCATAAGTGTGTCTCAAATACTGAATGAGACAGACTTATGCTGAAAACATATTCCTTGTTTATCTGAAATTCAAATTTAACATTTTCACTTGCTAAATCTGGCAACCCTACTCAGAAGGAAGGACAGTCACTGTTCTTCACCATGACCACTCCCAAAATACACTCTGACCCTTTCAATTAGAATTTTCCCTATAAACTAACAATTGTGCATGTGAACCCTTCCTTTCCTGAAATTCCCAGTCTTGTTGGCTAAAATGCTAGCACCACCTGGCCCCTAACCAGAGTGTACTAGTCACTTTCCCCTCTCATGGATCCCTCTCCGGCCCTGTTGAATCTTGACCTTCCCTTCCCCACCTCTCTCTTCTGGCCCATCTCAGGCAGGGTCATAGCCAAAGGTGTGGTTCCTCACGATCGGGTTCCTCATCAACCAGCCAATCTTCAACCGAGTTTCCTCCCTCCTCAACCCACAGCCCAGTGATGGGCAGTGCCCCTGCCTCCCAGGCTACCAAGATGCTGGAGAGCCAAGGGGCTGTGTCCAGCGGGAACACAGGAGCTGCAAGGATGGGGCCACCTGGAACCAGGAGGGGCTGTGTTTGGCCAAGCATCAGTGGAGTGACCACTGTGCCCAGGAGGTAGGAGGCATCTCCCTAGTGCACCCCTTGAGTCCCTGGCCCTCCGCCCTCTCTGGAAACATGGAGACCTGTGCTCTATACTGTGAAGCTGGAGAGAGTTAGGGGCGGCCTCCCCTGGAGAGGCGTCCCTAGGACGTTTGAGTCTTTATGCAGGTGTGTGCCACCCCGGAAGATGCCCGTGGCTATGACCCAGGCTTGGGGCTCTGTCTTTGCTGGGGACAACACTCAAGTGGAACGTGTGGTCCCCTGTGCCACGAGGGACAGAGACACGTCCTGCAGCTCAGCTGCTCTGAGGGCATCCCCCAGATTTCCGTCCTTGAAGGCCCTGGGAGCCAGGTACAGTGCCCAAGCTTCAACCTCTGGCTGGGCTGGGACCCCCTGCGGCTGGGGCCTCTGCCTCCTGAGCAGGAGAAGGCATGGCATGCCTGTGCACGAGGTCCTCCCCCAACTCGCCGACCCACATCATGGCCACAAGCTCTAGGACCAAAGGAAAGGCTCCCCTGTTGATTTAATTTCATCTTACAAAACTCCCTGAAGAAATGATTTGCTCATTACAGAGGGGGAAACTCTCTTGAAATTGTCCTACGTGAGCAAATCATGGCACCCGGAGCTATGACTCCTGGTTACCCCTCCCTGTAAAGTTCTTAAACAACGGGCACCACCACCACCCTGCTCCTCATCAGGGTACTCAGGGCTCAAGAGAAGCCCTGGGCTCTCTCCACCTCCCTACAGGGCAGATGTGTTACTAAGTCACCATGTCCTAAGGGAAGAGCTGACCCTGGGCCTCCTCCTCTTTCCCAGGAATTCTCCCTTCTGGACAGGCCTTCCTCACCACGAGCCATAGGCCATCCCTGCAACTCAGGCCAAGGGCAAAAACCTGTCCCTCTGTATGTGGTCAGGATGGATGGTAAGACAGCGGGACTCAGGGAGGCCACAGGTGGGCCCACCAATCAGACCACACATGGGCAAGCCTTGACCTTTCCATGGCATGACCATGGCCCCTTCAGGCAGAAGCTAGATGGTGATGGGCGGCATCCCATAAAGGGACCCCTCAATTTTTAGAAAGTTGAATTCTGCCATGTGCAAATCTGAAATGGACGGCTTCTGTGAATCCATGCACCAGAGAAGACTCTCTCCCTAGGCCCTGAGGGTTGAGGGAGGTCCCTGTCTTGCTCCAGGGATTGGATTCCTGGGCCTGATCAGACCAGGTCATGAGCTGCTGCACGCCCTCGGCCCACTCTTCAGGGACCCCAGGCCTCCAGGCCAGCATGCAGGTGAGCATCGCTACTGATAGTTGCCTCTTGTCTCCTACCACCACAGGTGAGAATCTGTCTAAAGGCTGCTGTTCCTTATGTTCTATATCTCACTTGCCCACCCAGGAAAGTCGAACGAAGGACATCTGACCTCCTCTTGGTCAATGAGCCCCAACTCCACACACCATGGGGAGTTGTTGCCCCCAGAGCCAGGCATCCGAAACCCCACCGTCTGCCTCCAAATCAATGATACGCTTGCCTTCCTGGTGACGCATGAGCATTACCCGGAGTATGACCTGTGAGTGTCCAGAGGGCATAGCCTGCCACCATCGAGGCACTGGAGAAAAGACGCCCTGGTGCCTGTAGGCACCCGCAGGAGACAACAGAGAAAGCCCCTTTCTCTGCCCCCAGGGACCACTTCTATAACACACTGCCAGGATTTGACTGGGGGCGCTTCCGGGCCCTCCCCGAGGAATCCCAACTCCAGGATCGAGAGCCCTACCTCTTCCTGCAGCAGTTCCAGCAGCCCGGGGTGTATGTCCTTCGTCTGAGCAGCAACAAGCATCGGAAGATGGTTTGTCCAGGATGGTTGGCCTCATTTCACGCACTAGCCCGGCATTTCCCCCTTGCCGTAACACTGCCTCATAAACATCCCAGACAGAAGCTCAAGGAGGGAGATCAAAGTTTCAGATTCCCACACTAACAGATAGTTCTGGGGGTCCCTAGGGTTCCCTCCAACATGTGATGTATAGGGAAGGGAAGACTGTAAGGGTGAAAATAGAATGTGTGTCTAAGGACCTCACGGTGTCCGGACATCTCCCACAGCCCTCTACTTCATTACCTGCTCTTTCCCTACTCCCTCTCACCCCAAGGCACACACCCCAAGCTCATCCGCACAGACTTGTATCCATGTGACCTGCTTATGATGCCACCACTGATCCAGGTGCAGTGTCTGGGTCACACATGGGATTTAGCTCATCCCTCCTGCACAGCTTTGAAGTGCCTGTGCTGACCTCCCCCCAGAACAGGCATACGGCTGCTCAGTTACTTGATGTGAATTTGTTTCCCGGGGAAAACCCAGGTTCTGCTCCCCCAAGGTATGCACAAAGATCTGGGCTATTTGGATTGAGCTGCCAGGCCAGGGGTCCCACTCTGTCCCCTTGGCAGTCTCTGGCAGACCATGGGAGAAAGGCTGAACGGATGTTTTTCCCACCCAGTACATCCGCACCCTCCCGCCAGGGGGCCGGTGCTTTGGAGAAGGGCCCTTTGCCTCCACGACTCCCAGGTATCTCATCCAAACTGGCATCGCCAAGATCCCCAGGCCCCCGAAGAGGTCTGACTGGCCAGAAGTCCTGGGGGAGATTGTCCTGCTGCTGGGGATCTGCCTGCTTCTGTTGGTGAGTAAAACTGGACAAGGGACATCTTAACCCCCATGCAAGACTCCGTGTAAATGGGTTATCCAGTGCCCGTTTGTCGCAGGCATTACAATAGTTGCTAAGATGCAAAAGTGACAAAGGTGCAGCCTCAGGCCTCCAGCAATCAAAGCGCAGCAGGCAGAAGATAGACAAGGAAACAAACAAATGTTAAGGAACATTAGGGGATGCTGGTGAAAGCCTGTCCAGCATGTCCGGCTGCACCAGGAAGGAGCTGACTGCCCTTCCTGGGTGGTCAGGACAGACTTTTGTAAAGAAGTAATCCCTGAAAGAGGCTTGATATGTGAGCCATGGGGACATGTGTTCCCTCTACTAACAAAGGGGTTACTGAGTTGGGGGCCAGGAGGGTACAGAGGCATGAAGCAGCATTCACCCACTCAGGGAACCTAATATGGGGGTGCAAACACAAAACTGAAAGACAAAATCACGGATGGTCTCATGGGCCCCACTTTATCCCCTACACAGTGAGGGATCCATTAAAACCTTTGAGCAAGGGTACCTCGGTGGCTCAGTCGTTAAGCGTCTGCCTTCAGCTCAGGTCATGATCCCAGGGTCCTGGGATCGAGTCCCACATAGGGCTCTGCAAGGAGCCTGCTTCTCCCTCTCCCATTCTTCCTGCTTGTGTCCCCTCTCTCACAGTCTCTCTGTCAAATAAATAAATAAAATCTTTAAAAAAAAATAAAACCTTTGAGCAAAACAAAACAAAAAACTTTCAAGCAAGACAGAGAGACGCTGGTAAGATTTTCATTTTTACTCTAACAATAGGGTGGGAGACAAGATGGACTGGGGGGAAAGCCACAAAGAGATAAGCAGTCAGAATAGTCCAAACAAGGGAAGATGAGGTGTTCCCTCACTATAGCTGAGCAGGGATCTTCTTCTGCCGGTCTTCAGAGAAGGCGCTTCCCCTGTCCTTCACATCAGCACATTATGTACCGTGTAGATTCAGTGTCACAGCCTGAGCTGGGCCCGGAAGGCCACTCCCAACGCCACCTTCAGGAAGCATCAGCAAGGATACAACCTGGATGCCTACACCTCCCCCAGACCCGGGGTGACATCAGTGAGGAGAGGTCGATCACACCAAGACTCTGATACCCCCAGGGTTGA
>PITA01000301.1:276449-307815 GCA_004023965.1 Spilogale gracilis
GGGGTAGAGACATCTAAATAAAAACTTTCCAAGGGGCGCCTGGGTGGCTCAGTTGGTTAAGCATCTGCCTTTGGCTCAGGTCATAATCCCAGGATCCTAGGATCGAGCCCTGCATTAGGCTCCCTACTCACTGGTGAAGTCTGCCTCTTCCCTCTCCATCTAGCTCTCCCCCTGCTCATAGTCTCTCTCAAATAACTAAAATCTTTTTTTAAAAGAACCTTCCAAAAGAAAAGTAATATAACTGTGTACTAACTTAGTACACAGTTAGGAGATGTCTAGCACTAGCGAGAGGAGCAGATCACAGAAGGCACTCCTGTGTCACACCAAGTGCTTCACCTTCTACCTCTTCTACCCTTGCTACTCGAAGTACTCTCCTCAGATAACAGCACTCCAGCTTGAATGTGATTGTGAATTATGTGGGGACCTTCTGCTCCAATGGGTCAGAGATTTAATCTATAATTCTGTTTCCAATAAGGTCCCCAGCAGGGCTGATGCTGCTTACCCAAACAAGACTGTGTCTAGATCATTGAGGATCCACAGGAAGAAGTTGCAGGGATGATGGGCAAGGAGGCTTATCTTTGCATTTCAGGAGGCTAATCCTATTTCCCGCTCCCTGGCAGGTGGGCGCTGGGAGGCTGAGGAGCAGGTGGACCTCGAGTGGTTTGACGCAGAAGGCTTCCTTGCGATCCTGCTCAGACAGTCTCGGTCGGTGACAACAAAACTCAGCCAGGCCAAGGAAGAGGTATGGGGAGAAGCTGGAAAAGTGAGCACGGTTGGAAACAGGGTCATCGCAGAATGCAGCTGGTTACAGGATATAGGACCTAAAGAAATCCTTCATCTACTCATGGGACTCAGGGAAAAAGGAAAGTATATGGGACAGGAGATAGAAGATTTCAGATTAAATTTAGGGCTGATTTTCAGAACTATGGACCTCAGATCAGTGATAGAGAATCTATTAAGACCACCTCTGGAATCTCTCAGATCCCCTTCCTGATCCTCAGGAGCCCAGCTGAAATGCATAAATTCAGGCTGGTAGGTGACAGGCGTTGGGAGGGGGCACTCACGCACCCACGCACTCACCCACCGACGCACCGACGACGCACCGACGCACCGACGCACCGACTCACTCACCCACCCACTCACCCACCCACCCACCCACTCACTCACCCACTCACCCACTCACCCACTCACCCACTCACTCACTCACTCACTCACTAGTCCAACGCTAGTCCAACGCTAGTCCAACACTAGTCCAAGTAAGGAGACTGGGTCGGGGGCTGTGGTGCTGGGGTGCCCCTCCACAGACGGGCAGCAGAGGGCGCTGTGATCAAAGCAACGAGAGAGGCCGCGAGGCGGCGGACCGCGCTCACAGGTGCACGTGGCGTTCTCCCGCAGCTCAAACTCCTCTGCCTCAGACTCGCGAGTGAAGCCCGTTCTCTGCGGCAGCTGTGGGGGGCTGAGCGTCGCATCCCAGCCTCTGCGGGCCAGCGTCTGGGGAGCCCCTGGAGGGAGCTGCAACAGGTCGGGCTCCACCCTCCCACCTGGTCCCTGCGCCCGAATGGGACTCCGGGACTCCCTGAGCCCGGCACCCCGCCTCGCCCCCGTAGCCCCGCTCCCACGGTCCCATCTCCCAGGCCCCGGGGCTCTTGGCCCCCATCCCCACCCCCTTTGCCCCCGCTGCCGGGTCCTCCGGAACGTTCTGGAGCTCCCTCCCGGGACTCCCTGGGTGCGGGGCCCCTGGGCGGCCGGCCGCCCCGGCGTCCGCAGCCCCGCGGGCAAGCAGGCAGGGCCGTCTCTGACCCCAGGCTGCTGAGGCCGCTGCGGGCGCCGCGGAGGAGGAGGCCGGGCGCAGGGGGCGTCTGGCGAGCCAGTACGCCGCAAGCCTCGGTCACCAGCTGAGGCTCCTCCGCCAAGACCTCGCGGCCAGGCGGGAGCAGTGGGCCTCTTTCTGCTCCGCGCTGCTGGCGGCTCGGCGGCTGCTGAAGGCCCAGGTGGGCCCCGGGCCCGCGAAGTCGTCCCAGACCCGGCCGGACCCGCAAGGGTGCGTACCCCGCGCCTCTGGGTCAGGCTTGCTGAGATCCGGCTCTGGGGAGGAACGCGTGTGGCTTCGCCAGGTCCAGAGCTGGCCACCTCTGAGGGTCCTTTCCCCATTCCTAACCGCGCGCCCCCTGACACAGCCTCCCCCTTGGCCCGCAGGGAAGTCCCCCAGCTGGATGCTGCCCTGGGCCGCCTATCCCAGGCTGTGCTGCAGGAGGGCCACCGCCTGAAAGCCTGGGGCGTCTTGGGGACGGGCACTGGAGCCGAGTTGCTGCGGCCAGGTGGGTCCTGCTCCCCCTCACCGGGGCACCTCCCCCGCCCCCCAGGAAACCTGGCTCTGCAGAAACTGGGTCCCTCCCCTAGGACACCCTGCAGAGGAGAAGAAGGACAGAGCAAAGTGGAAACCCCAAAGCTGGGAGGGACTTTCTGGGCAGTGTGCAGGCTCACAGCTGTATTGCTGAAGAAGGAGCCTCCAAAATGGGAAAAACAGGAGGAAACTAGCACAACTGCCACAAAGCATAGTTTGACACATAAGAGAGCATTGCCTGAGAGCAGAAGCATGACGATTGAGTGCAGAAGGCCACATTAGGAGAATGCTGGACTTGCCTAGAAGAAAAAAGAGTGGGAGAAGGGTCCCCTTGGGTTCTCTGTGGGAATTCTGAGGTCTGGGAGTCTTCAGCCCTATCAGGTAACCCCTAGGCTGTCACCATCATTTCCCAGAGTCCTTCCTGTCCCTGCCAGTCTGCAATATGGTAATATTACAGTGTCATGTCTTGAATGGGGAACCGTGCCCTTTACTCAGCAAAAGACAAGATGCTCTGCCCTCAGGGAGCACTTGTTACTGGGGTTAGGGTGGGGTTCTTCTCAACTCCTTCTAGGCACCAGCCCTGGGAGCCCCTAGCCTGCCCCCTCTGCCTCACAGGTCAACCTGAGCAGTCCTTTGCTTTCCAGCCGCTTCAGCAGACCCTCAAGGGGGCGCCCCCTACATCAATGTGAATCCTGTCACCAAGTTGATGGTCCCTGGCCCCAACTGTGCGATGCTCACAGCCAGTGGCCATGCAGGGTCCATACCCCCTGGCTACTTCATCCACCCTGACACTGGGAAGGTGCTGCCTGAGGCTGGAAATCTGGGGTACGATCTGCAGGGAGCTACCCTGATGCCCACCACTGACTTCAGTTCCGGTGAGACCCTGACCACGAAAGAGCTCCCACCCCAGCCCAGGGCTGCCAGGGTTCACTGGAAGGAACGCCCCAGGAGGGCAAGGCAGAGAGCAGCGCTCTGTTTTTGCACCGTGGCGTATGATGATGAGCAGAGCAGTAAACCTTCTTCCCCTCCTCACTTTAACATTCTTGCTGCAGAGGGTGGGAGCCAGGGAGAGCCTCTAGGTGCAAGAAGGTTCTGCAGGGCTGGGATCGGGAGGCTGATGTATCAACAGTGCCAACACTTCCCTGTCTCTCCCTATCCAGGTGGTGTCCGAACATCAGAAGCCGCCATCCTCCCCTACGTGCCCTACCCAACCTGTCCTGCCACAGGCTTCCCTCCCGCCTCCCACCTTCCTGTCCTGCAGCCAAGCCGGACGTCACAGCTGGGGGCGCTCATGACAGACCCCAGAACTGGCATTGAGGTGCCTGTACTGGCTGTGACTCTTCATCCTCAAACCAGGCAGTGGCTCACTCTTGGGGGCACATACTGCAATCCTCTCACCAAGACCTTGGCCCCTCTCGAGTTGGGGGGCCCCATGGAGGACCCAGTCATGGGAAGCATCTCGCCAATCCTGGGAGTCGGGTTGGATGAAAACACAGGTGCCCGCCATCCTCAGTGTTGTATTCCCATCCTTTCCTCTTGGCCCAGCCTGGCTTTTCCTTCCCCCCAGCCCCTAACAGCCCCCATGTTCTGGTCTAGTCTGCAAATCACCCCAAACCCACCTTTCCGTCCTTTATTCCACTCTGCTCTTAGCCCATCTGCGTCTTTAGTCCTGACTTCCCTGTACCCTTTCACTGATTTCTGATCCTCCACTCCTGTGCTCACTTGGTCTGCAGGCCCTAGTTCTCCTTTCTGCCTCATCTCCCCATATCTCTGTTCAGTCTCTTCCTATCTTACCCCATTGGGTTCTGCTGCCAGGTCAGGTGCTTGCCCTGGGGGGGCTGCGAGACGCCTCGGGGAGCCTTATGCTGCCTGGTGACAGCTTTGAGGAGCCTCTGAGTGGGAAGATGGTCCGGCTGCAGGGAGCTTCTCGGCAGGAAGGCCAGACAGTGCCCCACATGGGAGGATCACAGGCTCTGCTGGACGCCAACGTGCTGGTGGCCCAGACACGGGTGGTTGCCGTGCTCCAGAGCTACCGGGAGAGGCCGGGGTCGAGGACACAGGGGCTTCTGGAGGCTGCCATCAAGGACATGAGACAGGCATGGGGCTTGAGTCTGCACCATGCCCTGCAGCAGGTTCGGAGACTGGAACGACAGCTGGGGACTGCAGAGGCCATCGTGGACAGTGGCGGAAGGATAGGTACCTACTGACCCAAACCCAGGCTCTCAAGCCCTGGCATCCCCCACCCAGAAAGGCCCAGTGCCTCTGTACCCTCAGCTTATAAGCTCGGGGACAGGATTGCAGCCCCCCAGGTCCCACACACAGGGATGGAGAGAAGAGAGAAGGAGGGTGGTGGTGGCTTTCATGCCCGACTCCATGAATACTGGGTGTGAACTCTGTTCTCTTGCCAGTCCCGCTGGGTCTTACACTTGATGATCGTGAAGTGTATGTTCTCTTGTTATTGCAGAGACTTCCCAATACCATAACGTGTTATGAAACCCATTTAACACCAATCCCAATATAAGTAGAGGAAGGAGGGAGGGGCACCTTCCTGGGGCTTACTTCAGTCATTCTTTCTAGAAGCTTCTGCTCATGATGCGACAAAAAAAAGAACCAGGGTTTAGGGTCAGAATTTGAAGCCCTGTCCCACCATTTAATGACTTGGGCAAGTTACTAGATTTCACTCTACCTCTGTTTTAACATCTTTAAAATGAGGATAAAAACAGTACATACTTTAGGTTCCTTTGTAGAACCAAATAAAATGTAATTTGTAAGGAGTTCTTAAGCTCAGACTTTGTGGGTGCTCAAGAATATTTGTTCCTTTCTCTTTCACCTTTTTACTGTGGCCTGGAAATTGTTCTCAGTCTCCTAGAAGTCCTGAGGCCACTCACTACCTTCCTCCTGAATTCTGAATGCTAAGGGATGCCCCAGAGGAAACAAATGCAGTGTTTGCGGGGCTTCTCTGGTCAGGGATTAGCCCTTTGAGCCTGGCACTTAACCCTCAATCCCTCTTCTCTCTGCCAACTCCTCTTGTACTAGGAATGATGTGCTATCCTGGGACAGAGCTGTGGGTCCCAGTCCTATATGGGATGGAGATCCCAGACCCTGAGGGCTCAGGGCTCATGGTGCCCATCCTGGGCATGGAGACTGATGGGAATTCGGGTGATGCCACACCCCTGGCAGGTTCAATGGAAGATGCTGATGGCAAAGGTAGGAGGGAGCTGGGGACCTATGAAAGCCCCAGGGGATCAGGAATGTGACTTAGCCCTGGGCAAGATAGCCCTGGAAAGTGCTTTCCAGGAGGGGTACCCCAGTCCATTTACTCATGAGCCATAGGATGGGGTTGTTCTGACACCTCCACTAGGACTGCTGAGATTCCAGAACCCGAGGACCACAGGCCATTTACTCTCCACTGAGAAAGTGGGCCTTTCAAAAACCAGCCCTTCAGAACCTCACCTCAGGGTCTGTGACCTCTGAGAAGCCCTCCAATCCAACTCAGAACCTCTCGAAGGGCAAATGGGGTTCTCAGGGTTCCTTTGGCTCCCTCCTCACCATGTTTGTGTCTTTCCATAACCCTCCCTTCCTTCTTTTCCTCTCACTTTCCTACAGGTCTTGTCCCAATCTCGATTGGAGCTCAGGCCATAGACCCCTTGACCGGGGAACCTGGTCCTGTCATTGGTGCTCAGAGAGACCCCTCTACCGGGGTGGTGGTGCCCATCGTCCAAGGGCTGGAGGCCCTGCCTCGGGGAATGAGAGATCCTGGTCTGGTCAGTAGGAGCCATTTATTTTGTTCCTTTTTCCATTGATCCAGCCACTGTGTATTAAGTCCCCTCTAGGTTCCGGGCACTGTGTTGGTATTGAGATGCAAAAGAACTAGATGGGTCTTCTGTCAGCCAAGGGTTCCAACCAGGGTCATAGTTTATAAGGGTGTTAAGGGAGCACAGAGGAGGGACGTCCAGATCACAGGCACCACAGGGGGGGAGCTCAAGGAAGGCTTCCCCAAAGAGGCAACACTTGGGCTGAGTCAGAGTCAGAAGACGCCTTCAGGGGCCAGGAAGCACAAAGGTGGTGAGTGTGAGACAGCAACTGTTCTGGGAGGGGGAAGGGTAGCCAGCAAGGAAGTCAGGAAACAAATCACAAACTGCCTTGGGTGCCTGGCTGAGGCCCAGAAATGTGGCTTACCGTGAAAGCCATGGGGAGCCATTGAAGGATTCTAAGTAGACATGTGATATGATCAGATATGAATATTTTTTAAGACTTTTAAATTTGGGGGCCGCCTGGGTGGCTCAATTGGTTAAGCAACTGCCTTGGGCTCAGGTCATGATCCCAGAGACCCGGGATTGAGTCCTGCTCGGTGGGAAGCCTGCTTCTCCCTCTCTCACTCCCCCTGCTTGTGTTCCTTCTCTGGCTGTGTTTCTCTCTGTCAAATAAATAAAATCTTTAAAAAAAAAAAAAAAGACTTTTAAATTTGGAAAACTTGGCACAATACAAAAAGAAAATAAATTACTCATAATCCTTCATGTTTTAACATACGTAAATAAAGAAGCACAAGGTCCCTCCCCATTGCTCTCACCCATCTGCCATCAGCAGCCCCCATCCAGACATACTCACCACGCCCCCAGTCTCCCACCAAATGCAGCCACTATTAACGGGTTGGCACATCTTCCAGACATTTCTCTGTGTGTGTGTGTGTGTGTGTGTGTGTGTGAAAATGTAGTCAGCATTCTAGAAAGTTCCCTCTGGCAGCTGTGCAGAGGATGGATGGGAGCAGAGCCAGCCTGGAGCAGGAAGCCCTGTCAGGAGGTTATTGCAATAGTTCAGCCCTTGGCAGGTCTCCATGAGAATAGAAATGACTTAGGGTCCTCCCATACGTTCTCAGGCCAGTTCATTTCAGGAACAAAGACGGATGTGTTGTAAAAGATTCTTGTTAGAAGTCAAGACACTTTAATTCTAGTCCCGCCTCACAGTTGCACATAGGCGTCTGAAGCGGAGAGATGAGGGGACGACAACAGTTTCCCGCTGCCACAAGCCCACCTGCCCTGCCTCCCAAGAGGAGGGTGGAAGCCAGGGCCCAGGTGACTGCAGAGGCGGGGCATTAGAAGGAGGAGATAGGGACTGGGATCCGAGGCAGGTGCACGTTATTATGTTTCCACCCTACAACCAAGGCAACTGCCTCACTGAGCTTGGTCACGGAGGCCCGAGGGTAAGGGAGGCCCCTGTCGCAAGGAGCAGTGCTGGGGACCTTTGATCAGACCGCAGGCTGTGAGGAGAAAAAGCGCATGAGCCGCAAACCGGCTGGACGTTGCAGCTGGACACCCTGGAGAAGGAGCTGAGAGCCCGGGAGCAGTACTGGAGGCGCCAGGAACAGGAAGAGTTGCAGCTAGCAGAATGCCTGGGGCAGCTGAGCCATGAGCTGCTCTCCATTCCAGGCCAACATGCCCAGCAGCAGGTGATGCTCACTGTCCTGCTCACTCCCCTCTTCACTGTCCCCACTCCTTTGCCAGACTACACAGGTGTCTCTTGCAAGTGCAGACCCTTTGTCTCCCCTGCTGAATACAAAAATGGAACCGGTCTCAGGGCAGATGAAGTCCCAGGATTCCCTGGCTCCAAGCCCTAGACTCTGGTCACCCCTAAGTGTCTCAGGGTGGAGGAGTAAAGGGAGGAGGAAGGATCACTCTGAGGCGGCCCAGCCCAGAGCTCCCGCCTTCCTTTGTACTTCCTGCCCTGTGCAGCTGGGGGCTGCTGAGGAGGCACAGGCGGTGCTGGAGGCCCAGTGCCTGCAGGAGACTGAGAGGAGAGCCAGAGCCCTGAGTGTGCTGTGCGGCCCTGAGTGGGGCCTGCTCTCTCAAGGTGGGACAGCCTCCCCTGGGCCCAGATCCCCAGAGCAGAAATCTCCCGGGAGTGGGGACACCTCCCACAGCCGCCTGGTGGGGAGTCCCTACAGCGCCCTGCACTTGCTCACCAGCCAGGCTCCCCCGACCAGGTTCTGGCTCTGATCTGGCAGGTTCCCTGGCCCCAGTAAACCTCTGTGTCTTTTTTCTTCTCCTCTCCCCCGGGGGGGTGGGGAGGTTGCTCTCACATGGCTCTTTTCTCTGCCCCTGCAGCAGACAGAGAGGAGCGGGAGCAGGAGGCACAGATGATGTTAGGCATGCAGAAAGTCCTGCGGACTTTAGGACAGACAGCAGAGAAGCTCAGGCAGGTGGTAGGCCGGCTGCAGGGCCAGGAGCAGGAGATGCGGCTGCAACAGCATAGGAGTCCGAGCCCCCAGATCTGGAACCATCCAAGGAAGGTGAGGCTCGGAGGCTGATAAGGGGACCCATGTGAGATGAGCGCATCCTCCCTGTCGACAGGTGTGCTTCTTTAGGGCAGTGTGATATTCAGGAATAGGTGGGCCCAAGGAGCAGCCACTGGGCTGGGAGGGGAACAGGAAGAGAGAAAGAAGCTCTGTTTTCATTTGGGTGTTTCACTTCCTGTGCTCTAGGTGGTGGAGCATCTCTCTGATGAGTTTCAGGAGGTGGTAAGGGAGAGACAGAACTTTCTGGATAGGGCCCTCGGTCACCTGCAGTACCAGCGGGAGCTGAGCCGCCTCCACCTTGTGCACACCCAGGTAAGGCCTTGGACTTGGCCATGGAGCGCTGCATGTCCAGTGTAGTGGGGGCTTCAGAGAGAAGCTCCCAAAGCAGCTACGTGGGACCGGTGGGAGCCACACATGGAACCGAGTTCTGTTTTGCCCTAGATTGTTGCTTCAGGCTCCCCTGCATGTTTGGAGAATTATCCTGGAGACAGATTCTATGGAATGATCACCACTCCTCTTAGGGACCAGATTGCTGCCTGCCCACTCCTGATCCCCTTCCTGAAGAGTCTCACTGCAGAGCTCATGGGAACTCAAGGCCATGGCCCAGGCCTGGAGGATCAAGGGGCAGCAACAGGTAAGGCAAGTCACTGGCCCAACATTCCCTTCTGCTGCCAATGCTGATCATGTTTGTTAAGTTCTAATCCTACCATCAAGACTCCCGGCGCTGTAAGCGTGTGGCCAAGGTTCTTCAGGAAGAACATAGAGAAACCCGACGTATTCGTTTTCTTTTGCTGTGTAACAAACTACCTGAAAGTTCTGTGGCTTAACACAACAAATATTGATTATTTCACAGTTTCTGTGGGTCAGAAATCTGGGTGCAGCCTGGGGGGGGTTGCCTGTGGCTGCATCAAGGAGTTGGGCCAGGGCTGCGTCACCTCAAGGTTTGCCTGGGGGAATCCAGGTTCTGTCCTGGGTTGTTGGCCAGAGACATCAGCCCCTTGCGTATGAACTTCATGGAGGAGCTCACAGCATGGCAGCCAGCTTCCTTCAGAGCAAGCAAATGAGAAGGGACCAAGAAAAATGGAGGCAATAATCTTGTATCCTGATCTCATTACTCATACCATATGCTATTCATTAGAAATGAATTACTAAGTGCACCTGGGTGGCTCAGGTAACTCAATCGGTTAAGTGTCTGTCTTCAACTCAGGTCATGATCCCAGGGTTCTGGAATCGAGTCCCACATGAGTCCCTGCTCAGCGAGGAGCCTTCTTCTCCCTCTCTTACTCTCCCTGCTTGTGTTCCATCTCTCACTATGCCTCTCTGTCAAATAAATAAAATCTTAAAAAAAAAAAAACAGAAATGAATTACTAGATCTAACCCACACTCAAGGAGAGCAGGTACACAGGCTCAGAGGATCCTGGGGCCATCTTACCGGCCACCTCTCTCGTCCGACACTACATCTGGCTCTTTCTTCCTTCAGCCATAGTCCCGGGACCTTACTCCAACAACTATCTTCTTCCCCTCTATTCAGATGCAGATAAAGTTAACATGACATGGACCTCACCACTCCTTTCTACCCTGAAGGAAGTAGACATCTGGTCCCTGGTCCCCAAGGAGAAAGCTGAACGACAAGGAAAGCTGCACCATGAGCTAGGTAACGTCCTTTCCCCTGAGCCCCTCTCTGAAACTATCATGGCACACTGAAGGTATGTGATGGTGTGACCCCTGGGGACTAGAAATGTCAGAATCCTGATCTACCTATCATCCCTTTCTCCACACCCCCAACTTAAGATTCCCAAGGGCCCTTTCCATGTAAAGAATAAGAAATAGGAATCAAAGTCTTACTCTAATAATAACCTAGCCAGTTTCACAGGGAAAAGCATAAAAACCCTCTACCTTCCCGCTAAACACTGAATCTAAATCTTGGGATTTTACTCCATCCTGACCAGCCACATGTTACAAGGAGTTAATAGAAGAGGGTGAGACACAAGAGATAGGCAGAGGACACAAAGAATAGGAAGAACGTACCCCCAAAAGGTACTCCAGATCACTTTACTAATACCAACCCTTGACATTAGAAGTCAAACAAGAATGTGGCTGGCCTTGCCCTGAAGATTTAGATCTGTTTCAATCCACTTACATGCCAGGTGGAAGAGGATTAGAAGGAACTAATGTATGCCTTTCACTTGACCACGATGTAGGCCAGTAGCCAGTACAATTCCATAAATATCCTTGAATTTGACCAAAGGTCAGCCCACTCTGGCCCACAGGCCAACTCCAGTCAGCTATCTGTTTGTGTGTGGCCCACAAGCTAAGCAGAGTTTTCCATTTGTAAATGATTGGGGGGAATAGTCAAAAGAAGAGTGACATTCTTACAGAGTGCTTTATACTATTCCATGTGCTATTCTCAGTCTTTGGAGACATTGACTCATTTAATCTTTACAACAACCCAGTAAAGTAGGTACTTTTACTCATTTTATAGGTAGGGAAACTGAAGCATCTGACTAGGACAAATAAGTAGTCAAAAATCATGTTGCTAACAAGGAGTTCAGCTGGAATTCATTCCCAGAGCCTGTGCTCTTACCCACATGAAAAATGATCCAACACCATAAAGACAGTGCCAAAAGGGAGATGCAAGCTATTGTGAGTTCCCAGGAGGACAGATCACTGTGTTTCAGAGAAGCAAGGGAAGGGAGTACGGGAGAGTGAGACCAGGATTCTACCATGAAGATGGGAACACTGAATTTAAACCCCAATTTTGCCGTTTAGCTGGCAAAGCCTAAAATATTTACTTTCTGATCCTTTATAGAAAAAGTTTTCCTGACCCCAGAACTTAACCAATCTTAGTATTAATGGGGCTTCTCTTTGGGAGAAACTAAGAAGAGTGTGGCAGTAAGTGGGTTCTCGCTACCACTTCAACTTCCATTGTCTTACAATGGTATTGAATTTATAATATCGAAAGCAATTTTGGGGCACCTGGGAGGTTCAGTCCGTTAAGCATCTACCTTTGGCTCAGATCATGATCCCGGGGTCTGGAGATCAAGCCCTACATCAGGCTCCCTGCTCCATGGGGAGTCTGATTCTCCCTCTCCCTTTGTCCCTCCCCCTGCTTGTTCTCTCTTGCTCTCTCTCTCTCTCTCTCTCTCTCTCTCTCTCTCTCTCTTTCTCTGTCTTTCAGGTAAATAGATAAAAATCTTTAAAAAAGAAAAAGAAAGCAATTTTATATGCATTGCCTTGTTTATGCCTGGTCACCCAAACTCTAATTCTGTAAGAAAGCAAAAGATTATTCACTTACTTTCTTATAGGTGAGAAAGCTGATGCTCAAAGTAGTTTATTGTCTTTCCTGGGATCTCCCAGGACCTAGACTAGAACCCAGGTCTTCTGGCTGCCAGTTCAGTGTTGTTTCCCACACCATGCTACCCAAGCTTTTTTTCATTGTCTTTTCAAGAACAAAGAGACAATACAATATGTTTAAAGACCTAAGGCCCATTAGAGACAATTCTGTGAGGAAGTAGAATATGATGTTAATCCAGCCAGTGTTTGCTGAGTGCTTACCATGTGTCAGACACAGTCCTAAAAACATTATATTTGGTGCTCCAAACAACCCTATGAAATAGTGGAAGAAAATTGATTGCCACCTTTTCAAGATCCTTGGGGTTTTTTGTAGTTGGTTTTTTGGTGGTTTTTTTTTTTTTCTTTTCTTTTTATTTTTTTTCTGGTTTGGGCTCTTTTTTTTTTTTTTTTTTTTTTAAAGATTTTATTTATTTGACAGAGAGAAACACAGCCAGAGAGGGAACACAAGCAGGGGGAGTGAGAGAGGGAGAAGCAGCCTTCCCGCCGAGCAGGAAGCCCGATGTGGGACTCGATCCCGGGTCTCCTGGATCATGACCTGAGCTAAAGGCAGTCGCTTAACCAGCTGAGCCACCCAGGCGCCTCGGTGTGGGCACTTCTGTTCCTAATCACTGAGGCTCAGTTACTTTCTCATGAAAATGGATGGGAGGATCTGAGGCACAGTGCATGTAAATGGCATGGATGGATGGGTGGGTGGGTGGATGGATGGATGATCTAAGCAAATACACCTTTTCTATGTTGACTTGCGTTATTGTTCTTATTTTTATTAAGAATCTTTACCGGACAGAAAAGTTAGTGAAATCGTTACTGTTTTCTCTTGATCTCTATAGCCCGCAAAAGCTCTTTGCAGGATGTCCCAAAACCTCAGATAATGCAGAAGGAAGAGCTTATCACTGTGCAACCCACAGACCTTTCTGCCAGGGAGTTTGTGGTTTACCAGTATGGTCTCTCCGTCCTGCACCTCCTCATCCCCCAGCTGCACGTAAGTCTGGGTTCTGGCCTCTCTGTGGAGCAGTCGTCTCAAGAAACTCAGGTAGCCAGGGAGGAGGGTTTCAGATGGTGGTATATGTTAGGATTAAGCAGCTGGAATTGGGAATTTACTAGTCCTCTTATAAAGGGACTGATAGTAGTCCTTTTACCAATCTACAGTCTAATCTCCCAAATGTTAGTAGAATCAATTAAGTACTTTGTACATGCCATAAAATGTTCTAATAACTTGTGTGAATTGACTCATTTAATCTTCACAAAAACACTATGACAGATACTATTATTTTCCTCATTTTTTATTCAAATATAATTAGTACAGTGTTATATTAGTTTCAGGTATACGATAAGATTCAACAATTCCATACATTACTCAGTGCTCATCAGAATAAGTATACTGTCAGTTCCTTTCACTTATTTCCCCGTCTCTCCTCCCTTCTGGCAATTGCAAGTTTGTTCTTGTTTGTTTGTTTGTTTGTTTGTTTGTCTCTTCTTCGTTCATCTGTTTTGCTTCTTAAATTCCACCTATGTGTGAAATCATGGTATTTGTCTTTCTTTGCCTGACTTATTTCACTTAGCCTAATACCCTCTAGGTCCTTCCATGTTGTCACAGATGGCAAGAATTCATTGTTTTTTATGACTGATTAATATTCCATTGTATGGGGGCGCCTGGGTGGCTCAGTTGGTTAAGCGACTGCCTTCGGCTCATTATCCTGGAGACCCGGGATCGAGCCCCACATCGGGCTCCCTGCTCCTCGGGAGGCCTGCTTCTCCCTCTCTCACTCCCCCTGCTTGTGTTCCCTCTCTGGCTGTGTTTCTCTCTGTCAAATAAATAAAAATCTTTAAAAAAAATATTCCATTGTATATTTCTATCTATGTATGTATACTATGTCTCTTTTATCCAGTCATCTATTGATGGACAGTGGGGTTGCTTCAATATCTTGGTTATTATAAATAATGCTGCAGTAAACATAGGAGTGCATATATTTTCTCAAATTAGTGTTTTCATTTTCTTTGGGTAAATATCCCGTAGTGGAATTACTGGATATCATGGTAATTTTATTTTTAATTTTTTGAGGAACTTCCATACTGTTTTCCACAATGTTTCACCTGTTTGCATTCCCATCAGTGGTGCATGAGGGCTCCTTTTTCTCCACATCCTTGTCAACACTAGTTATTTCTTATGTTTGTTTGTTTTTTTAATTTTAGCCATTCTGACAGGTGTGAGGTGATATCTCATTGTGGTTTGATTTGCATTTCCCTGATGATGAGTGATGATGAGCATCTTTTCATGTGTCTGTTGGCCATCTGGATGTCTTTTTTGGAGAAACATCTATCTATGCCCCTCCCATTTTTAATCAGATTATCTGGGTTTTTGGTGTTGGGTTGTAATGGGTTTTTTTAATATATTTTGGGTATTAACCCTTTATCAGATATATCATTTGCAAATATCTTCGCCCATTCGGTAGGTTGTCTTTTTGTTTTGTTGATGAATTCCTTTATTGCAAAAGCTTTTGACTTTGGTGTAGTCCCAATAGTTTAATTTTACTTTTGTTTCCCTTGCCCTAGGAGACATATCTAGAAAAATGTTTCTATGGCCAACTTTGAAGAAATTACCGCCCATGTTTTCTTCTAGGAATTTTATGGTTTCAGGTTTCATATTGAGGTCTTCAACACATTCTGAGTTTATTTTTGTGTGTGGTATAAGAAAGTGGTCCAGTTTCATTCTTAAACTTGTAGTTGTTTGGTTTTCCCAATGGCATTTGTTGAAGAGACCATCTTTGTCCCATTGTATATTCTTACCTCTTTTGTCATAGATTAATTGATCATAAAAACATGGGTTTATTTCTGGACTCTCAGTTCATTGATATCTCTCTCTCTCTCTCTCTCTCTCTCTCTCTCTCTCTCTCTCTCTCTCTCTTTTTGCCAGTACCATGCTATTTTCATTAGCTTGTAGTGTATCTTAAAACCTGGAATTGTGATACTTCCAGCCTTGTTTTTCTTTCTCAAGATTGCCTTGGCTATTTGAAGTTCTTGTGGTCCCATAGACATTTTAGGATTATCTGTGATAGCACTGTGAAAAATTCTATTGGTATTCTGACAGGGATTGCATTAAATCTGTATATTGCTTTGGGTAGTATGAACATTTTGACAATATTGGTTCTTCCAGTCCATGAGCATGGAATATCCTTCCATTTGTTTGTGTTGTCTTCAATTTCCTTCATCATTGTTTTAAAGATTTTATTTATTTATTTATTTGTCAGAGAGAGAGAGCACCAGCAGGGGGGGTGGTAGGCCTCTCGATGAGCCAGGAGTCCAAAGAGGGACTCAATCCCAGGACCCTGGGATCATGACCTGAGCCAAAGAGAGATACTTAACCAACTGAGTTATGCAGACATCCCTTCCTTCATTAGTGTTTTACAGTTTTCAGAGTTCAGGTCTTTCAACTCCTTGGTTAAATTTATTCCTACATATTTTACTATTTTTGGTGCAATTCTAAATGGGACTGTTTTCTTAATTTCCATTTCTGCTACTTCATTATCAGTGATAGAAATGCAACACTGTATATTAATTTTGTATCCTGTGACTTTACTGAATTCATATATCAGTCCTAGTAGTTTTTTGGTCAAGTTTTTAGGTTTTTCCATATATAGCAGCATGTCACATACAAATAGTGAAAGTTTTACTTCTTCTTTACCAATTGGGATGCATTTTACTTCTTTTTATTGTCTGATTGCTATGACTAGGATTTCCAGTGCTATGTTGAATAAAAGTGGTGAGAGTGGACATCCTTGTCTAATTCCCAATCTTACAAGAAAAAGCTCTTAGTTTTAACACCATATAATGATGTTAGCTGTGGGTTTTTCATATATTGTCTTTATTATATTCCCTTTTACCTACTTGGTTGAGGATTTTTATCATGAATGGATGTTGTACTTTGCCAAATGTTTTTTCTGCATCTATTGAGATGATCATATGGTTTTTAATCCTTTCTCTTATTTATGTGATGTATCATGTTGATTGATTTGTGAATATTGAACCACATTTGCACCCCTGGAATAAATCCCACTTGATCATGATGAGTGTTTTGGTTTTTTTTTTTTTTTAATGTATTGTTGGGTTTAGTTTGTGAATAATTTGTTGAGAATTTTTGCATCTATGTTCATCAGAGATATTGGCATGTAATTCTGTGGGAGAGTTTTGTGGTGTCTTTATCTGGTATAGGTATCAGGATAATGCTGGCCTCATAGAACGAATTTGGAAGCTTTCCTTCCTCTTCTATCTTTTGGAATAGCTTGAGAATAGATATTAACTCTTCTTTAAATGTTTGGTAGAATTCACCTGGGAAGCCATCTAGTCCTGAACTTTTGTTTGTTGGGAGGGTTGTTTTTTTTTTTTTTAATTACTGATTCAATTTTATTGCTAGTAATTTGTCTGTCAAAATTTTGTAATTCTTCTTGATGCAGTCTTTAGAAGGTTGTATGTTTCTAGGAATTTACTCATTTCTTCTAGTTGTCTGATTTGTAGGCACATAATTCTTCATAATATTCTCTTATAATCCTTTGTATTTCTGTGGGGTTGGTTGTCATTTCTTGTCATCATTTCTGATTTTATTTATTTGAGTCCTCTCCTTCTCTTATGAGTGTTATTCAAGGTTTATCAATTTTAAATTTTGTTGATCTTTTCAAAGAACCAGCTCCTGTTTGCATTTATCTGTTCTAATTATTTTTTAAGTCCCTATTTTATTCACTTCTACTCTGATATTTATTATTTCTCTACTTCTGCTGGCTCTGGACTTTGTTCTTCTTTTTCAGGCTCTTTTTGTTCTAAGGTTAGGTTGTGTATTTGATATTCTTCTTGAGTTAAGCCTATATTATTATAATCCTCCATCTTACAACAACTGTTGCTGCATCCCAAAGATTTGGGACCATTGTGTTTTCACTTTCATTTGTCTCCATATGTTTTTCATTTCTTCTTTGATGTGTTGGTTGACCCATTTATTGTTTAGCAGCATCTTATTTAACCTCCGTGTATTTGTGTTCTTTCTGGATTTTTTTTTTTTGAGGTTGATTTCTAGTTTCATACAATTGTGGTCAGAAAATATTCATGATATGATTTCAGTCTTTTCTAATTCGTTGAGACTTGTTTTGTGTCTTAACATGGGATCTGTTCTGGAGTATGTTCCATTTGCACTTGAAAGAATGTGTATTCTGTTTTTGGATGAAATTTTTTTTAATATAATGTATTATTTGCTTCAAGGGTACAGGTCTGTGAATCATCAGTCTTACACAGTTCACAACACCCACCATAGCACATACCCTCCCCAAATCCATCTGAATGTATCTGTTCAAGGTATCTGATCCAATGTGTCATTCAAAGCTACCATTTCCTTGTTGATTTTCTGTCTAGATGATCTACACATTGATGTAAGTAGAGTGGTACAGTTCCTACTATTATTGTATTACTATTGATTTTTTCTTTATGTCTCCTGATAGTCGCTTTATATATTTGGGTGCTCCCATGTTGGGTGCATAAATATTTACAATTGTTATAGCTCCTTGTTGAATTGTTCCCTTTATCATTAGGTAGTATTCTTCTTTGTCTCTTGTTACAGTTTTTATTTTAAAGTCTACTTTGTCCATTATTGATACTTCAGCTTTCTTTTCACTTTCATTTGCATGAAAAATGTTTTCCCATGTCTTCACCTTAATCTGTGTCTTTAGGTCAAAGTGAGTCTCTCAAAGGTAGTGTATAGATGGGTCTTGCTTTTTTATCTGTTCAGTCATCCCATGTCTTGATTGATGCAGTCAGTCCATTTATATTCAAAATACTTATTGAGGGTTTATGAGTAGCTGTATTTCCCTGCCAGAACCTCCAAATGAAGTAATTATTGATAAGTATATACTTTTGCCATTTTGTTATGTGTTTTTATGATTGTTTTGTAGTTCCCCATTCCTTTCTTCCTTAACTCTCTTCACTTTGGTTTGATGACTTTCCTTAGTGATATGCTTGGATTCCTTTCTCTTTGTTTTTTGCATATTACAGCTTTTTGATTTGTGGTTACCATTAAGTTGATATACAATGTCTTTTGTATATAGTAGTCTATATTAAGTTGATGGTTACTTAAGTTTGAACCCATTCTAAAAGCACTAAAATTGGGGTGCTTGGGTGGCTCAGTTGGTTAAACATCTGCCTTTGGCTCAGATCATGATCTCAGGGTCCTGGGATCCAGCTACATCAAGCTCCCTGCTCGTGAGGAGCCTGCTTCTCCCTCTACCTCTGCCTGCTGCTCTGCTTATTTGTGCTCTGTCTCTTTCTGTCAAATAAATAAATAAAATCTTTAAAAAAATGAAAATAGAAGCACTAAAATTTTAATCCCCTCCCCAACATTTTATTTATATGATGTCATACTTTACGTCCTCTTATTTTGTGAATTCCTTGACTGGTTTTTATAGATAGAGTTGATTTTACTGCCTTTGTCACTTAACTTCTGTACCTGTTTATAAATGATTAACCTACTTTCATTATGTTTCTATTTACCTATGAAATTTTTTCCTTTCCTAATTCTGTTACACCTGATTACAGCCTTTTCTTTCCACTTAAAGAATTACCTTTAATGTTTCCCATAAGATGGTTTAGTGGTGATGAACTCCTTTTACTTTTGTTTTTCTGGGAAACTCTTTCTTTCTCCTTCTATTCTGAATTATAGCCTTGCTGGATATAGTATTCTTGGTTGCAGTTTTTTCTTTCCTTTCAGCACTTTGAATATATCATGCCACTGTCTTCTGGCCTGCAAAGCTCTGCTGAAAAATCAGCTGATCACTTTATGAGGTTTCCCTTGTGTGTAACTATTTTCTTTTCTCTTGCTGCGTTTAAAATTCTCTTTATCACTATTTCTTACTACTTTAAGTATTATATGTCTTGATGTGGGCCTCCTTGGATTGATTTTGTTGGGGACTCTCTGTGCATCCTGGATCTGGATGTCTGTTTCCTTCTCCAGATTAGGGATGTTTTCAGCTATTATTTCTTCTAATAAGTTTTTCTGCCCCCTGCTTTTGCTTTTCCTTCTGGAATCCATGTGATAGGAATGTTACTACACGTGATGGTGTTGCTGAGTCTCTTTAACCTACTCTCATTTAACCTACTCTCATTTATTGTTCTTTTTTGTCCTGTTCAGCTTGGTAATTTTCCATTATTCTATCTTCTAGCTCACTGATCTGTTCTTCTGTATCCTCTAATTTGCTGTTAATTTATATTAACTGTATTTTTAATTTTAGCTATTGATCTCTTCATCTCTGATTAGTTCTTTTTTAATATTTTCTATGTCTTTGTTGAAGATCTTGCTGAGATCCTCCCCTTCTTTCTCAAGACCATTAAGTATCTTTATGACCATTACCTTAAATTCTCTATCAGTCATATTGCTTATTTTCATTTCATTGAGCTCTTTGCTGTGATTTGTCCTGTTTTTTCATTTAGGACATGTTCTTCTATCTCCTCATTTTGTCTAACTCTATTTGTTTCTATATATTAGGAAAGTCAGCTAAGTCTCCTGCTCTTGAAAGTAGTGGCCATAAATTAATACAATTCCTATCAAAATAGCACCAGCATTTTTCACAGAGCTGGAACAAACAATCCTAAAATGTGTATGGAACCAAAAAAGACCCCAAATTGCCAGAGCAGTCTTGAAAAAGAAAAACAAAGCTGGAGGTATCACAAATCCAGACTTCAAGTTACATTACAAAGCTGTAGTGATCAAGACAGGATGATACTGGCCCAAGAGAGGATGCATGGATCAATGAAACAGAATGAAAACTGAGAAATTAACCCACAAGTATATGGTCAATTAACCTTTGACAAAGCAGGAAGGACTACCCAGTGGAAAAAGGACAGTCTCTTCAACAAAAGATGTTAGGAAAACTGAACAGCAACATGCAAAAGAACGAAACTGGACCACTTTTGTGGTCCAGAATTGTGTACATTCACAGATATAAATTCAAAATGAATGAAAGACCTAAATGTGAGACAGGAAACCATCAAAATTCTAGAGGAGAACACAGGCAGTAACCTCTCTGACATTAGCCATAACAACTTCTTTTTTTTTTAAGATTTTATTTATTTATTTATTTATTTGACAGAGAGAGAGAGAGAGAGAGAGAGAGAGAGATATCACAAGTAGGCAGAGAAGCAGGCAGAGAGAGAGGAGGAAGCAGGCTCCCCGCCGAGCAGAGAGCCCAATGCGGCCTCGATCCCAGGACACTGAGATCATGACCTGAGCTGAAGGCAGAGGCTTTAGCCCACTGAGACACCCAAGTGCCCCATACCAAAAAGATTCCTTATTAAAGAAACCAACCTTTCCTGAGACCACAGGCGCCTGTGGCCACAGCTTTTTTAAAAAAAAGAATCCTAGGCTTTAACCACCGAGCCACCCAGGCGCCCAGCCATACAACTTCTTAATAGATATGTCTTCCCCGGCAAGAAGAACAAAAGCAAAAATAAACTATTGGGACTTCATCAAAGTAAAAAGCTTCTGCAGTGAAGGAAACCATCAACAAAGCTAAAAGGCAACCTATGGAATGGGGGAAATTATTTGTAAATGACATGTCTGGTAAAGGGTTAATATCTAAAATATATATATAAAAGACTTATAAAACTCAATACCAAAAAAACAAATAACCCAGTTAAAAATGGGCAGAACACATAAATAGTCATTTCTCCAAAGATAACATTCAGATGGCCAACAGACCCATGAAAAGACACTCAACATCACTCATCATCAGGGAAATGCAAATCAAACTACAATGAGATATCAATGGCTAATATTAACAACACAGAAAATAACAGATGTTGGTGAGGATGTGGAGAAAAGGGAACACTGGTGCAGTGTTGGTGGGAATGTAAACTGGAGCAGACACTCTGGAAAACAGTATAGAGGTTCCTTAAAAGTTAGAAATAGAACTACCTAGGATCCAACAATTGCATTACTAGGTGTTTACCCAAAGTATACAAATATACTAATTTGAAGAGATATACGCACACCAGTGTTTATAGCAGCACTATCAACAATGGCCAAACTATGGAAAGAGCCCAATGTCCATCAACTGATGAATCAGTAAAGAAGATGCAGTATATGTACACACACACACACACAAACACACACACACACACACACATACACACAATGGAATATTACTCAGCCATAAAAGGATGAAATCTTGCCATTTGCAATGACATGATGGAGCTAGAGAGTATTATACTAAACAAAATAAGTCAGAGAAAGACAAATACCATATGATTTCACTCACATGTGAAATTTAAGAAACAAAACAAGTGAACATGGGGAGGAAAAGAGAGGATAACCAAGAAACAGATTCTTAACTATGGAAAACAAACTGATGGTTACTGGAGGTGAGGTGGGTGGGGGATATGTGAAATAGGTGATGGGCTTTAATGAAGGCACTTGTGATAGGCACTGCATGTTATACGTAAGTGATGAATCACTAAATTCTATACCTGAAACTAATATTACACTGTACATAACTAACTGGAATTTAAATAAACACTTGAGAGGAATAAATAAATTATATCTTAGGATATTACTGGGAAAAAAAGAAAAAGAAAGTAGTGGTCATATGAAGAGGTCCAGTAGTACAGTGTCCCTGTTCACCAGACCAAATGGGCCATAGGTGTCTCCTATGTATGTTGTGTGTACCCTGCTGTTGTGGTGCGACATGTTGCCTTTGGTCCAGTCAGCTATAATGGCCCACATTGACTGTTGTGGGCAGGGTTTAATCCTTATGCTGTTCAGGGGCCAGTGTGGGGTCGCCTTGGGCTTGTAGTTGTATCGGACCAGATGCGTGCCCTCAGCTCACTCACCAGGGCTGCAGTCACGTTGAACTACAGGTTGCTTTCCCTGTGTTGTCCCCCAAGAGGCTTTCATTTGTTGGTGGAGCCTATTGTCAGACCAGATGTCTGTCCCCAGTCCCTCTCTTAGGGTTGCAATGACCCTGGACTACAGGGCTTTCTCTTTATATTGCCCCTTGTGAGTTTTTGGTAGCCAGGATCAGCAGTCAGATCAGATATCGGTTCCCTGCCTATCGCTTGGGCCGCAGTCAAACTGGAATATGTGGCTATGGCCCCCCTCCTGCTAGGGGTTCCCAGTCATATCTCCTGCTCTCCTGCCCTTCTCAGTGGGGCCTCCTCTCTGTGATTAACCATGCAAAGTCTGTTCTATCAGTCTTCCAGTCATTTTCTGGGTTAGTTACACTGATGTGGCTGTTATCTAAGTGTATCAGTGGGACGAGACGAGCTTAGGATCCTCCTCCTCTGCCATCTTCAGGATCCTATATCTATTTTTTTTTCTCATTTTAAAAGTGAGGTGGGAAAACACGAAGTGATTGAGTTAACTTACCCAAAATTCTACAACCGAAGGGTAGAGTGGGGTGAGGACCCAGCAATCGTGCTCAAGAGCCTTCGTGCCAGATTCCACACTCTATTTAGAAAAGTAATAAATTAATTCTTGTAATTGACGTAAATATTAAACACATAAATACTCTTTGTGCTTTCCTGTAGTGTGTGCTGAATCTTCTTATCCTGTTGAAGTTTAAATTAAGGTTCTAATACATTTGTTTCCCCTTTAATTTGGAGGTCCTGTGTGGCTGAGCCACAGGAGAATTGTTGAGCAAGAAGATGGGGATTTTGGTTTGAGTTTTATTTGTTTCCTGTTCTTTTTAGGCTCCTGAAATCACCCTGCAGATTGCTTCTCATCTTCCGGTGATGGACGCCTCAGACAATGCCTTCCAAGGCTCCTTCTTCTATCAGGTGCTATAAATTCAGTCCCAGATAAGGGTTTGTAAAATTCTAGGGTCTAAAAAGAAGCAAAAAGACCAAATGTTATAAAACATTTTTCTCTCTCAAGTCTTGTCATTCTTTATCCCCCTTGGTAATAAGTCATTTAGTAAGGCATAATAAATGTCACCATGTAAAAGCTTTCTCCAATTAGTGAAATGAATATGTCCAGGCCCAGAGAATCATGATGGCTTTGTGCCCATTAATGAATCTCTGTCATCAAATTCAAAGATTCCAGGCTGGTGTTTCCCATAAAAGAGTCATGGTCCCAGCTTCAGCAAATGCTGCATAGTCAGCATCTTTCTGCAGAAAGGGATTGAAATTGTTCCTGTTCTTACAGTTCCTCGAATAGGTAGGATTGGCAGGGCTTTGATGACAGCCCAAAGCTGGTGGACACAGACCTGAAACACTGTGAACAGTTCATTGGTAAACAGTGATTTGAGAGGGGCACGGCTAACCAAAGCTAGAGAACTAGGAAAGGGTCCATAGTTGACGAGTTGGTTGTTAGAGGATTTCATAACACCAAAAATTACTCATACGTTGTACCCTCCAGGCATCCTTTCACTTTATCCTCAAAACAATCTATGAGGTAGGCAAGAATTTAATCCCATTTTACTGACAGGGAAGCCAACTCAGGATTCATTGAGTACTGTGTGTCAGGCAATCTATGAGGTAGGCAAGAATTTAATCCCATTTTACTGACAGGGAAGCCAACTCAGGATTCTTTGAGTACTGTGTGTCAGGCACTTGGCCATGCGTCTTACATGCATTATGTCATTTAAAGCTTACAACAACCCAACCCTAGGGGGTGGGTGCTCTTGCTATCTCCATTTTTATAAATTAGGAGATTGAGGCCCATTGAGGCCAAATGACTTTCTGAGGATCACAGTGTTAGCAGGAGTTTAAACTCAAGTTCGGATATATCTGAACACCAACCTCATTTTTAAACCACTGTTCTGTGTTGTCACCCAGAGTTCATTCTGGGGACTGATCTCGGACTATCTGGCTCCAAATTACCTAATGTTTTCCATGCCTGCCTATGCCTAAACAAGGGAATGATTTCAAATCCATTAGACAAGAGAGAATTTTTGAGAACCTGATTACAATAAAGGCATGAAAGACAAAGTCAGAGAGCCTTATAAGGCATCGATTCCCAAACTGTGGTCCTTGGACCTCATGGGTCAACCACTAGGGGAGCTTGGTAAAAATGGAAATGCCAAGGACCCCCCTAAACCAGCCCATAGAACCAGACATTCTGGGATAAGCCCCAAGAATAGAATCACTTGCTTGTGATTTTTATCCACAGATAGTTTGAGAACCACTGCTTAAGCAAAGAGTGATCAGAGAACATCGATTAAAAAACAGACATGCATGAGTAACTTCGCTCTGAATTTCTAGTAGTTTATTTTCTGTACCACAGGGGTAGCAAAAGCTGGAGAGACGGTGGGGAATATGATTTATTCAGGGAGTTGAACTAAAACAATAGCTTTTTCCTCTACACATGAATCTTCCCTTCAGTAAATTTCCATTAACCCCAGGGAGCCTCTGACTTTATGATTCTGAAGTTATTTTAGACCACATAAAACTGGGAAGAGAAAAAGGCAGTGGAAACATCCCCTGAGGTTGCCATCTCTGTGTTTGAGTATCTCTTCCACCCAGAGCGCTGAAAACACACTGTTTGTTGGGAAAGAATCTTTGGCGTCTGTGGGAAGTTTCGTTCTGCTGCTGATCCATTGCTTGGCCCACATCGCCGCCGAGGACTTCCACCAGGACACAAACCCTGCCTTTCTGAGGTCATTTTACAAGGTATTTATAAAATGCATGGGACTCTTAGCTGCTCTCCCAGAATAACCAATTCTTTATGCTGTGCAACCTTTCCAAGCTCCTTAGGTCCCATTGTTGGCCTCTGGTTCCTACTGCCTGGCCAGGAAAAAGGTTTTCCTGATCAAATTTCCTGTGGCAGCATATAACAAAATGCATGCACCGCTCTGTAGGGATTCAGAGAGAAGTGCTCTTCCTATAAGAATGGCATCCCAGTACTTCCTCGTCAACACATAAGCCTTACTAGAATTGGGAATGACAGTCATAACCCATGCTAAGAGCAAGGAAAGATGATCCATACTGAGCCCCATTTTTCTTTCAGCTGTAAGTTTGAAGCTTTAATAAAAAATTACCTAACACAGAACTGATCTGGCCCCCTCACCATTTTCTTGACCAGGGCCTACAGGCTTATGTCCAGGAAGCATTCTCTACCACACTGCGAATGTCCGCGGTCTCCTGGGACAGTAAGCTTGACCAAAGAGTGAGCGCTGCTGTGTTAGATGAGCAGCCCATCTCTGAAAGAGGAAGAGATCTGCTGTCTAGACTCCTTGAAAGGAAGTGTGAGTCTCACTTGGAGCCAGAGTCATCAGAAGAGGTAACTAATTTTAACGGGTGTAGCATATGTCGGATAAAAATTCACAGAGTAAATGCCTCTGTGTCTGACCTGTTCAGATATTTCTGGCATCCCAGGAGGTACACTGTCCTGACACTAAGCCTGCTTCTCAAACCACATATGACAATATGTTTTTTTCATCCTGTATTCTACAAGGCAGACGGTGGGTACCTGGCTCTTTGAGTCATGGGGATTGCAAATGGGACTCCATAGTTACTCAACTCATGTCCCACTAAAATATTATCAGTTTGCAAAATTCCATCTATAAAACTCACTGTAACTCAGTAATTAAATTTAGATGCCTTGGTAGTAGCCTACTTACCAACCGGCAATGTGTTGTTTTCTGTGCATGGCTGACAAGTGTATCCTTAATATTGTTATTTAAAGCGCCTTTGTGAGAATCCCATCCTCCAGATTTTTAACTGTTAAAAATATCTGTGATCTTAAAATTGTCATCCTCCATTAAAAATCAATTCATTTTTTTTTAAATATTTTATTTATTTGACAGAGAGAAACACAGCCAGAGAGGGAACACAAGCAGAGGGAGTGAGAGAGGGAGAAGCAGGCTTCCCACTGAGCAGGGAGCCCGATGTGGGACTCCATTCCAGGTCTCCAGGATCATGATCTGAGCCGAAGGCAGTTGCTTAACCAACTGAGCCACCCAGGCGCCCCTCAATTCATTTTTGAGTTACAAACAAGAACACCTTCTGTCTCATTTATATAAAAATTTATACATTTTGAAGCACTTTTATGTGTATATTGTCTCATTTGATCCAACCAGCAAGCCTGCAGAATAGTTAGCATGCATGCCTATTGTTTATGGTAGCATACATATTTTTAGTCAGATTTTGTCTTTAAGGAGAAAATAAGCTATTTGCCCCAAATCATGAAGCTATTTGTAGTGGCAGATCTGATATCAGATTCTAGATCTCCTAAGTAAATTTCCATAAACACCTGTCTATGATCAGATCTCCATTAGTTCCCGAATCAGAGATTTATTTCATGGTCTTTGACAGTGATGGTGAGGGTGGTCATCCAGACCTCAGAATCAGTCATACCCCAGTTCCCACAGACCCCAGAGAATGCACTGTTCTCTCTCCTCTGCTGATAACAGCATCGGGGACATCTGCCACTTCCTCCTCCTCAGTACATTCTTTACTTGGGTTCCAGGACACCAGTGTCCTCTGGTTTTCTCCTACCTGTGTGGCTGTTCCTTCTCAGTCTCCTTTGCTGATCCCACCTCTTCTCCCTGGTCTCTTCATGCAGGAGGGTCAGGGTTCAGTCTTGTCGTCTTCTCTTCTCTGGCTATATCTGCTCCCCTTGGGGGAATCTCATCCCATCTTCTAGTTTAAACCCTAGCCATATGTCAAGGACCCACAGATTTTTATCTCCAGCCCCACCCAACCCTCTAACTGAACCCACGTCCTTGCCTGCTTACCGGCCACCTCCACTTGCAGGTCTAAGAAGCTTCACAAACTCAACATGCCCCAAACTATCTTCTGTCTAAACCTCCTCTACTCGAAACCTTCCCCATCTCAGTTGATGGCAGCTGTATTCTTCTGGCTTTTTTTAAGCCAAAGTCGTCTTTGAAACCTGTTGCAAACACCCCATAACCAGTCCATCAGGAAACCCTGTTGCTGTCCTTTCAGGGTAGATCCACAATACGACCACGTCTCGTTGCTTACAGTGCCAGCATTCCGGTGCAAGCACGCATCTTCTCCCCTGGATTCCTGTAACACTGACCGGGCCTGATGCCAACCCTGCCTCTCCTCAGTCTGTTCTGAGCACATTGGTCACAGTGATCCTCTTCAAAAGAAAATGGATCTGTTCAAAATCATCCTGTGGCTCCTCATCTCACTTAGGGTCAAAGCTGAGGAAGCCAAGGCCCCTTATCTCCCACCCCTTCGCCTGCCACTCTTTCCCTCCGTCACTTGTCCCCAGTCACACTCTCCTCCTTGCTGGTCTTCAGACACACCCGCTGCACTTTCCTCTGCCTGCAAAGAACAATTTTGTCTCCCATGGGACATGTGGCAATGTCTGCAGACATGACTCTCCTGCTCCAAGGAGGGGACTGCTATGGTTAGCCAGTGGCTACAAGCCAGCGATGTCACCAATGTACAATGTCTAGCCAGCCCCCACAACAAAATTCTGTCCACCCCAGAATGTCAGTGGTGCTGACGTTGAGAAATCCTGGTCTAAGGAGTTAGAGTATACACAACTCCCTTCCCTCCTCCATGTCTTTGTTCAAGTGTCGCTTCCTCCCTGAGGCCTGCCCGGACTAGCCGATCTCATTCGCAGCCCTCTTTTCTCCTGTTTCTCAGCATTTCCTTCCTCTGCTCTATTTCTGTCTCCTGTATGGTTTCCTAACATACTACATAATTTACTCACTTATGCTTGCTTATTACTTTCCTTCCCCTAATAGAACCTCAGCTCCCTAAGAACTGAGATGTTTGTCTGCCTTGTTCCATGCGGCAGCCCCCATGCCAGGCTCATCAGTAGGCTTTCAGTATATTTACCGTATTTTTTTAAAGATTTTATTTATTTATTTGTCAGGGAGAGACAGCGAGAGTGGGAACACAAGCAGGGGGAGTGGGAGAAGGAGAAGCAGGCTTCCCACAGAGCAGGGAGCCCGATGCGGGGCTTGATCCCGGGACTCAGGGATCATGACCTGAGCCAAAAGCAGATGCTTAACCACCCAGGTGCCCCTATTTACCATATTAATGAACAGGTTTGTATGGCCCCTGATGTTATTAGATACTGAAATATTCTAATCTCCCAGAAGTAATTACAAGGCAGGTCAGATGCCCGCTGTTCTGCTGAGAGCTTTACATGCATCATCTCATTTAATCTTCTCTGTGCCATGATAAGTTCGATGCTACTTTTATTCCTAACTTACAGGTGAAAAAAACAACACTTAGAAGCGTTCAGACTTGCCCGAGACAGAGGCAGCCATGGAGCTGGAATGCTAGCCCTCTGGCAGCCGCCATCTATGGGGAGGTCTGGCTTTCATATTAAAGGCAAAATTGTATATCTTATGCTCAGGTCCAGTCTAAGAAGATCCAGGAGTACTTAAAAGAAATGGGAGCAGGGCACCTGGGTGGCCCAGTTGGTTAAGCGACTGCCTTCGGCTCAGGTCATGATCCCGGAGTCCTGGGATCAAGTCCCATATCAGGCTCCCTGCTCAGCAGGAAGCCTGCTTCTCCTCTCACTCCCCCTGCTTGTGTTCCCTCTCTGGCTGTGTTTCTCTCTGTCAAATAAATAAAATCTTAAAAAAAAAAAAGAAAAATGGGAGCAAAGATATTAACTGTGTCCTCCATGCTCTCCACAGTATATCAAGAGAAACACAGATCTTCTCCTCTTCACCAATATGGAACATTTTCTAAAATCCCTCCTCACTACAGAACAACTAGTCCCAAGAAAACCAAAAGATCAGCATGGAGACGAAGAAAAGGTGAGATCCATTTATGATCTACAGCCTTAAGACTGTACCTTGCTACACACCTTGAAGAATTTTACCATATGTGGAGCTACCTTTATAATTGAACACATCAGCAGAACAAAGGATTAGGAATCAATGGTGGTAAGGAAAGCTACGTCTTTTGTCACTTTGAGTTTTCCCAGTTTGGGAGATAGGAGATCTTAGATCTCAGAGTTGGAAAGGAAGAGATCAGAGAATTTATCTCTCTGCCTTCAGGCAGATAAAGCATTAATCCCAGAGAGTAGGAATCAAAACTTCAACTGGCCCCTATTCACACAGGGGGAGGAGGGCAAGAAGTAATTAGAACTGGGTCCCTTCCCTTCTCCTTTAGAGTTCTTTCATTATAATACCTGCTGCTGTTGTATAAAATGTTGTTTGTTTTTTATCATAAGCATGTAAAATGTTATATCTTTAGGGGCACCCGGCTGGCTCAGTCGGCTGAGCATGTAACTCTTGATCTCAGGGTCAGGAGTTCAAGCCCCACTTTGGGCATGAGCATATTTAAAAAAAAAAAATTATATCTTTAAAAACCAACAAACATTTTAGTTCCAAATGACCAACACTAATATTTTGTAAGGTATATGGATAATTAGCAAAGAGAAAAAAAAATACCTTCATTTTTCTCATGCAGAGTCGTGACCTTACATGTCAAGATCAAGAACAGCAACTAGCCCCCAGGAGAAATAACTGAACACTGACTTCAGCCCTGGGCCCCAGTCCACTTTATGAAAAGTCACCCGCCGTGTCTGGGGTGAAAACTACCTTTAACACTTTGTTAAAATACAACACAGCTTTTAAAAGTGCACATATCATAAATGCAATCCTCATCCAAAGTGAACATTTCCGTGTAAACAACATCACCAGCTTCCCAGAAGCTCCCCATCTCCCCACCATCCAGTCATCAGTCCCCCGAGAATAACTACTATCCTGACTTCAGACATCATCACCTGTTTTTGTTTATTCATGAACTTCACATAAATAGAATCATAAATTATGAATTACTTTTTTTTTTGCTTTTGCTCAGCATCATTTGTGAGGTGTATCCAAATTGTTGCATGTAGTTGTGATTTACTGATGGTCTTTGCTACAAAACGTTCCATTGTGTAGATATATCAACATGTATTCTTTCCACTACTAAATGTGCCTTTGGGTATTTTCCAGTTTGGGGTTATTATGAATAGTCTTGTGCACCTTTTCATGACTATATGTGACTGTACCGAATAGGTATTACTTAGAACTGGAAATTCTGGGTCTTAAGGGGTGGATATTTCCCTCCTTAGCAGATACTACCAACGGGACTTCCAAAGTGATTGTGTGAATATAGACTACCACCAGAAGTGGGTAAGAGTTCTCTGGTCACTCTCCATTTTTATCAGCACTTAGTATGTTCCATCTTTTTTATTTTATGCATTCTTCTGGGCACATGGTTTTAACTTGCACTTTCCTGATGGTCTTTGAAACTGGGCACCATCCATATGTTTATACACCACTTGAATGTCTTAAGACGTATCAGTCGAGTATTTTGCCCATTTTTCACTAGATTCCTTATTTAAATTGATTTGTAGGAACTCTGTATTCTGCAACTATTTTTCCTCATTCTGTGGATTGCCTTTTTATGAAAATAACTACATATAGTATTTCTTTTTCTGCTTATTTTTTGATCTAGAAAGAAAATGATCTCATTTCAGTCTACATGTTTAAAAGATGTTAAGTACAGAAATATATCTAATAAAGTTAATAAAAGAATTTTTTAGGTACCTATAACATTGATGTATCCATCATATAAATGTATACTATAATTTGGGTGGATACATAACAAAGGTTAATATTTGGCACAGAGGATAACACGCCTTCAGTGGGAATAAAAAATTATTAAACTACTTGTTTTATTAAAATATTCATCATTTCGAGATACTGGCTGAACCTCTTCCTAGAAATATAAATTTGTATGCATTGTCCTTTATCAGGCTGATTAATTTATCTGAAATTGTTTGCTACTGAGTCACACAAAGTGTTAGATATTTTTGTACAACATTTGGTGATCTGGAAGGAGCATTTAGTTATCTGGCAATAACATAGAGGCCATGGGGCCTACATGGGGCCTACACAGAATTCACTGTGGATGTGGAGATTTCTTTAAAAATTACAAATAGGGGCGCCTGGGTGGCTCATTTGGTTAAGTGACTGCCTTCGGCTCAGGTCATGATCCCGGAGACCCGGGATCGAGCCCCACATCAGGCTCCCTGCTCGGCGGGAAGCCTGCTTCTCCCTCTTTCACTCCCCCTGCTTGTGTTCCCTCTCTAGCTGTGTTTCTCTATGTCAAATAAATAAAATCTTTAAAAAAAAATAAAATAAAATAAAAATAAAAATTACAAATAGAGCTAGCCTATGACCCTGTAATTGCACAACTGGGTATTTACCCCAAAGATACAGATGTGGTGAAAAGAAGGGCCATATGTACCCCAATGTTCATTGCAGCAATGGCCACAATCACCAAACTGTGGAAAGAGCCAAGGTGCCCATCAACAGATGAATGGATAAAGAAGATGTGGTCCATATATACAATGGAATACTATGCCTCCATCAGAAAGGATGAATATCCAACTTTTGTAGCAACATGGACTGGACTGGAAGAGA
>PITA01000302.1:0-37401 GCA_004023965.1 Spilogale gracilis
TGGCCACAATTGCCAAACTGTGGAAAGAGCCAAGGTGCCCATCAACAGATGAATGGATAAAGAAGATGTGGTACATATATACAATGGAATACTACGCCTCCATCAGAAAGGATGAATATCCAACTTTTGTAGCAACATGGACTGGACTGGAAGAGATTATGCTGAGTGAAATAAGCCAAGTAGAGAAAGTCAAGTATCATATGGTTTCACTTACTTGCGGTGCATGAGGGGTAACCTGGAGGACAGTGGGAGAAGGAAAGTAAATGGGAAGTAGGGTAACCTAGGGAGAGAAACGAAACAACAGAGACTTTGGACACAGAAACAAACTGAGGGACTTGGAGGGATGGGAGAGCCTGGTGGTGGGTACTGGGGGCACCTATTGCATGGAGCACTGGGTGTGGGGAATGGGAAATGAATCTTGGAACACTGGAAAAAAAATTTAAGTAACAATAAAAAAAAAAGAATATTCTGTATTGACCAGAGATGAGGAATGGAGCGTATAGAACAATTCTGCAAGTTGAATTTCTCTGAGCTTAGAATTCACAAGTCCTTTTTCTCTGCCTTCAAGATTGTCTTTTCTTCCTCTTCGTTTTTTTGAGTTTAATAATCACAATGAAAAATTCATTTCTGTCTTAAAAACCATGAAGGTAAGAATTGCTGGATAATAGGGAAAATCATAAAATTACTGGAAAATCATGTTATTCCAAACCTTAAAATTTTATATGGAACTTGCTTTTTGCCTCACTGAAACTTTTATCTGTGGAAATATATCTTTAGAAGTCAACATATAAAACTCTCTCTTGGTGGATTAAGAGAAGTGGAAAGTAAATTTTTTTTGTATGTTTGGTTTATTTTTTTATTTATATTTTAATGATTTAAAAAACAATTGCCAGTGTAGTATCTCATCATTGAATATTGGTGTCATTTTAACTTAGTCACCTATTTTAAGGTCCTATCTCTCAATCTGGCTACATTCTGAGATATAAAGACTTAGGGGTTAATATATAAACTTTGGGGGAACACAATTCAGTCAGTAACAACACCAACAAAAACTAATGATGTACTACTCTATGGTCACATAACAATAATAAAGCAAAAGCAAAACAAACAAACAAAAAACCTCATACAACTCAGTACCAAAGAAACAAACAAAAATAAACAACATCAATAGACCACTTCCAGAAATAACTGAATAATGCTTGTACTTTACATATACATCTGGTATAAGTAACCATTGGGGTTACTATACATTGGGGATCTCTTCTGCTCAAATAGGTATCATGGTGAAATGAGGAAATACATTCTCCTTAACCATATGCTGTTAGTAGACCACAAATAAGGTGCTATGGTTCTCAAATTCTTACAGATAAAACTCATCACTTGACTGGCTCTTGACAGCTACCACCATCCTAGATTATAACAGAGATCCTAGAAGCTTGGGCCTCAAAACCAAAGATTTATGTGACACTGCACAATACCAGAATCAAAATCATTTCTGTTCTCTAACCAGCTACTCCCTGTCTTCCAAGTCCAGGTAGTTGAATTTCTGTCCCTCTCATGGATTTCTTCCCCATCGGTTATGCTGTTAGAGGAGTCTGGGATGGGGGCAGGTATCATTCTCTGAATTCCCATCATCTTGGTCCTAACATGAGTTTTTGCATCTAGTTACTATTCTCCCCAGAGACTATTAGGGGCTATTCAAACAGAATTCTTTCCAACCCTGAAAGCATGTCTATATATGAGTGAATTTGCAATGAGCATGAAGTGTAGGCATTGTTGAAATCTTGCTGCATAAAGACATTTTGGGTCACATCTGCCCCCAGCTCATGGATAAGTACATTGAACCTAAAAAGCAGCAACTCTCCATTATATCCCAGGAAGGTGTCAATGCTTCCTCAAACATTATTCCTTAAAACTTAGCTTCAGTAAATCACGGGTTCAAAAGCACAATGTAGGGAATATAGTCAATGGTATTATAGTACTGTTGTGTGGTAACTGATGGTAGCTATTCTTGTGAACATAGCATAATATATAGACCTGTCAAATCACTATGTTGTACACCCGAAACTAATGTAACATTGTGGGTTTACTACACTTCAATAATATATCTGTTATGTAATAATCTATATAATCTATATAATATATAAATACATATATAATTTATATAATCTTATTTTTGGATATGTTAGATTGTCCATCCAGGATTAATACAGGCATAGCACTGGTGAAATGTGCACACTAAATAAGAGAGTTTGATTAAATGTGATTGTGATCTCAAAGTGTCATCCTAACAAAGACTCTCTGCCTTTATTTTCATTACATTCAAAACTTTACTCAACTGCTTGATATCCTATGTGATTCAGACTGAAGTCCCCATCACTCATAAATGTCCCCTCTGGCATGCTCCAATCATAATTTCTTCTCCATGTCTCTAGTTAATCCTCTATCTAAGTAAACCTGGCTGCTAGCTCAGTGGCAGTAGGCGATTAATTATATTTGTGGAATAAATAAACAAGAATGCAAGAGAAAAGCCAAATCCAAAATACATGCTACCTCTCTATCTTGGAATACAATCAATGGAAAATGTTACATTGGCCAGCTTACAGTATAAAGTGAATGTGATTTTCAATCTACCCAACTCCCACTGGAGTTAAAAAGGCCTCTCAGTTCCTAATTTTATCTTCAGTTGGAAGTTATGAATTGAGATGGACTGGACTCCCCTAAAAGTCACTTTCTTCACCTTGCTCTAAGGTACATCTGAGCTGTGGGTGGGGCTGAAGGCTGGAGGAGTAAGGCCGGGTGATGGGGTACAATGCAGAGGCGGGGCTCTGCCACCTTTCCTTTTCCACGTTGAGCCCTGGAGAGAGGGTTGTCAGCATAGGTGTTATGAACCCTTTGATTTGAAGCTTTCTCATCTGGCTGCACAATACTTTGGTGCCTTAATAAGATTCAGCTGAAAAGAGACTTCCTTCTTTTCACAAATTGAAAGAAAATCTGTTTGGACATTTTTAAGGGAAAGGGGGAAAAAAATCTGGGTTTTCTTGTATTCTTTTTTTTCTCCCCTCTCTTTTAAAGTTGTTTCTGCCTCTTAGCAGCTCTCCACCTTATATGTTCATGTCAACTAACTGGATTGTTGGGGGATTAAACAAGAGAAATAATGAGAAAATATTTACATTTTTGACTCATAGGCTTGGAGGTCCAAGTGGAACCCCATCCAACAAACATTTTTAGCATGTAAATTTTTTAAAATTAGTAATTCTAAGAATAAGTTAAAATTATCTTTATGCTGTTAGAGAAATTTCAACAAATGCCTATGTAATTTTAAACTTTGCTTTTTTGTTGTGGTATAAATCACATATAAGAAAAGGCGAAGATCTTAACCCTTGAGTTGTATGAATTTGGACAATTTTATAAATCCATAAAACTATCATTCAAACCAAAATATAGAACAGTTCTATTACCACCATAAGGGACCTTCCCATCCCTTCCTTGTCAATTTTCCCCATCCCTTGGGGGAACTTCATTTCTCTCTGCTTACATCAGTTTTATCTCATCCAATCAAAATTAATATAATAAGTCACATATTCTATATCTGCTTCTTTTGTTCAATATAATTTTTCAAAGATCCATCCATTGTGATATATCAATAGCATGGTAATTTTTATTGCTAAGTAGTGTTCTATCGTTGCTACACTGCAATTTATCTGATTCTCCTGTTGATAGGGTGGGTTTGCTCAGGTTTTGACAATAATGAATGAGGCTGATGTGAATACTGCTGCATAAGCCTTCTCTTGTGAACACATGTCTACAATTTTCTTGTGTAAATACCTGGGAGTGAAATTTGTGGGTCATAAGAAATGTGTATATTAAACTTTTTAAAAAACTGCCAAACAATTTTTCAAAGTGGTTTTACCATTTCATGTTTTCATCAGCAATGTAGGAGCATTCTAGTTGCTCCACATCCTCAACAAATTTTGGTATGACCAGTATTTCTTATCAAAAAAAAGTCCATTCCTAAAGAAGCAAAATTACATACTTTTGCAGCTTTAATCCATATTTCTCTGTTGACTAATCATACTGAGCAACATTTTTATACGTTAACCATTGTGCATGTTCTTTTTAAAAGTATCTGAGTTGTTTATCCATTTTTTAAAATTAGGTGGTTTGCCTCTTTATTATTTAATTATAAAATATTTTTATGTATTCAGAACAAGGTCACCTTTAAGATATATATATCTGGAATATCGTCCCATGTTTGTGGCTTATGTTTCATTTTCTTGATGGTTTATATATTGATTTATGAAGAGGTTTTCATTTTAATAAAGTCCAATTTAATTTTTTTCCTTTTGTAGTTATTGGTTTGTTGTGTTATATTTAAATATTATTTACTTAACCCAAGATCATGAACATATTCTCCTATTGTTTTTTTATGGTGTTAGAGGAGTCTGGGATGGGGGCAGGTATTTTCTATACTCTTAACTTTTACATTGGGGGCAGGTATTTTCTATACTCTTAACTTTTACATTTAGAACCACTAAATGTAAGGGTCTAGATTCTATTTATATCTTTACATATATGCAGTTGTTCCAGGACAAGGACCCCAAAGGTTTTCTTCTGTTTTCAAAAAAGCTTTATGCTTTTATATTTTACATCTATGAAACAATTTTTAGTTAATTTTTGCAGAACATGTGATATTTAAGCTAAGATTTATCTTCTATTTTTGTTGTTGATGCCCAATTCCTCCAGCACCATTTACCAAAATGTTTATCTTTCCTTTATTAAACTGCTCTGCATCTTTGTCATAAATTGAGAGTTGAGGTCAGTTGAAAAGTTGGAATTGACATCCAAAAGTCCCCTCCCGCATAAAAATAATGAAAACAGTGGCAAAAAGGTTATCAAAATTAACTTTTCAGTACTGTGGAAATTAACCAGAGGCTCGCAACAATCACAGGGCATTATTTCAAGTACAATGGCTCAATCTTGGTTATGAACAGCCAAGTTTTATGGTGTTTTTACTTGCTTGATTCCTATCCCCCTCTCCCCAGCTCTGCTATGGCCCTGAAGATCAACAGTTCACAATTATGGTGAACCTAACACCCTAATCGCCATTAATAGGGGAGAACAGAAATTGAACACCTTAAAAGCTTCATTCCTAGATAATTGTCATTTGAGCTGTTTAGCAGTTTTCAAGGCTTGTCTTACTTGATCTGACTCAGATCTCACCCTGTATGAACAATATTTCCCTAGACTTTTGTTGAAAACAATCACTAGCAATGGTTTAATATTGAAGAGGCCTGAGGCAGTGATAACACTTGGGGCAAGTGGCAAACTATCAACAAAACAACAACAACAACGGACCCCAGAGGAATAAAATATCCACTGGGAGCTCTGAAAAATTCCAACATTCTCCTCAGAATCTAGAGGCCTTGAGCATGTGTAGGGCTGTGTTCATACTCAGGAAAAACCTAAGACATTCCTACATTCCGACCTCTGGTTGACTCTGAGTCCGCAAAAACAGGAAATCAGGGCCAAGGCAGAGTTACAACTTGTCAAACTGTGCGTTGGAAGCATTTTGCACACACACAAATCTAGTCAGCAAAGACTGGGGAAACTTACTGGATCTATCTAATCATTAGCCAACTAATTAGTTAATGGAGCAGAAATATAAGTAGTCACACATGACAAAGCATATAGATGTTACAGAATTAGCTGAGGAAAGTCACTAAACAAATAATAACAACAACAGCAAAAGCAGCAAACCTTGGGTAGGTGAAAGAATATGACTGTCATAATTATATTATATTATTTAAAATGCCCATTCAAATAAATAAAAACACATGGCACATACACAGAAAATAAAGTGTCAACAGAAATGGTCCACAAGAAAGCCTAAATGTTGGACTTACTAAACAAAGAATTTAAGTCAGATATTTAATATATGGCCAAAGAACTAAACGAAATCACTTTTAAAGAACTAAAATAGGATAATGCTGTCTCACCAAATATATATCCAAAAAGAGCTAGAAATTATTAATTATGTGATTATTCTAGAGTTTACAAGATGAATCCTTAGGTTTGGAAAGTTTATTGTTCAAATAGTATATTACTATGAAAGCCATGAAAGAATCTTATAAAGTATAATTCCATTAATCCTTTCCTTTATTTAGTGCTCTTATTATTTGATATTCTATGATTTTTTCCTCAAAGACAGATATTACTTTGTGCCCACAGACAAACATTTTCCCCTCTCCTTCCAGGCACTCAAAAGAATATAATGGCATGTGACTTATCCTGGTCCACCATCTATGAGTGCAAACTTTATGAGTCACTGCCACGCTGAAACATACAGGACTAAGTGTGAGATTCCTATGTCCTCTCTCCCTTTCCTCAATGATTGTCATAAAGACTTTGGGTTAAGATGGCACCGTCACACAAAGAAGCCTGGATTGTCCCATCACTACAGAGAGGCACATTCTGTATGTAACAAATAAACTGTGAGTGGGTTTAGCAACTGAAATTGTGGCTCTCCTTATTTATACAAGATTGCCATTATAATTTATTTCTTCTTATACTTGAATGGTAAATTTCTCATTGTCTGGGTTTAACCTAGTGTGCAGCTTTTTTGTGACCCTAATCAAAAAAGAAAGATTAATTAACAGACCTCTTGATCAAGCATTCATAAAGCTTGACATTAGGGTTTCAATTTCTTCTGCTGAGTTGGTGATGAATAAACCCGCCCCTTCATGTTGTCTTGAAGTCCCCAGAGCCACAGGAAACTTCTACAACCTGGAACAGAGATGACTATGACTATAGCCATTGGCTCAAAAACATGTATTGCAAATGCACTTTTTATTGTTTGACTTTATGCACTTATCTTTGTATCTCACATGACTCTCATATCCTGCACATAAGTAATGATCTACATCTAGGGGAAGGAATCCCAGATAACAGAAAGGCATTTTTCATTTTTCTCCTTTTTCAGGACAAAATGAATGGAAGGCAGACTATAGGCAATACCAACTTTTAATGTTCCAAAGTCAACAATTCACCTGGGAAAGGATGCAGTGATAGCAATGTCATGGCTTTATTTTCCAAGGACCTTCACTGTGTCAATCACTAAAGATACATTTGAGAAGACTGTGACTATGGTCTCTCAAGTAGTTTTCTGTTCTTGATGGTTCAGGAAAGGACAGATGTATTTAAAATCACAAACTGTGCAGTCTCAGCACTCTTTTCTTTATATTGTTCACATTTTCCCAAGGCAATCATGCCCATTACATGCTTTTCATCTATATTTTAAGGATTATGAAATCTGTGAATCTTGAGAAAATTTCTCTTGAAACTCATGCTCTACATATCAAGCTGGATAGTAGGTAATAGTAATACCTGGGTGTCCCATGAGTAATTTCAATTCACTGTGCCCAAAGCTGAAGCCATCATCTTTTCCTTCCAAATCTCTTCTTCTGTAGGATATATCTTTATACATTTATTTTCTCTAAGCAGGCTTTCTAAAAATTTAGATCACCTAATTGCACTCTTCAAAAATTCTTCCATAATTTCCCACTGCATCTATAGTATACAAGATAAACTTTTGCCTCAGCATTTTTTCACTTGCTAATCCCTTAAATTTAAACACTCTTTTTCTAGATACCCCCATGTCTTCCTCTTTTACTACCTTTAGGTTCAAATTTTGTTTTACTAGAAACAGCTTCTCTGACTGCCTGCACAGAATATCATCCATTCTTCTCTGTCTTCCTTATTTTTTTTAATATTTCATTTATTTATTTGAGAGAGTGAGAGAGCACACATGTGTGCACAAATGGGGAGAGGAGGCAGAGGGAGAGGGAGAAGAAGACTCCCCACTTAGCAGGGAGCCCAATGTGGGGCTGGATCCCAGGATCCCAGGATCATGACCTGAGTCAAAGGCAGACACTTAACAGACTGAGCCAACCAGGGGCATCCCATGTCTGCCTTATCTTTTCATGGCACATAGCTTGTGTATGTGTGTGTGTGTGTGTGCTTCTTTTTATTGTCCCCTTCTTCCCCCTGAATATAAGCTTCTTAAAAGCAGGCCTTTGTTTTGTTCTCTGCTGCACCTCCAGTGCCTAGAAAATTCTGTCACATAGTAGGTCCCCAATTAATATTTTTTGATGAATGGAAGGAGCCAAGTAAGAGGAGGCACTCCACCCTAGATGATTCCATGGTTCCTGCCTCCGTCTCTTCCTCTTCTTTCCTTTCTTTCTTTCCTTCCTTCCTTCCTTCCTTCCTTCCTTCCTTCCTTCCTTCCTTCCTTCCTTCCTTCCTTTTCTTCCCTCCCTCCCCTTCCCTCTTCTTTCTCTCTCTCTTTTCCTTCCTTCCTCCCTCTTTTTATTCTTTCTTTCTTTCTTTCTTTCTTTCTTTCTTTCTTTCTTTCTTTCTTTCTTTCTTTCTTTCTTTCTTTCCTTCCCTCCCTTTTCCTTCTTTCCTTTCTTCCTTCCTTCCTCTCTCCCTCCCTCCCTCCCTTCCTTTCTTTCTTCTCTCTCTCTCTCTCTTTCTCTTTCTTTTTTTCTTTCTAGAACACAAACCCTTTCGGAGAATTCCACAGAAAAACCTTCATGTTTGTTGTGAGAAAACTTGTTTGGGTGAAAAAATAACTTTTGAGATTTTCTCCTCTATAGCTAAGATTGCCATTAAGAGAGAGAAAGGGGTTGAGAATAGATTTTTGGATAGTCATTAATTGGTGTCCCTTTTTCCCATCCCATTCTTCACCTAGCTGGGGCTTCCCATATATTCTTTATATTTCAGGTCAACCAACACTTCCTGGAGATGCTCTTCTCTGAAGACCCCTCTCCAATGTTCACTTCAGCTTCTTTTGTTAAGTAAACTTGTAGAACAATTTCCCAGTAATGACTTGTATTGGCTCTTTCTATTCCCTTTTCCTGAAATGATTGTTTCCAAATTTTCATCTAGATGATTTCTTCTCACCTCAAATGTAAGAGAAACCTGTCTTTGCTACCTAAAATACCCCCACCCCAATCCTAGCCCTGTCACTCTTAATCCCATTGATGTATCTTCTTCAAAGCTCTCATTGATATCCAAAATTGTTTATTTACAAGTTTATTTTATGTTTTCCCCTATTAGAGTATAATATTGATAGAAAAGAATCCTTTCTTGTCTTGAGCCCCAGGACCTAAAATAGTCAGTCCAAAGGCTAATATTAGTCTCAAAAAGTCTAATTTTGAAGACATGCTAGAAAATGAACCAACAGCAAAATTTATTCTATCCTGAGTATTTTTACTTCCTTTCAAATAAATGATTAACAAGAGTTCAAAGGCTTTTCTGACCTAAAGTCTAATGATAAAAATTCAGAATCAGAGAACATCAAAATCTAGAGCTATGGTATTCAACTCTGAAAATGGCCCAAGGGAGTCAGTAAACTGGACTCCATATTTATCATAGTTTGATAATATTTTTACTCATAGAAAATTGTATAATCCTAAATACAGATGCCCAAGAAATGTTGAATGGCTCTAAAAGTCATACTAAACCTTTGATAAATAATTTATATAATTCCTTACACACAGAGCATCAGGTCTAAAGGGGTCATACTGTCTGAGTAAACTGGCAATCAGAGTGTCTAACTAGGACTGAAGTCATTTTGAGATCACGATCATTTGTTATTTTCTTTAAAATTATATTTTTCATTTATCTTCCTAAATATAAAAAAAGAAAATTTTATTTCAAAAGCATAATGATGATAAACATTGAATCACTACATTATATACACAAAACTAATATAATATTATATGCCAACTACACTTCAATTAAAGAAGATTTATTTATACATATAAAATGATAAAGTCACATTATAATTGAGGGTCATTTTCTAGTCTAACCAAAGGGTTGGGAGCTTAGATGCTGAGAGTGCTAGGCATCTCCAAGGCTCTCAACCTCTCTCTACTTCAGTTTATCAAACTAAAGGACAATTTATGAGCTTCATCAAAGAGTGAGAATGGGAGTGGCGATGCCTAAATGTAACATCAATAGCAGGTTTCAAACTGAGTGGCTCACAAGCATTGTTATTAGAGTGTCACATCACCTCTAACCTCCAGGGAAAGGTTTCTTGAAAAGAAACATGGTCCTAAAAGCACCTAATGATTCTGGGTAGTTTTTAACTGTCAGTATATCAGATACACCAGGGCAAATAATACCTTTGTACTCAATTTCCTCATTATACCTATCACCAGAAAGTTTTATCAGATGTATAGTCTCTGAATTCCAATTTCCCCACTTGAGAAATGCAATTCAAAGGTAATCCCTCTTTCACACTTACTCCATAATACAGAATTCCCCCAATTGCCACAGAAACCCTGATTTCCAACTGCAAACCTGGGACATCCATTACAATTCCAGGAATTCATGTTGCTTTTACTCTAGGGATCTTTTAAAAATTCCTAAGTACTAAAAGGAAAGAAAGAAGCTTAGTATAATCTATATAGTCATTTCCTGTGAAGAAGAAGGAAAAGGAGAATGAGGAGGAAGAGGAGGACTCATTTCCTCTGAGAAAAAAGGAGGAGGAGAAGAAAAAGGAGGGAGAGGGACAAAAGAGAGAGAGGAGGGGGTGTAGGAAAGGGGGGAGAGGAAAGAGGAGGAACCCACTTAGATAACCAGAACTTGGGTCATCCACTTTTGGAGGATTATTACCCTCTCTTTTGCTATCTTCTAAGATCAAATTAGAACAAAAGCCTAATTCAAATGTCTCCTCTTCAAGTATCCTTGCCTCCCTTCAAACTTGTAAACCTTTATGTGGTCCATTATACTATTTATTATTATCAAAATTTTCTATTATTTAACACTCGTGCATTTATGCTTTGTCACCACTAGACAAATTCACACCATCTTTCTTCTAATGGCATGTGACATGGTTCTGGGACCACAGAATCTTCTCCGTGAAGATTTTCTCTATCATTGTTGGATTGACTGACTATATTTTACATTGTGCATTAGCTTCCATCATAGCACACAAGGGTGCTTTTTTTCATGGTGTCTTGCTGCTGCACCCCTCCCCCTAAATCTCACCAAGCTTGGATAGATTCCCATGTCTGAATTTTTGACACCCCAAAATAAAATATCAGGTTGTGATTTTTCTTTGTATGGTTTTGATATATTGGAATGTATCCTCTGGAGATCTTTACCCAGTGAATCAAAATATCTGAAATTCCCTCATCAGAGTAACTCCTAATCCCTTTCCATCAACTTAGCTTTAGTGCCAAAGCTGTGAGGAAGAATTAAATTGTCCCTTGTCCATATACTTTAAATGGTTTTTTTTGGGTAAGGTGGGCATCTCAGTGTTCTGGGAGACTCATTTTAGAAAGATTTCTATAGCTAGATAGATGGTTTTTCTGTTGTTACCATTGGCAATAAAAGAATTTTTCAAACAGGTGCTCTGGCTCGGAATCTTTGAGGCAAGAAAGGAATAGATAAGACTTGGCGGGGGTACTTAAAAAGTATACATGCTTGGAGCGCCGGGGTGGCTCGGTTGGTTGAGCGACTGCCTTCGGCTCAGGTCATGATCCTGAAGACCCGGGATCAAGTCCCACATCGGGCTCCCTGCTCGGCGGGAAGCCTGCTTCTCCCTCTCTCACTCCCCCTTCTTGTGTTCCCTCTCTGGCTGTGTTTCTCTCTGTCAAGTAAATAAAATCTTTAAAAAAAAAAAAAGTATACATGCTTTTTTTCAAGGGTTTGGGTGCCTGACTCTAAAACCTGGCTTGGCAGGTTCTCAATAAATGTTTTTGACTGAAGTTGATTTTCATATTTGTTTTGGTGAAAGGGTCTTAGTACTTCCAGGAGTAAAGATTTATGATTGACTATACAACTGGATACACTGTTCAAAACACTATCTGTGACCCTTTCAAAATTATCAAATTGGCGTCCTTCAGGGCGTTTCATACATACCCAGATTTCAATATCCAACCCTTATCTTCCCTATTTCTATAACCCTCAGCTTACTAATTTGCCTGTAAATGGTTTGTCATGCTCACCACAGCCCTTATAATTAAAAACCATGTGGACTCCCAATTTCTATCCTTCTGAGGTAAATGAGGCAAAGTTTGGGTGAAGAGGATCTCAGAGGACATGCTAGGGATTACCTTGCACTTTGGCAGTTGTAAAGTAGATAAAAGTATACAAATGACCTGTCTTCCTCCTTGAAAAGCCTGCATGAAGATTTCATATGATTGGGCTCTTCTGAGTTGATTAGGGTGACTTCCACCTCTTGGAATAAAATATTTACCATACCTATAATTTGCCACATTTTTAGTGGTCCACTCTATATTTTTCAAATGTTTTATATTTATGGCTATTTCTCCCTGAATAGACAAATGCTTCTGTCCTCAGCTTGTTAACCAAGCCCAAGGTATCTACCCTTCTCTCTCTGAGGTCATCTCAGTTCCAGGATTATGAAGCATCCTACTCATATTTAATATTCCCAATCTTCAAAGTGGTGTGTGCCATAGATATAATTTCTGGTGTCTCCCCCACTCCACATATATGGGGGGGGGGCTCAATGCTTTGATGAGTTCCACTAGACATAGGGAAAATTATGAAGTTGACAAAATTTCTCTAAAACACCCCCTTCCTCATGTTCCTTCTCTATTTCTTCCATTTCTATATCCCTTACTTTGGAAGTAAACTGAAAACAATGAGACTCTAGCCCTTTCTGTCTTCACAGAGTTTATTTCTACAATGGACATTATTACACCATGTTACTTACTTTAAGCTGCCTCCATCTTGAAAAGAGAACTGAAATCTGACCTCTTCAACTTGCCTCTGAAAAAGAAGAATTGAGGGGAAAATATATCTCCTAGGTTTTCTTACACTTTTCATCTCCTCTCTAGGGTTTTGTCACATTTATTCCTAATGGTCCCACCTCTCTTCCCTCACTAGGGTTCCTTACTGCCCCATCTTTCTGACCCAAGTAGAGAGAAAGATTCCTGGTATTCTTAGCACAACAGACAACCTCAGGATCTCAACATAAATTTACCAAAATGTAGGATGAAAAACATAAAAAAGATGACAGAAAATAGAGATAACTCAAAAAATAGTCACATTTTAACATGTGAGTTTGTTGTTATTGTTGTTGTTGTTGTTTTTTAATTTCAAGGATTCTAGTAAAAGGAGAGCAGGGTCTTACTGAGTACAAGGAAGTGCTCCTCAGATAAGAACACTTAGTCTAGGGATTGTTGGTATAACTCCAGAGATAGTGTTTTCTTCCTCCCAGACTCCTGGGTCTATTGCCTGTAAATTGCCTGTTTTATTTTCTGATTTTTAGGGTGAGTCTACTGAAACTTTTTAAAATGAAACATTGTCTTCGTTCGACTCGCTTGACCAGAAAGTTACATACACCATTTCCAGTTTCCACTCTGGAAACAAAGAACCTTTGAAAAGCAGAACAGTCAAGATTAACAATATAAAGACAGAACATAATACAGCAATTCAACTCCTAGTTTCACTATATATTAGCTGTGAGATCCTGGGCATATTCCTTTACTTTTGTGTGCCTCAGTTTCCATATTTATGAAGTGGAAAAATTATAGTATGTACTTCACAGAATCTTGTATTAAATAAGTTATCAATTCAAGTAAGTACTTAGAAAAGGCTTGGAATCTTATTGTTGTTATTGTTGCTACTGATACTCCAGAGCACAAAAGAATAATCTATCCCTTTCCTGCTCATCTCTAGCTATCACTGGAACATTTGATAATTTTATATTTACCTCAAGTCAGCCTCAACTCATTCCCAGAGAAATTATCTTGGAATCATGTGCCTATGATTCTTCTATAATATCATGATCCCCAAACATTTTTTAATTAGGATTTTATTTGTTTGTTTGTTTGCTTGTTTGTTTAGAGAGCAGAAGCAGTGGGGAGGGGCAGAGAGAGAGCGAGAAAAATCTCAGATAGACTGCATGCAGAACATGGAGCCTGATGCAGGGCTTGATCCCAGGACATGGAGATCGTGACCTGGACTGACATCAACAGCCAGACCCTTATCCGACTAAATCACCCAGATGTCCTTTTTTGTTTTCTTTTTAAAGAGGGAGAAGGGGGCGTGGAGAGGGAGAGAGAGAATCTTAAGCAGGTTCCACACCATATCAGAGGCTGATGTGTGGCTTGATCTCACAATCCTGAGATCGCGATTGGGCCCAGATCAAGAGCTGGAAGCTTAACTAATGGAGCCACTCAGGTGCCCCGATCCCTTAACCTCTTAACAACAGTTCACCCAAAAAACCCGCTGATTACCTACCGTGTTCCAAACGCTGTGCTAGGTGCCAGAGATGCAATGATGAGAGAAAAAAGAAAGAAAATGCAGGTTGTTCTCCTGAAGAAGTAAATATCAGTGTAGACGCTGGGTAAAAGTAATGTCTGTTTGGAATTACACAGTGGTCTCCAAAGGAGGTCTCCATAAATTATGCCTTCAGATATTCATGATCCTGTGCAGTCATCCTCCCCACAATGGATCTGAGCTGCGCTCTTGACTCCTTTTAACCAACAGAATGTGGTGAAGGCAACCACACCAGTTTCAGGTCTAAGTCTGAAGAAGGCGGCACAGGCCCTCCTTCTGTATTTTTGGGGAGTCCTGAGCTGCTGGGTAAGTAGTCCAGCTGACCTGCTAGAGGGATCCCATGGAAAGGACATGTGAAGAGGGAAATATCCTGGAATTATGGAGAGAGAAAAGAGAGCGAGCGAGAGCGTGCACGAGCGAGCGCATTCCAGCCATCCTTACATCCCAGTCAACCCGATCAAGGCTCCAGACACACGAGTGAAGCATCCTGGATGTTCCAGCTTATTCACAAGTCCAGGTGACTATGGACTCAGGATCACCTGCAGTCAGAGCAGCTCAGCTGAACCCAGTGAATCCACAGAATCATGAAGGACAATTTTTGTTTTAAGCCACAAAGTTTCAGAATAGCTCATGATGCATCAATAGAAAGACTAACCCCATGAAAACACCTTCTTTGCCACTGACAAATAACCTTGGTGAAATTATTTAATCTTTGTGAGGCTCAGTTTTCTCAACTCTAAAATAGGGCGAGTGATATTTCCCAGAGCTGTTGCAAGCATCAGATATATGTAAAGTTTGTAGAAAGTGGTGTTAATAAATTGTAGCAATTATAGGTGGTTAAAGATGGTTTGTTTTCTGACACATTCCCAGGAGGATTTTTGTTTTAAATCAGGGTCCTGAAGAGGCCTTCCCCAAGTTGCTATTCATATCTGACTATAGGCTGCTTCCTCCCTGTATGTGGATAAAGTCAGGACTAAATGTGAAGAGTTTTCTCTCCAAAAATAGAATTCAGGAGATAAAAGCCCATACCTGATCTCACATTTTCCGTATTTTTTTAACCCTTTATTTTATATTAGCAAGACATGCATTCAGTTGCTATGTAAACAATAAGCAATTACTACTGTTGTTAAACATGGCATCATAAAGTTCTCACCCTTGCCTCTGACTTTATACATCCTGAGAACCTTTGGAGATTTGTAAAGTAAGTGATGTAAAACATGGGATGTTTTGGGTACGACAAATCTCATTTATTTTCATTGTCATCACTCACCATGGTATAAAAGAGCTGCTCCATACAGACTGAAATACTGCAGATGTTTTCAAAATCCTGTTGGGCTATGGAGAGACTGCTTGAATATCTCATCTGGTTACTTTCAGTTTAAATTCCCATCCACAAAGTTTCTTTATATGCCTTTTTTAAAATCTTGAGCTTCTCGCCTATTTGCTCCTGGCCCCAGCTGCCCACCTGACATCCAGCCACAGAGAACTCGAAAACAGTTCCTGGCATTTCAGGAGGCAGGTAGAATTGAAGAACAAGGCGGCAAAAGATAAAAGTAGTTTTAACTATTCATTAGTTTTTGGTACATCAGATAATTTGTGCAATGGCTTCAGGGCTTTAATTGAATCACTTTCCCCACCCTGTCTTAATTTTAATTACGCAGCAATCATTTTTACCAACCTATGCAAAGGAACCATATGAAAATGTGACATATGACAATATACATTTACCTAAGCTCCAGGATGACAGTGACCTACAGGCAATTAGCTACTGCCTCTAGCACTGAACGACCAATTAAAGAGTTAACGAAATGCCCTCCAAATCACCTACATGTTCGGGATTTTTGGACTGCCAGGAACGTTGCACTTCAACTGATATAATTTTTGAATGACTGATTTAGTAAGTCTACATCTGTTAAAATTCCAGACTCATGCCTGTAAAACTGAGGAGTCAGGTTTTATGAGGTGCTTTCACTGTCATTAAAGACGATCCCACCTTCGCCCTTCTCCTAACAAGACAATCTTGCAGCCGCCATTAGGAGGCGTGATCTTAGCTTGTCATCACAGAAAAAAAAAGGCTTGCTAGGTCAGTAAGGATGGTACTGAGTTCATCTCAAGGATGTAAGACATTCATTTTAGTGGCTATAAGCCAGAAACTAAATATAAAGAAAGAAGGAGGGCAGAAAGGAAGAAAGGAAACAAATGTGACCTTTTAAGATATCTTTCTAAATTTAATTTTTTTTAAGTAGGCTCCATGCCTAGTGCAGAGCCCAGTGTGGGACTCGAACTCACAACCATGAGATCAAGAGCTGAGCAGAGCTCAAGAGTTAGACGCTCAACAGACTGAGCCACCCAGGAGCCCCTAATTTAATGTTTAAATTTAGATATAATATTTTTAAGGTTTTGTATTATTAAAGCTTAGGATAAGAATTTATTCAAGAAGTGATTCTATGAAGTCCTGGAAACCAAGTGAGGAAGCAGACAGGAAAGGGAAGGAAGCCACAGGGTGTGTTCGAGAGCAAATTACCACTGTGGTCAGCTGGAGACTGCTGGATGACAGTGTAGAATGTGCGGTGCTGTCCCATGTGAGGGACAAAAATAAAGATTCCCAAGGGGCAACTCTTGTCAGTTACGGGTCAAGAGTGCACTCAGATATTGGCTCCCTAGCACATTGCCTCCTCCATACAAAGGCTGTGAATGCTCCAACAGCCAGAGAAAGCCTTCAGAGAGTCAGAGGTACTCACAGTAAAAATGTTCAAATGCACAGAATGGTGAGTACTGAGGCAATCTGGGTAGGACACTGAGTGTCTGCTATAAATCTTGACCCCAAATTAAGCGTGCCTGAGTGATCCCAAGTTTGGTTGTGGGGCTGGCTTCATCGAGTCTAGCCCACACAGTTTGTTCATTATGCTTTGGATCTGAACATGATCCGTTTAGCCATTGTGACCCAATTTAATCCCAATAATCTGTGCTTGTGTGTAGAACACCACAGAGCATCCTTCTTGCCTTGTGGGATGTCACCAAGTGGAGGGAACAGTGAGGCACAAAAAGCAACCTACGTTTGATGATGGAAATCATTAATTCTCTATAAATCACATATTTGATTTGGCTGGGCACCCGACTGGGGTAAGCCTATGAGAAATATGTTAGTCGAAGTAAAACAAATTGGGATGGATGATCTAATAACTAAATATATATTAGAAACAAGGAACAGATCAAATTGAACAAAATAAAAAACCTAGACCAAATCAAACCAGTGACCAAATCCTTTTCTAAGCTACTTTTGCTGAGACCTAGACATTACATTAACTACCACACGGATAAAGACAGAAAAAAAATGAGAAACACACAGGCTATGTTGGATCTTGCTTCTGGATGAAAGCCTAAATCATGCAACCTAAAAGGAGCTCTCAACTTCTGTTGTTATTCTTAGCTGAAGAGTCAGCTCTAAAGAGAGGTCCAGATACCACAGGAAGAGAAAATCCTTTTCCAGATGCCTTCTTCTTCTTGATTTCTTGGCAGGACTCCCAGGAAGCTGTCAATCAGTCAGTCAAACTATATGGAGCAATTTTATTGGGTCAACAAGTACCTGTTCAGCACCTACTACACAAATGCACTAGGCCCTTGTCTAAGATCCAGAGAAGCCAAATGAACTGCAGGGCTCTGATGTTTCACACTTACTGAAGCTGGGCTGATGGATAGTCTGGTTGATTAATTGATTAAGTGATGAAACGAAGTGAATGAATGGACTCCTATAGCCCAACTTCTTTATGGACAGTAACCTTGTCTTGTCTACTCTCTAAAATCCATACCACCGCTGATGCTTTGTGCACGTTATGGACACTCCCTAAATGGCTGTTGATGGCATGAAATAAAAACAGTGCAAAGATTGTCCAGTGTGAGTTGCCATGTAAGATCTGTAATTCTTCAAGTGCTGCAGGCACTTCTCTTGGTTAAGTCTTAATGGAACACACAGATGAGCAAAATTCTTTACACCTCCATAGCACCACTCTTTGGCTGGGGTCTGCAATCCTGGCTTCAAAAGCTTAGAGATTTCCAATTCAGGGAAGACTTTCTAGATTATGAAACAAGCAGTTTTTCACTCGCTTACTTTCTCTCACTTGCTTCTTTCCTGTTGAGGCAGATAACCCTCTACTCACAAGATGAAGTTTCGACTTCTTTCTGTAAGTTGTCTTCATATTTATCCTCATATTTCAACGAGCTGTTCATTACATGTTTTGCTAACAGAGTCTTCCCACTGCACTTGTGCTGTGTTCACACGTTCTCTAGTTTCTACCTATCCAAATTAGTGCAATCAACAGGGCACGCAAGTTAGGCTTGTTACTGATCAGCTGGTTTTAGTCGGGAAATTTGAAATAACTTCTTAGAATTTTATTACATTTCTTGGGCTTGAACCAATATAAATGAGTTTATGAATGGGCCCACTTCTATACAGTTGTCTTTATTATCTCTTCTGTTTTATTTAGATTAAGATTCTAGATTTTTGCTGAGATTTTAGATTAAAGGCTCCCAGAAAGCAGGGAGTGCAAGCACAGCCTTATTCACCCTGAGGCAGAGTAAAACTTTCTGACCATGTCTCAGGGTTAAAAGTCTTTGAGGCTTTGTTGTCCAAGTTGCCCATCTGCCACTCCTATTCTTTCTAGAACATTGCCATTTCTCTTCCCTCCGATCAACAACAGTGAGAATAAATCCATTTTTTTTCAAATTTTTAAAATTTTTTATTTCTTTTATTACATTATTTTATTTTTTTCAGTGTTCCAAGATTCACTGTTTATGCCCCACACCCAGTGCTCCATGCAATACCTGCCCTCAGTACCCGCCACCAGGCTCACCCATCCCCCCACGCCCTTCCCTTCCAAGACCCTCAGTTTCAGGGAGGGAGATGAAACATGAAAGACTTTGGACTCAGAAACAAAATAATCAATTTTTTAAAAAATGGTGCAAATAAAGGCAAATGTAGTATTGGTAGAAAATAAAAGAGCCTTAAAGACATCAGTAAATTAACATGTGTACCATATTTGGATTTTTTGTGTGTGTGTGATTTAAAAAAAAAATTGAGAATAAATCCATTTAAGGTAAGTGTAAAACTTTGCATTCCATAGAGTGGAATGCTTAAAATATTAATACTTTGCAAATAAGTAATCTTTTTGTAAGTGACTGAAATCAGAAATCTTCTTGAGAGCAGTGTTGGAAAACTGTGATTAATAGACAATGTAGAGCAAAGGGAAAACCAGGAGGGAAGACTTCCAGATACCAATATTGGTTACTTCTTGTTACAGTATACATGCAGCAAAACCAGAGTAGCTCAGGGACATCCAGCAAGAGCTCTGGATTTTTGCTCTAAGCCTGTATTTTTGGTGGGGTGGCTCCGCCTCTCTGAGCTGGCCTTGCTCATAGCCCTGCAGTCAGCTGGCAGGTCGGCTGAGGAACTGACTCAAGTACTAGGGCCTCAGGTGGGATGTCCTGGCTCTGGTCCACGAGGTCTCGCTTCCTCCAGCAGACTAGTCAAGAAACATTCTCAGGAAGCAGAACTCTGAGACAGAACAAAAGAACATAAGTCCTCTGGAGGCCTAGGCTCTGAAGAGGCGCACCTACACTGTCATTTACACCACATTCTGCTGGCCCAAGGCCATCACATGAACACCCTCAATTCAAGGGGGGAAGTCATAGACTCCATCTCCTGTTGAGATGAGGCGCAAAGTCCCACCGCAGAGGAAATCTATGGAGTGGGGCCATCAGGTTAATCTACCACTCAACTTTACTTCTTTAACAAAATAACTCAGGCCGATAAAAAAGAAAGTTAAGAAAAGCAGAAGGCAGGGCCAAGCCTCTTAAACAAATTGCAAACTAACTGAGGAGCATGAAGGAACAACTGTGTACTCCCTTATTCAGTAGACATTTACCAGTTGTCTGCTGTGCTTTAGGCTTCGTGCTAGGGATACGTAGGACTAAGATAAAGTCCCTGTTCTCACACAGTTCACAATCTCTGAGTCTGCATACAGCAAGCATCACTTAGACAGTACTTTGCACATTGTGATAGGTATTCAATGAATATTGTTGGTCAGTGATAGGAAAAATACTAAACAGCATGAATTTGTCAGATAGCAAAAGTTGTTTTAAACTCCATTAAGAATGTTTTGAGGGATAATCCTTTAGAATATACTAGAAAATGAAGAAAATTTAAATGTCCAAGAGAGGTCAATATACACATTTAATTTCCCTGTATAATTCTTTCCTATCTCTCATTATTATTATTATTTTATTATTGAGGGCAGAGGATGAACCTCAGCTGACAAAGTCAAAACAGCAGTTAAGGGACCTTCCTCATTGTCAGGCAGCAGCTACTAGGATGATGTGGGAGCCTCTCAGAGATCAATGACCTGACAGCCCTGACATGGAAGGACGGATGGAGCCCTTCGTCAGGTAGTGTCCCTAGTTCCCGGAACTGCCCGGCCCAGGAAGACAGAGAAGAGCCAGCATGTGACTTCCACATTCTCCCTTCATATGTCACTGAAAACAATATTGTAATAACTTTGTATGGTGACAAATGGTAACTAGACTTATTGTGAGGATTATTTTCTAATGTATAAAAATATCAGATCACTATGATGTACACCTGAAAGGAACAGGATATTGCACGTCAACTACACGTCAATAAAAAAATAAAAAGAACAAGATCTGAGAAGAAAGAGACAACTCAACGTTAACCATATTTCATTGTATATATACACATACATACATGTGACATCACACGTTTCGGCACTCGCACACATTCAGCCAGTCAATCCACAGTGAAAAAGCTTAGGCCTTGGGTTTGTTCTGAGAGAAATCTTCCTCAGACATTTTGTGGCGGCCAAGAGAGCAGCATGAAGGGGGAAAGCCTGTGAGCCAGAGTTTGAGGGCTCCTTTGATTTGAACAGTGAATCGCAAGATGAAAATAATCAGGGAGCACCAATATCACACGGTTATGTGTGTGTGTGTGTGTGTGTGTGTGTGTGTGTGTGTGTGATTGTGTGCACATGAATGCATGTGATTATGCTTCAGTGTGTGTGGGGGTAATGGGGCATTAACACTAACTCACAGAAGCTGCTCTGCTTTATGAGTTGGGATTTTTTTTTTTTAAAAGGAAATCAAGCCATATTTTTTCCCCCCGTTCTCAAAGATGAAGCAATTTACAGATGCTGAATCCTTTTTTAGGAATAATTCTCAATGCATCATTCAAATATCCTTTGAGCTGAGCACACGATATGCACATCATGAATACATATAATCACTGCACGGTCCTTTGTGAAGATTTTGAAAATAGCATCTTAAAGAGTCAACCAGAGGTCTCCATCTGAGGACGCGCACTTGGTGAGTGTGGCCGTGCCAAGTCAGGACTCTTATCTCCTCTTTCAAAGGCCCTGCTTCGTTCCTGTGATCCTCCTAGAACATGTCAGTAGTCCTGGGAGTAAAAAGTAAATCACGGTTTGGGCCCCCTGCATAAATTATCTGCTTATGCCTGTCCAATGCAGTCAGTACTTGTGGATTTTCAACACATGCTATAACAAATAGATACATATTTTTTAAAGGACATCACCTTAATACTGGCTAATTCCATCCTATTCTAGGCTTACTTGGGCCTCATGGGACCAAAATTTCAAAGCCTAATGGTGCAGACTGTATTACTCCTATCTGTCACTAGAAAATTTGCAAATGCTCACTGTGCAATTCAACCACCACAGCTAGAGGATCAGAAAGCTTCTTTCTCGCTGTCACTGTCACTCACTGTCGACAATGTGGAGGACTATTTCCTTCACCTTTTTCTTCAGAAAAATAAAACAAAGATTTCTTTTAAATTGTGTTTGCTGTAGACCTCAGAAAACTTAGTTTAGAGAATTGTGCATCCTTCTCCCTTTTCCCTTCTTAGATAAGGGAAAGTCTGAAGTAATTTGCTTCTTTTCTTTCTTTTTTTCCCCTACATTCTTCTGTTCGGAGCACGTAAGGCTTTCTGACACACTCTGTCACATGCACCTGAAGCTCACTGACACAAGGTGGTACCCCAGTGATATCACCTGCCCTAAGCCCTTTTCCGGATCCAACAGTCTTTAGATATTTTTGACCTATGATGTAACAAATATCCAAAATCATGTGTCATTTGAAACATAAATGAGAACATGAAACATTTGCATCTCATTACCATTTACAGATTGCCCTTGAGATTCAAAAGTTGTGAAGAATTGCCAGCAGGGAAGTCGTTCCTGAAACTTTCCATCCCCTCAAATACTGGTAATATGTCAAATAACTTAGTTCATTTAACTTCTATTTACTCAAAGAACTTTCAGATATATATGAAATCTATATTTCTGTATTGATAGATAATTCAGAAAAAAAACATGCCTCATTACCTACCCCCTAAATTCCAAAATTTATTTCTCAATTTAGAAAATAATTTCTAAAGATATTATTTATTTATTTGAGAGAGAGAGAGAGAAAGAGAGAGAGAGCACATAAGCAAGGGGAGGGAAAGGGAGAACTGCCAAGCAGGGAGCCAGACACGGGGCTAGGTCCCAGGACCCCGGGATCATGACTTGAGCTGAGAGCAGATGCTTAACCAATTGAGCCACCCAGGTTCCCTTGGAATACAATTTCTGAGTACCTTTTGTGTGTCCAACACCATACTCACACTTTAGGCCAGTGTGTGTGTGTGTGTGTGTGTGTGTGTGTGTGTGTGTGTGTGTGTGTTTGACAGAGAGTAACACAGCTAGAGAGGGAACACAAGCAGGGGGAGTGAGAGAGGGAGAAGCAGGCTTCCTGCCAAGCAGGGAGCCCGATGCTGGGCTTGATCCCGGGACTCAGAGACCATGACCTGAGACGAAGGCAGACATTTAATGACTGAGCCACCCAGGCGCCCCTAGGCCAGTGTGTTTTTAAATAAAGAACAAAAAACAATTTTACCAGATAAAAATGCTAGAATGGTTAAATATTAAGATATTAGAAAGCAACATACAATTCATAACCAACTTTTCTGGATGCATGACAATTAGCAAACTAAAGGATACTTTTGAAGAAGAAATATGTTGGGTTGCAAATGAAATCTATGATCCAATCCTTAATCTTATGCGTTGTACAATAAATTTGGGGACAGGAAAGCAAAGGTGTGGAGAGAAAAAAAACAAGCCTGTAGAGGTTGAAGAGGGCAAGTGAGACCATCACTGAAACTAACTGAAGGGTCAATCTAGACCCTGCTGAATCATTTCCGTGTTTTCCCTACAGACAGACCAGTGGTGGCAGCAAGAACTGTGATGCCAAGAACTGGGAACAGATGCTGGTGAACCTCTGCCCTCTCAGCCTTCGAGAGTCCCTGGATGCCACTGTGCACCTCACACAGAGAGAGAAAACTGAGCACCTGTGAAGAGGAGAAAAAAAAAACCCAACCTCTATTCAATATTCCCTTTAGTCAAAGGGTTTCATCACCTTCACAGAGTCAAACAGCCTCTGCTTACCTCTCTACATTCCTGTCTCATCCCAGACCCCTTGCCAACTGGCTCCAGGCATATTTAAATAATTTCAGTCCCAAATATGAACCGTCCTCTCCGTTGCTGTAATAGGGCTATACAGGCTCCTCTGTCTGGAATCTGCTTCTCAACATCTTTGAGGCCTAACTGCTACTTTAGACTTTAACTTTAATGCAATATCTTCAGCTCCCAACACCTGAATTATTTGCTCCCCAACGATACGCTCTCATTTTGGTCTATATTGATCATTCTAAGAGTTTCTTACCATTCCATGAAAATTAAATAAATTAGCACATGGAAAATAAACATAGACCTGTATCTAGCATATCATACTCAAGAAATATTAGCCATTATTATTCTCTTACTTTAAAAAAAAATTCTCTGATTCCTTGATATTCTCTCCTACTGAAATTTGAGCCAGGTTCTTTCTTGTTCACCAACAAAACCCATTGCCTAGCACTGTGCCAGGCACATTATAAATTTTGGATGAAAGACAATTATACACAGCACTGGCATTTAGATCTAATACTTTATCCTTTCTGCAGTAAGACTTTTTATCAAAACTCCACACAAAATCTTAAAATGAGATGATTCTAGATTATCTACCCAGAATGATCTTAAAGCCAATGCAAGTGCTCTTATAAGAGAGGGAGACTTGATGGAGATATGAGAGATATTTGAAACCAAGAGAAAAGGAGAGATGTAGCCACAAGCCAAGAAATGCTGGATTGACCAGATGGAAAGGATAAAGAAGCATTTTTTCTCCTAGAGCCTCTGGAGAAAATGCAGCCCTGCTGACATTTTGTTTACTTGTGTTTTTTTTCTTTTTGAGAATATTTAATTTCTACTCTCTTGGAAAATTTCAATTACACAATACAGTGTTATCAATAATTATCACCATGGTATACATTAGATTTTCCAACCTTTTTCATCATGTAATGGAAAGTCTGTACCCTGTAACCAGTCTCCCCCTATTTCTCTCACTCCCATCCCCTGACAATTCCTTTTCTACTCTCTTTCTACGAGCTGGACATTTTTTTTTTTAATATCCCATATGTAAGTGATACCATGTGCTATTTGTCTTTGGCTTATTTCATGTAGCACAATGCCCTCTAGGTTTATCCACACTTGCAAATGACAGGGTGTCCTTCTTTTTGGAGGCAGAGTACTATTCCATTATACGTGTATACCACATTTTCTTTATCCACTCATTGGTCGATGGACATTTAGATTTCAGACTTCTCATCTCCAGAGCTGTGAGACAATAAATTTCTCTTATTTTAAGCCATGAAATTTGTGCTAATTTGTTATGGCAGCCCCAAGGTCAAATGAGATAGCACACGCAGAATATACCATCAGTTTCTGGAATATTCTTATTCATTCATTCATTCCATCATTCATTCAACAAATATAAGCATTTATCTAAGTCTTAACAACCATTCTTAATACTAAAATTATGGGGACAAAAAGGGACTTAGCTCTGAGGAAATTGTACTTGTTATAATTTTATATAGCATTAAATTATAGGTTCAGTTTTGTTGTCATTGAATCTCCAGCTCTAGTTTGTATTCTTTTTGAAATACTTTCCTTTTTCTGGTGAAACACACACACACACACACACACACACACACACACACATCCAATTTTAACACATCATAAACCTTCTCCTCTTCAAATCCTCCACAACTCCCATTTCCAGTGTGATCCTAAATTTACCTGCATGGAAGACAAACTCTAAAGCTGTGGCAAACATAAAGGGGTTCCTGTTCATGGCAAACCATTTGTAGTATTTCTCTCAATAGGAGAAAAGCAAGTAGCCTTCCTAATAATTTTGCCCAACCTCTCCATGTTCTGGAACATCATTTTTAAACTGGCTATAGGTACTTGGCCCTCAGTTACATGTAGCGGTTTTGGTTTTTGACTTCTCTAGACCACATAAATGTCTCCTTCCCAGGGGAAAGAGCAGAAGGTTCAGCTACTTTATGATAACACCTCTGTCAGCAACAGAGACTCAGAGATATTCAGCCCATGGAAGGAAGGTTATTTTAAAACTAGGTTTAATTAGGTTACAAGAGAGAATAGGAAACAAACTTTGTAACACTTAGGGCACCTGCAACCGGAACATAATGTCTTGTCCCAAATACAGGATTAAAATTATGATAAACCATAATATCCATATTATATCTCCCTGTGTCGCTGGATATATGTGTCCTGTTCTTTTGTTTTCTAAACTGATTCTTTACTTTTTATAGAGTAAATTTTTCACCTGCAATTTTTTCTTTTATTATATTTTGTAAAAATCCTTAAAAGAATCGTTTCTTTCAGGAAGTGACTGTTACGACAGAATTATAAACAGCCAAATATATCCAGATTAATATGAATGCCCTGCACCGTGACAATCTGCCCCCACCAGGAGTGATTCTTTAATAAGACTGAGCAATTTACTTGGGAAAAACACTTGACAGAGACAGAAACTGTGTCATTTGTGCAAAGGGGGACACAGACCAATATTTTCATCTGGCTCTTGCTCAGTGCCTGACCCTGAGCTACACACCATTTACATTTTTATCCATCACACTTAAGCACTGCTGTTGTAACCAACATGAGCAAACTGCAAAGCTCAAGAGTATGTGTTCTGTCCCAACCAATGGACAGCTGGTTGGATGGACTTCACCTTCAAGGATGTGGACAAATGGATCAATTCTGCTCTGGAAGAAAAGGGAGCCAGAAGAAAAGTAATGATAGCAACTACTAGGCAATGCTAGGACAGGTAGCTCTGTCTTTTTCTAAATTTTGGAATCAGGCCAGGGTCACTGATTCTAATTAGCAAGAAACCATCTCCTAATCCCACGCAGGTCCCACAGAGCTGGAGAAAATGAACCTGGCCTGCCAAATTAGAGCTCGCGTTTAATTTGGGGAGGGAAATGGGGAGATGTACTTGGCCAAACCCTCCTATTGGGCTCACTCCTGGGCACCAAACAGCCAGAGGAGGGGAAGGGCAGAGAATGGGTGGAAAAGAAAACACAATGTGGGGGAGGAGTGTAAAGCATGAAGATAGACAAAACTTCAGGAGAGCAGACAGGGGCAAATGGAGAAGGAACTAGGTGAGTGCCAGAAAAGCCACGGTGATAAAACCGAAGAGAGCTTTGCAAGACACGCCAGTTTGTTCTTTTTCATCTCCGTGGGCTTCCTATAGCTCGGCATCTACAGATCAGTTCATCACCGTACACAGCCACTGAGAGCCCACAATGGACCAGGTTCTGTATCAAGAACTTTGCTTACACAATTTTGTTTAATCCTTGCAGCAATCCTAGGTGATCGGCTATTTGACACATAAAGATTCTGACTTTTAGGAAAAAGCAAGTCCTACACTCTGCTTTGTGGCAAAGTCATAATTCAACCCTAGGTTCATCTGGCTTCCAAGCTTATATGATACCAACAGTCAAAATAGTAAAAGAGTGGTTCATTAACTTCTGCAAGGGGGAATTTCTTAAATCAATACTTTAATTTTCATAGAAAGGCAGGGCTGGAACAATGTATTGCTTCAGGGAAAAATCCCAGAGATGAAGGTCCAGGAAAAGATGTTGTGCTCGTTTTAATATTTCTTGTTAAACTTCCAACAGGAGAAACTTTGAGGAATGGACCACCTGGAAATAGGACTGTGCATTATAAGCTACCCTGAGAAACTGACATAAAATGTGTAAAATCTAAAATGTGTATAAAAGGTACACGTTGTGCTAAATTAGATATAATTGCACATCATATCCTAGCTACCAAGCACCATTTAAAAAATACTTTTTTTTCCTCTTTATCTTTTCTTTTCTTTTTCTTTTTCTTTTTTTCTTTTTTTTTGCTTGTCAGCGAGTCTGAGAGAGAGAGAGAGAGGGAAAAAGAGCACAAGCAGTGGGGACCAGCAGGCAGAGGGAGAAGCAGCAGGCTCCCGACTGAGCAAGAAGCATGGTGTGGACTCCATCCCAGGACCCTGGGACCATGACCTGAGCCAAAGGCAGATGCTTAACCGACTGAGCCACCCAGGTGTCCTAAGCAAGCACCATTTCTAATAATCATTTTCAGAAGAAAAAGTAAAAATTGACAAAATAAGGTGTTGAGTATTATTTTTCTTTTGTTTTCCCTTATGAGGGCTCACTCCACTCCAGGATACCAGGTTTTAATGCACAGTTTGAGAACCCACACTTTGGGGAATGGTTTGTCCCACAGTGGGCTTGGTGTTTTGAAATGCGGAGTGAATAGGTAGCAATACAATAACATTTACCAAGCCTCTCACCTCCCACAAGTATCTAGTTACAGGAAGTTTGAAATTTTCATAGGGAAGCTCAGATTCTCCTTCAGTTGGACAGTTAGAAATCTGAACTTAGAAAAACTCATAAATAATTGACTAGAAGCAGAGTGTAACAGAGCATGGGAAGAACATAGAGCAACAAGAAAAATTCATTGTGTTGATATTTTCTTAAATTCCATATTTGCTTGGAGTTTCTTATATATTTCAGGGACTGTTTTTTCTCCCCCTTTTAAAACACATGCCTTTTGATGAGTCTGAACGCATTAATTCCAACTCTAGCCAAACCCCCAACACTCATGACTACTGTCACCATCCACTGTGGGTACGGTTCCCCAAATTAGTGATGAGTGGCGGTTTGAGTTTATCTCTTGAGACTCTGTGAGTTATGACTTTTGGAGACTGAGTTATAAAGCAATATCTATTTTTGGAGCCAACATTTCTATCACCCCCTCCAAATCCTTCTCTCCTTTGTTCTGGATCACAAAGCCTCAGCTCCCCGGACCACCTCACCAGGGCCATCTTGCACCAATCCCAGCTTCTGAAGCAGTTGGGCCAGCGGGAGACACCAGGGGGGAGACCGGCAAACAGGAGGAGGGCAGGTCATGCTGTGTTGTCCCTGCTTCCTTCGCACAGTGCAGTGCTGGCAGTGTTGTTGGCCGTGCTTCTCATCTAGAAGCTCCTATCCAACGCTGCATCTGTTCCTTAAAGCTTCCATAACAAACGGCCTCAACCTGAGAGGCTTACAACAGCAGAAATGTATTCTGTCACTGATCCAGAGGCAAAAGTCCAAAATCAAGATGTCAGCAGGGCCATGCTCCCTCAGAAGGGGAGAATTCTTTCTTCTTCCAGCTCCTGGTGGCTTCAGGTATTCTTTGGCTTATGGCTGCAGAGTAGTTGGATCTCTACCTCTGTCCTCATATGGCCTTCTCTTCTCACTGTCCATCCTCTCTTCTTATAAGGACACTTATTTGGGGGCCCACCTGGGCAATCCAGCACCATCTCCTCTATAGATCCTTAATTACATCAGCAGAGACTTTTTCTAAGTAAGGTCACATTCACAGGTTCTCGGTGGATGTCTCTTTTGAGAGACGCTCTTTTAACTGACTATAAAGGACGATAGATGTGAGGGGTCCTGGCTGGTGTCCTCCCCCCTTTCTCCTTCAGGCTTCCTCCTGTTGCTAGGACAGCCATGTTTCGCCATCTCTTGATGATCCCCTAACCCTGCCCATGCTATGAAAAGAAACCCTTCGCTGAACTTGCTTCTATTATCCTTTTAAAACTCCATGGGTCCCAACTAAGACAGCTGTATAAATCATACAGAGTAGTGTTGAGGATGCTTTAAAAAAGAACAAAACAGGGGCGCCTGGGTGGCTCAGTTGGTTAAGCAACTGCCTTCGGCTCAGGTCAGGATCCCGGAGACCCGGTATCGAGTCCCACATCAGGCTCCCTGCTCCGCGGGAGGCCTGCTTCTCCCTCTCTCACTCCCCCTGCTTGTGTTCCCTCTCTAGCTGTGTTTCTCTCTGTCAAATAAATAAAATCTTTAAACCAAAAAAAAAAAAAAAAGAACAAAACAAAACACCAAAAACAACTAAACATGACTTTACCAACAAGATTCTGTTATGAACACCCAGTCTCGGCCAGAGATGTATCTTCACTGATTCATCTAGCAGGATTCACCACTGAAAACTTGGAAACATGCTTACAAAAAAGCTGTAAGAGCAGAAGAGCTAATTCTCTGTGCTTCTGTTATGTTAAAAACAGATATGTTCTAATTTCAGCACTTTGTAAAAAGAAAGGGGTAACCTTCATAATGAAGCTCTCTTCATCCTCCACTAAGACATAATGAACTTTTATGAACATATTTACCTATATTTCAAAAATTCCCCAAGTAAGAGAATAATTCAATGAACTAAAACTGTTTGACACCATGTTCATCAGTCACCTAATTTACTGTAACCTAGAGACCTTTACACTTTTTAAACAATTTCCTTTATATTGTGGGAAGAGTAACGCACACTCATTTGTGTGTATATTCCTTTCTGATGCTTAACCATTTATTCTCCCTCTCATTGCTGATCCAGTGCTATATGAATGCAATCAGAGCACAGACTATTTGCCAAATTAAAGAGAATTCTGCCAAGATATTTTATTTGGAGAATTATTTTTTTTAATTATCTTTTTTTCTCCTTTGTAGAATGATTGAGTTGGACTGGATGATTTCATCTTTAAGGCTGTTTTCTAGAAGGTCCTGGAATTTACATAAATTGGCCCATGGCACTCAGCCACTCTATCATGTCATCGCCATGATGTCACAAGGAATCCTAAGGCCCTGAGGGCTCCTATTGAATAAAGCAAAGTTGTTTAACTTTCCAACTAAATTTGGAAACTGTTCTATGTGTGGATTAAATTCTGTTCATGGAATCTGCCTCCTGCTGATAAAGGCCAAAACTAGTCTAAAACCCTCCGTAGCCACTGCTTCAGCAAGTTCAAATCAAACATCCGACCACACCAGTACAAAAACAAACAGATGCACAGAACTAGGTCTTGCTGCTACTCCTGGCTTTCCCTTGTTCTGTGGGGCATTTAACCCTATCAAATTTCATTTGCTTCACAGGTCAGTGCAGCCTCTTCCTGCCGGGTGCATGTACCTGGAGAAACTGGATGCAGGTAGAATACTGAAACCACGGTGTTAACAGTAGGTCTATGTGCTCATTCATTCATTAGTTCATTCATTCATTCACTCATTCATCCATCCATCCACCCATCTATCCATTCATTCATTCACGCCAAATCTCCCCCAAGTGTGCCATTTATAGCTTCAAAATCAGTGCTTACTATTAGCTAGACAAACTTCAAATATGAGATCATCCCTTAAAAAAATCTTCATGGAATCTTCCCTATATGGTGTTCATATAACAATTTAAGGGAAATAGTGCAAGAAAAGCGATATCAAGCAAATGGGGGAAATGCATATACAACTGTGCACATATTCATATGCATATGTGAGATATGTGTGTATATATTTAAAATTATGGTTTGAAAAGCTTTTGCCAAAATTCAGGACTTTGTGTAAAAATAGCTCCACGTCTGTATCAGTTAGTTTCTCTTGGAAACTTTAAAAAAATATAATATTTTTTGATGGCTTTACCCTGTGCTGCCCAGCCACATTAAGATAACAGTAAACTACATTCTTATGGCTGTCATAACATTTAGCTCGGTGCTGCTTGCAATGCGAGTAATCTATTAAGATATATAAGGTGCAAAATGCCGCCTTTGTTACAGCTACCAGCTGTAACAACCAAGTGCAATTACTGCCAGTGTGGGGCCTGGCTCTTCCCATCGAGGCCCTCCTGGGCCGGAGACTTTGCAGCAGTGACCCCTGGCAGGCTCGGCCACTGCCACTGGGGCCGTCCGGAGCTCCTTCTCCCAGGCTCTGTTTCCTCGACTCCCTCCCCTCTCCTCTTTCTCGCCTGTCATCAATCTTACTAAAATGACAGCAGACAGATGTTAGCCTTTGCAAAGATCAAATGAAATCTATGGCTCTGGGGCCATTCACCGAGGAGCAGATCAGTCTACACCCGAGGTAGGCACACACACCAGTGACAACCCACCTAGAATCAATTCGCCAGCCATTGTGAGTAGTTCTCTGTAGGCATGGACCACTCAGAAATGGATTTTGACAAAATTTAATCCTTTAGTTGTTTCACAGAGGTTTGATGATGGAATGCTGGGAATTTCCTGCAAGTGTGTGTGTGTGTGTGTGTGTGTGTGTGTGTGTGTGTATGCGTGCACATGCACGCATACACACATGCTTGGTTTGAAAACAATTACTAATATTCAACTTAGAAGAGACATTATTTACTTTGGCCACAAACTCATGATTTTTAACCCCTTCTTCCAAATGTTGGGCTGTGCCAAAGCATCCCCCACACTTGCCCTTGAGTTTTCAGATTTCTCTTACTGAGCAAACATTACTCCATAGCAGAACTATGCTGAATGTGCCCTTGTCTCATGCAATTTCTTTACATCAATGTACAGGACTATTTATCCCTAATAGAAATGTTTACCTAATCTGGAAAATGTCAGGCCATATGGTGTACATTGTATGAATTTCATCCATCCTTTTTAACTCTTTCTGAAAGTCTCTCTTCCCCCTGCTGCCCGTTTGTTGTGGACCAGGCAGAAATGATTAAAGAGGATGGAACACAGATGAGGGGGGCAGGATGGGAAGGAAGCAAAGAGAAGCACATGTGGAGCACGGGAGAGCTTCTTTCTTTGCTGAATGCGACATCTTGTAAACCAAAGGCTAAAGAAACCTCAAGATCAAGGCAACCTTTGTGCAGAGTTAGAACAAATCCCAAAAGGAACCCCCCCAAAACACACATCCACCGTGACCTAAAGATGAATATGATGCATTATTAATAATAACATCCCTATGGGCTACCTGAAATTCAGAAAGACTAAATCACCTTTAGGCTTTTATTTCCCTCATCACTTCCTAGAAATAACGAAGTCTTAACTGCATGAAGAAAAGAGCAACCCTCCGGTACTTTGAGCTGAAGCAAATGTTTCTGTAATGTATCCTTCTACAGTAGCTTAGTAAGAGATAGATAGCTATTTAAAATAAGCGATATCAAGGAAGAATAAACTATTATGTTTGTGCCAATGCTTATTCATGGTTTTATAACAAGACATATCTGTTTTCTTCATATAAATCTTGACTCTATATTTAGAGTTTGCAAACAATGATTCTAGTTTTTGGCTGCCTGCCACTTCTGATAGAAAGCTGGGATAGCCGTACTACATTACTATAACATTAAAAAAAATTCCCAAAATTCCATGTGCAGAACTTCCTAACACGCAAGAGCAAAATATAAAGTGTTCATATATATACAGAGAAGAGAGGAGGGCAAAGTGTTACCAATTTCAGGGAGGGGCCTGAGCCAATACATACTTTTCTGCTCCATCTTCCTAAATTAAAGGTATCTATGGAAGCTGTAGAAATTGAGTAGAGAATGCCATCTCAGGCCTTTAATAGCCTTCATTTTACCTCTAATCGAAAGATGCCCCCCTCTGTCTTAGTCACTCGGCAATTCTTAGACAGAGTTTGGACAGTCATCAAACGCTCAGTCAACAGTACCAGTTTTACTAGTATCAATAACAGTGTCAAATAATCGGATATATATTAAGAGTTCTAGCCTCCTATCTCTTTTTTATATCTAGTCATGCTGAAAACACTTAGTGGGTATCAGAAAACTGTTACTAGCTTAATTTGGTTCTTGGTTGTAGGGAAAGGGGGAAAGACAGCAATCACCTCTAGGATAGGTAATTCCACCAGCTCTCTAGTCTAGTAGTGTTTTGGAGGTGTGGAATTCACTCAGGAAATTTCAATCATTCAATTACCATAAGCTCATTCATATACTCACTGAACCAAATCCTACTGTTTTCATGCACTGTGATGCGTATGGAGGATGTGAATCTCAAAGAAGGACTCTGTCCCTCAAGAGTATCCCATTCAGATGCAGAAGTCTTTACAGTACCTGTGATAAGCAGTAAGTGGGGCTCTCTGATCTCAGGGAGAAAGGAATCTTAACTGTCCTGGGGTGTCAGAAGGACATGGCAAGGGATGCCTTCTGAGCTGCCTTAAAGAATGCAAAGGGCAGCTCTGGCAATCCAGGACAAGGACAGAGACTTGAGAGAGCATCTGAACAGCTTGACGTGGTCACAGGACGCAAACACCAGTGATGGTGCCCCGACGGAGGCTGCCCGTTGCGGGGAGGGGATACAAGCAGATGGGGCCAGGGCATTAGGGGGTTAAATCACAAAGAATCTTGGCTTCTAGAATGCCATGGCCTGACGGGAAGACATCACAGCTGTGAGGCTGCCACGAAAACTCAAACTCCAAGTAGGAAAATTTTAGCAGAAAGGATAGAGAAGCCATCAAAAGATCTTTCTTAACTGGAAAAAGACTTATGTAAATATAAGAACTAAATACAAAGGCTCAAACACAGTTCTAAGACTGAAAACTAAGCCTATAATTTTGACATTACATGAAAATGGAACATGCCCAGTGGCCCTTAGTACTGAGATGAGATTAATTGAGGAAGACACGACTGACTCCGGCAAATTGAGAAAGGATACTTCAGGAAAGTAAGAAAAAGGTAGTGGTGGTCTGTGGGCATGGAACGGGGAGAGTAAGAGGTCATGATGAAACACATTTCAGGAAAACCTTCTATTAATCTGAATGAACTTTGGCCACTAAGTTGAATATATTACTAGTAAATGGTTTCTTTTGGAAAAGAAAAAAAGAGAGCAAGGATAGCTGGCATTGCCACAGACACTCTAACCAGACTGAATAACCAGTTGAGGTTTTTTCGGGCAGAATAGTTTTTAATCACATCTAGAGGAGAAAGTCAAATGCATTGGTTCCATTTACAACCAATGTTGTTCAGCATATCAATTAAAAGCACAAAGTGCTTTCTCCACATTCCTTCTACCCAATTTTCAAATATTTATTGGTGCATTATACTGAACATTTCATCACAATTATTGTGGAAGTGATACAAGGGCCATAGAACACACTGAGCTTTTCATTATGAGAGTGGATTGAGCAGGACAAAGAGTAAATTGTTAATAACTTAAAAACAAGAGCATTAAGTATTAAACAGAAGTAGTAATGTATGGAGTTATCTGTGAGAGAAGTAGAATGTGCCATTTAGCCAGTTTTTAAATCCTCCATTTGTATATTGCTAATAATAGCCTTATTAAGTTATATGGATAGTTGAGAAATATATCACTAAGTCAGATGTCTTAAGTAAGGACACTGGCAGTAGGCCCACCAAATAGGAATTACCATCCCACTCAGGTTACCTCAATCCTTATTTTGAATGAGTCAATAAGAGGCAAAATTCAAACTAAAGAATAATTCACAGTATCTTTTGAAATGTAGGCTCATCTTCACAGATAGGTAAAATCAGAAGATACTCAGAAGGAAGGGGGTAAAGAAGGGAAGAAAGAAGGCAAGAAGGAAAACTGTTCCCTGAATATACGCAGCCCACAAATCAACTTGCCATGAACACGTCTGTGTGTAGAACTATTAAGAGAGACAATAAAGAGTTGTAGGGGGTTCATTTCCAAAAAATTCAATGAAATTGCTCTTTGTGTCTCAGATGAACATTTGAGAGACAAATATTAATGTTAAGTAAGATAAAACCTATACTTCTAAAAATCCATGTGGTCTACCCAGTAAACCCAGTAGGATGCTTGAAAGTCTCTCAGGAAAAATCAGGCTAGAGTGTAAGTGATGTCCTTTCAGATAAATGCTTCCTTGTGATTCTTCCTTCCTCTTCATCTGAGTGCTGATGTTTGTTTCTTGTTAGAGCAAAGAACCAGAAGGAGAGGGAAAATGCTGGGAAAGAGAATCCAAAACGGAGGTGGTAGAAAATGCCTTCCTATTATGAACATATCAGATTTTAAGTATTTAGCCATTTGTATGGTGGAAAGGGACAAATACTGAAATCTTATTTTCAAATATACCAAACTACCCTGGCCAATTTCTTTTTCCAACTTAAACTCAATTCTAAGAGCATTTTTTTTTCAAATATGCTGCATATCAGAGAGCGTGCAAGCTATTTCATTATAAATTTGCCTTCATATACTATTTAAAAACTTACTCTGTTGAAGTGTTTTGAAACTGAAGGGTTTTTATGGTTTGTTTGTTTGGGTTTTTTTGACCTAATGTCCTTAAGGTTTGAAAAAAAATCTCAAAATTTTACACTCCAATCATGGATTAAACATTGCCACCTATAGCTAGGATTAACTTTTCTAAAAACTGTGTAAAAGAACATTTATACCTCATGGAAAATAACAAAAATGTCCCCCCGTCAGCTCCCTATTGCTCAACGTGTATATGAAATAAATGATAAGTCCCCAAAATTATGGGACATAATATTTATTGGGGCAGCCACTTTACCCTCATCATCTCATGTAATTTTCACGGCTTCCTTACGAGACCGGTGTTACTCTCCACTGAACAAAGTTCAGATGCATTAATAACTGGCATATAGTTCTAAATGCAGGGGCTGCTCTTCGGATCCAGCTCTATCTGACTCTAGAATTCACGCTCTTAAACACTCTCTTCTCCTGCGCTTCCCAATTAACTGGCTTGCAGTTCCCATTCGAGAAATCCACATGCACTTGCCCCATCTTCACTACAGAATCAAATGGGTACTTGACAATAAATCCCAAACCCTGGCTTTCTCAGCAAAAGCCTTTAGGAAACAGTTTAGCTCCTGGCTGCCCCTTCCTCCCCAGGGCCCTGAAAGGCTCAGGATCAGCAGCCAGCCTGTTGCTACAGAAACATCCCCACACAGCACATGTCTTCAGGGGTGGGACAACTGTCCTTTCTTGGGCTCTGCACTCTGCACTGGAGTCCCTCAAGGGGCTAATCCATGCCATTCCAAAGTTCAGTGAAGGGACAATCAGAATTGAACAGCAGGGATTTTAGAATGTTAATCGCCTGCTCTCCTCTGATTGGCCCAGAACAAATGCGGGGTGCAGTAAATTGTCCTTGTCAGCTCAGCTCACATGATGATATGCTTTATTTCTAGACATGCCTTGAATCTGTCCCCTGAATTTACGTTCAGAAAATAAACACTTCCAGACGGCAATAAAGCATTCAGTTGTGCCTGGCGATTGCATAGACTCAGACCCACCAAAGCTCTTTTCTTGGGAGGTTTTAAAGGTTTGACTAGTCCAGGTTCCAAAATCATATTTCCTCCACTTATGGGCCTGGCATGCAAGCACGCTGTAACAACCAGGATCCCAATTTCATGCTTGTTCCCCGTTTGCTGGCCTGTCCCCACTCTCTTATTCCCCCACTCTCACCTTTGGCATTTTTTTGTGGCATAGACTTTCATCTGGAGTTCCATTCAGGCAAAACTTTCTTTTTTGCAAGTCGTCAAATGAGAAGGAAGTTGCTTGACCTATTTTATCCCTGTCATAAGCTATAGTAGATTATGACTAGGAAATCTTACCACGCTGCCCCAGATTTAGGCAGTCGCTTACCACATTCATAATTTTTGTCCAGATCTGAGTATTGTTTATATTATTTACTCTCTCACCAAAAATACTTTAAATCAACTCCCATTTCATTTCTTAATTTTGTTCTCAGGGATAAATCAGGGATTTGAGGACTCTACATATGTTTTCCAATATGCTTAAAAATAAATATATCACCATTACATTATTTTAAATTCATCAAAG